>JAVJGG010000009.1:19844841-19857798 GCA_035590195.1 Aviceda cuculoides | reverse complement strand
TAACAGAGGTATAACAACGGAGCTGCTACAGCAAGATATTAAGCAGACTTACAGAAGTATAGAAGGAGGAACAAAGCTTTAACCAGACCTAGTTATAACCAATGCTATCAATCCCTCACTTTCAGGATTGTATTCACAAAGTAACATATTAAATCCTTTTATACATATAAATCCCAATGCTATGATCCCTGCCAAGCACCTATTTCTACACTGAAGCATATTTGGGAGCCATGAAATTCCAATAATGTACTCTCCAGCATGAGAACACCACCTGTACCAGTGTGCAACCATAAATGTTACCTTTCACAAGGCTGATCTGATGAGGTGCTAAACATTACTGATGGGGTGACTTACCAATACCATGGCAGCATCACGATTCTGAATGATACCCCTGCGACCAGCCAGCCAGAATAGTGCTATTGTGCCCTGCTCTGTACTGGCCTGGGTGGTCCAACCCAGCCTCACTCCACACCTCCTAGCCCCCATCTGTTCATCTTCCCAGAGCATAAGCAATTTTATCTGCATAACTCTGCTACTCTTGCAGTGGAAGAAGGATGGGCTGAAAGTTTGCTGAACTTCACACCCACCTTCCAACATTGTTTCCTCTCTCGTTTCCCCCAAAAAGGTCACAGTAGCTTAGAGATATACTGTTTGTGGGGTCTGAAGGAGATGGGGTAGGGGGTGAACAGCTCTGGGGTAAAGGATCCCACACACCAGGGACAGAGAGGGGAAAACAATTGAGAAAGTACTTTTCAGGACTTTTCAGAGTTCTCCATCTTTTCTTTTTTGCAAATGGTTTTCCAATACAGGTATATTTGGAGATACTGTGATACTTCTAGGATCACAAAAGATCCAAACAGCATCACTTACTAGTGTTGAACTTCTGCAGTATGTGGAAAGCTGCTCTTACCTGAATGAGACAGCAGTTAGCAGGATGTATCTACCAGCTTGCATCCTTGAGTCTGTCTTCTTTCAAAGACCTTCCAAGGCAGTGGGGGGTGGAGGACAAATTGGGCACAAATATCACAATAAGAAGTCAGCATGAAAAGCCATGGAAGAATAGTCAAAGCAGGAAATTAGGAACTACTACTGTTTTCAAGTGAAAAGTCACCATGAGTTATCAGGGATGCTTGGAAATACTTCACCAGCAGGACCTAAATGAGCTTTAAACAGCTTAACTGGACAAGCAGCCTCTCATCTACCCTGCTGAGATGCTTTCTGGTTTTATTTATAAGAGAAGTATAAGACTAACATTCCCTGAAAGAACAAAGTAATTCCGTCACTTCAAAACCCTGCATCTTCTTAGCTGAGACTCACTTCTCAATTCCACTTCTGTTTCTCCCCAGGGACTGTTTGATTAAATATATGTGAATAAAAAGTATCCATTCTCTTTTGAACTACCTTAAATTAACAGTGACCTGAATCAGACCCCAAAGTCCTGACAGCAATTACTTATCAATGAATCATTACCCATCTCTAAATACAATTCCATGCTCTTTCCAAACTTCTTTGACTTTATGTGCATGAAAAAAATAGCACATTTGCAAAATAATTCAACAAAGTGGGGATCTTGCCAGGGGGTGTGGGGTGGACACAAGACAAAAAAAACAGACATAGAGGAACAGAAAACAGTTACCATTTTCTCAGTGCCTCCTTTCAAGATTTTTTCTCATTTCCAAAAGACAGTCAGAAACAGAAAGTGAATTCAGATCCAAATGGAAACAAAACATAGTCTCTTTTACTATGACCATGGTTGCTATTTTAGCACTGTATTTTCTTGTTCCCGGGCCATCACATACTATGAGGAAGGAAGCTCAAGCCACAAAATGTAACTTTGGGGTTCTTAATACTCATTCAGAGAAATGTTCTTTTGAGACAGTTTCTAAGCTCTCTTCTTATTTGAACACCACCTTGAACAACGAGATCTCAAAGCATGAAGGTCTACCATGAGCAAGTGTAATGCAAATAAACTGAAGTGATGAGACTGGAAAACCTCATCCGGTAGTACCATCCTTCTTGCCTAAGAGGAACATAAATGTAAAGCAGTAGTAGCATAATTTCTCTTGTAGGAACTCTCAATCTTATTTTTGTTCCACCAGACCTTAACATACAAAAGGTGTAATATTCTGGGAAAAGAAAAGCTTTTTCTGAAAGAGAATATTATGAATTAAGGTGTTCAGATGCAGCCTTATATCTTTGTCGCAGATTAATTACCAAATTTAAAACAAAGAATTAATTCTTGGTGGTTTGATATGACCTGCTTGCTCCCCCAGAAAAAAAAACACCAGCCCTTTGTCATCTCTGCATAGAGCACCCTGCCTGTTCTGCCAACACAAGCATTTAATGGACGTTGCAGGGAACTGCTCTGGCCAAAACAAAATTCAGCCACAGGAAAAGTGGTTCAGACAACATTGCTCACCACATAGGCACACACGAAAAAAATTTCAAATCCTCGTGTCTACTTAGTGCAAGCAATGGAGCAAGGGCAGAGTGACCTGCCAGAAGAGGAACAGGGACTATCCAGCACCACCTTCAACACAGGTCAGATGACAGCCACCAGCGTGTTGACAGCCATTGAAGTGGTTTTTGCTGCAGAACAGAGGGGACAGATTTCCAGTGAGAGGGCATGAAAACTGAAACAACACAGCAGTCCTAATTTTTTTTAAACATTTTGCAAGTCAATTATCAGAAATGCTGGTAGGAAAACATGGTTATCCTCATTTCTACTCAGTTGTTTGGCATTTTTTTATTTGGTTTTCAGAACCTTGGGGGGGGGGGACGGACAGCAGAAGCAAAGAGCACCTCCTTATTAATTTTCCAGTTCTGCCCAGATGAATGCTGTCTGCTTTTTCTTAAGAACACCACTAAAATTCATTGTACTTATTCTGGATAAGAAGCTTTTTAAGCCAGTTCCTACAACCAAGATGCAAAAAAACCCCCAAACCTATTATCATACTTTTCATACAACCAGATTTTAGATCTCAGGGCAGGTCATTAGCAAGGCAGAAACATCCTTAGAGCAAGTGATTCAAGTGATTCCTCTTGGCTAGTGTCAGAGATTTGCTCAAGTGGAAATTAAAGGTCTTACTGCAGCTTTTCAGAAGTGTTGTGCCCAACACTCCCTCTTTACACACTGGAACAAGATTTATTTTTCAAGGCCCTGAATGAACTTGACAAGTGAAGACATTTGTCCCACTTGCCTATAGTAATGGAACTACAAATAACTACTCCTCTTAAAGCAATTTATGCAATCACATTTAAAATACAAAGGGGCTACACTACCCCAAACTGTGACACTTACCTTAAGGTTTCAGAAAGATCTCTTGATAAGTGAGGCAGCTACCTGGACAGGCTGGAACATTCCTGGTCACAAATCCCAGCTCATCAAAGCTGATTTACTTTGCAAGGAGTTTCCACTGCTGAGCAGTTAAAAGTGAACTGTTTTCATGATCCACATGAAAGCAGCAGTTAAATGTCGAAGAGCAATAGCATTATTTAAAAAGTCACAATTAAGAGCTAGCTTTAAAAGACTGGATTTTTTTTTATCTTGTCAGATAGACAGCTAGTTAGATGACTAGCATTGGCATCCTTCCATTTCAGGACACTACACCTCAGAACGGTGAAAGCCAGGGGTTAGATCCATAGCTAAAAAAAACCCAAACAAACAAACAAACAAAAACCCACAATAAAATGATGTAAACCTGGATGAGCAGCTCCAACACAGAGCTATGCATCCAACGCTGTAACCTGAACACACTTCCATTTGTTAGGTTGGGTGGTGGCCTGCTTCTGTTACTACATTATTGAAATTGCAGACATAACTTTAAAAGGCTTGCCCCTTGCTGTTACCTGCATTGCACGGAAGGAGGGTGCTAGACAAACAAAAGGTTGCAAATGGGGAAAGGCACAGGCTTTGGTGTGCATCTGCAGTCACAGCTCAGGTGATACAGTCCCATCTCTGGAAGCCAGAGAGGGTGTTGCTGTTCTACGCAATCATCAGGCTTGCCTTTAGTCAACTACCTTTATTGGCACTTCTCATGCTCTCAGGGGCTGAATCAGCACATGAATAGGATTCTATTCAGTCCAATTACTCAACTCAGCAGTTACGTGGGGTTCTTATGGGGTACACCAAGAGCACTGGAAAGCTGTTTTGCCATTAAGATCGAAAATACCACCTAGACTGAGACCTCTATGTTCCAGTTCCAAAAGTAAAAGATATTTGTGCTGTATCACATGATGAGAGGGTAAACAAACCCTCCTTTCACACCCTTCCAACATTCACTTAATCCCACTGACCTTAAAAAATTAATTCTAATCTTTCTCTTTCATCCTGGACATTGCCTCAGGAGTACATTGGACACCGCTGAGTTTACTGATAAGTAATTATAGGTTGGTCCATATATTAAAATGAAGATTGGCAAAGCTACAGAATACTGAAGGTATGAAATTTGTCATCATTTTGGGTTCAGGATAGATTCTATCTAGATTTCAACTTTATGAAAGCCTTTAAATTTAGAATGGTTTGGACATACGGTTCTCTGGTCCATCCATACATGCAAGATAGCCATCGCCAAAAAAGAAAATAAATAAATAACTGATATAACCAGAATTTAGCCATAATGAATTCAATCCCTTTTACTGTAAAGGGAAAGTTATGCTTGCAGGCATAGTTTGGGCCTTGTTTTTAAATGCAGAGAATAGTAAAATAGATGCAACGTTTATGAATTATTAAAACCTGCACAAGGATTTCTTTTCCTCTTCCACAGCTTCTTGTTTAATCCTTGTTCGTTGTTGGAGGCTGTGGGGATGACTGACATTTAACACTTCTCTGTCATGCTTCCTTACCCACTTAAGGCCTGACATAGGGGGAGAGAGAACAACCATACATACACACAAGGATATGCAGATTACAAATGCTCCAACTTATTTCAGTTCTCCTTACTCCCCACATTCCTTGAACCAAGTTTCTTGCAAAGAGACGAGAGAAACATTGCCATCTGGAAGAGTGTCCCAATATCATCACTTCATCTGTTACGTGAATAAGAACCTTTTCACACCTTGTAAGTAACAGATATTAGGAATTAACAAAGTTGGTTTGTTGGTGGTTTTTTGGGTTGTTTTGGGGTTTTTTTAAGTAGTATCTATTTTTTGTAGAGGCTTTGGTGGTAAGGGGATGTGTTTTGGTATAATGATACTGTTTTTTCTGGAGGAAAAAAAGATAGTGCAGGAGGGCATATTTAGGAATAAAGTTTTATAGATATGCAACCTGGAAATATTTGAGCATCACTTCACATACCAGTCTCTAGCTCACAAAGTGATCCCCAAAGAACGCAGGCTGGCAGCGTTAGCTGCTCCATTATTCCCTCGACATTTACAACACCAGCTGCAATTTAAAACCTGTTTCATATTTTCACAGGGAACAACAACAACAAAAATCTAGGCAGGAGTTAAGCACACTCTCTCATATGCAGAATTTTGAACTGATGGTTTACTCACTACCAGCAGTGTTGTTATAGCAATGATGGTCTGAGCATAAGCGCTAGACAAGGTTCCAGGTGGAGCAACTGATACAAGCAAAAGGGAAAACAGTCAAGTTTGGGACCTTCTGTTCAAAACTGCAGCTGTTTATCGCCAGCACCCACTATATCAGACACTCTAGTAAGAATATATCGCCTGCCCTGATAAAGCCTGCTTTGCTCTAAACCACACAGAACAAAGAAGGTAAGAAACACATAATAGCAGCACTTCTAGCAGTGATATAATTTTCCAGAAAGTGATTTAACAGGTTAAGGAGTTTCAGACTAATTCAGAGTATTTGAGAAATTAAGGAGTTACAAGCAACAAAAAATAATTTGTAAAAAGTTGGGCCACATTAGGCTACTCATTGACATTAGTGCACTCCTAGCTAACGTGTCAATGATGCATAGTTTCTTAAAAAAGCTCAGCATCAACCATTTCGCTGTACACCCAACGTGCACACACAGTCTACCTACTTCAGTCCTAGTGCATGAATTATGCCCCAGAGTCTGTTAAAGTTAGTGGAAAACCACATATTGTTATATGCATGCTTTTAATCAAACTGTAAAAAGAGACTTGAAAGTTTGCATTGAGAAACAAAGAAATGGAAGAATCAGAATTAAAAACAAAGATGACATGAGAGGAAATGCTCATGAACCACTGCAACTCTTGTGCTCCAACAGTCAAATGGTGCTCTTCTGCCTCCAAGAACAAACATCCTGCTTTTCACCAGTGACAGAGGGGGTTTTGTACCTTTTTTTCAAAAAATAAACCAAACATACAAGTACAAAATCCCAGATAGGACACACACACACGCACGATCTTAGGCAACAAAGATAAATTGGATTTTTTATTAAATCAAGATAGGAACCAAAAATTTTCCTGTATCTTTCTCTAAGAAAGTTCCCTGTATGCTAAGCTATTTATATATGACTTGTACCTTTAACTCAGTTTTGCAGTTCTGACGCTGATACAGCTTATGCCCTAAGTGAGACTGATGAGATTGTTGGGGTTTCTACCGACTGGGTTGAGTTTCACACTAGCTACTTAAAGCAGAATGCATGAATCCTAGAGGAAGATGCAAGAACTACAGTTCAAACCTATTCACGTTCTGCAGCATGGTGTCACAGTCTGTACTGATATATCAAATAAGAATAATTTTTTATCAGGTTACAGAATATTATGTCAAGCTGAAATATGTAAGGACACATCAGCTTCCTTGACAGCTATTTTTAGAAGTACTCAAAACTATTTAGTTCATCAAAGGATAATACTCTAAAATCTATTCTTGTCCTGAACACCTGTAAGCTTACTGCAGTTCCCCAAGAGCTTCAGCCCTTTGTGTAACCAAGCTCCCTAATGTAATTGATACTAACAGTTTTTGCTGTTTTTCTACATCCAGAAATTTTCCTTTTCCCTTTCTTATTTCTTCTCCCTAATTATCAACAAATCCATCTCTGTACATTAACACACTTTATCGCCATATTATCTGTGGCAAACGGCACTAAAATAAAACACGTCTGCCTTGCAAATGAGAAATGGAAAAAAGTCTGCCATGGTTTTAATGAAATTGTATATGTGTGATGTTTTCATTGCATAAGCGCAGCTATTTAATTGTTCACAAGAGAGGTTTAACAGAGAACATGTCTGTACTAAAAAGATGGGCTTAATGTTTGAGATTACCGGGTATTCCTACATGAACGTCTTTCCAGTCTCCCCAGAAGATGTTACATTTAAGTGTTCCTTTAATTCATTTTTTTCCCCTAAGAGTGTTGTTTTTCCGAAACAACATCCACCACCATTCTTATGCAAGTTTAAACTGCTGCCAGAAAGCTTTTGCTTTCCTATACTTATTAATAAGCTATCTCTTTAAACCTACTCTGCTGTGCTCTACAAATTGTAAAGAGGATACAAATGAGAGACAAAGCAGCTGCCAACTGTGTAAGTAAAGCTTGGCTCAGCCAGTAATAAGCAAAAACTATTTAATCCTCCTTAACACTTTGCAATCTATGCAAAAAATATTTATGGGAGCAGCATCAAACCCAAGATTTATCAGATAAAGTTTTGACAGTTGAAGAAGAGAGATGCAGGAGAGATCAATATTTTTCTTAGCTAACTTAATCTATTTATAAGTTGATAGGGACTGTTGATCAAGAATTTTCAATCAAAAGTTTTCCATCACAAAACAAAAATTTCTGAGAACCAACTGTATTTACCAAAACAATTATTTTCAAAGTAGCCACTTTGTTACAACTGAATGTAAACAATCCCTAAAGAGTCCTTTCAGAATTCCCACTTGAAAAAGAACAGAATAAGTTGAAAACAAAAAACCAAAACACTGTATTATGGTTGTATTACGTATATATGTATTAAAGTTAATTTGTCTTTAGAAAAGCAAGGTTTTTAATTCTGAAATAAGTGTACATAAAATTGCATCTTTCAAGTTTATCAACACAAACTGACCTAATCAGTTGAACTTCTGCTTTCAAAAAACCAAAACCACCCTTTCCAATGTGACATTTCATTTGGATGCAGAAAGGGAAAAAAAACCCTGAACTATTCTAAATTATCAGTGTAAACAAACTGTTTTCTGTTTACTTCAAATTATATAGCTTGGAAAGCAAAGAGCCGTTATGAGTAAATTCAGTCAGTAACTGAGAAGTGAACTGAAGTTTAGAAATGGAGAATTGGGTCACATGCAGGCTTTCTGTAATGAAATAAATCTTACCAAGAGTAAGCTAGGCGCATCGCCAACTTACACACTTAAAACAAAAAAATAAGCATCCTGGTGCAAATTTTAGCCAGTCAAGTATGTGTTCAAAGTAGTTTCTTGTGCAACTGTACCCCAGCCATCTTGCGCAAATTGTCAGCATCAGACGGTTTGGTGACAGGCTAGATCCTCTCCAGAGCTGAGGTGTCAATTCATTTACTGCATTTTTTTTTTCTTCTGTTGAAGACGACTCATATATGAAAGTGCACTGACTACCTTGTTACCTTATAAAAAAATAAATACAGGGTGAAAAGAAAACTAGCATCATTCTACCTGTAAGGAAACAAGCGATTTCAATCAGACATGCCACACAAAACTTGGAAAAGAATTCACCACCAAAGGAGTGGGGTTTAATGCCTGTCTGTCCTCCAAGCATCTTATCTCACCTCTCGTAGATGCTAGACACAGCTCACAAACCCAGAATGCTTCACCAGACAGAGTGGGTTATTTTTCCCAGCCAGCTCAAGTAAAATGTTTGCATTATAGACTGATTCCTTACAACAGTTTCTCTTCTAAAACACAGCAAAAGCTTCCCAGGGCTATTGCTTTCAATGGGGAGCAAAAAAATTAACAGTCCCTGAAACAGAATACACCAAAGATTCGTTCATGGTAGCACAATAGCAAAAAAAGGGAAACAAAACACCACAACAATGCAGCATGCTTTCTGCCTCCACAGATCCCACCCCCCCTTCATTTGCATAAAACCATCTGTATGAGATATTGTGCATTATTGTAGTACTTACATAGCTACTAAGTCGTCCAGTTTTATTTTGGCTGTTTTTTTGCAGTGTCCTATGAAATTTAACTGTTTTGAATTCTGCAGCAAGTGCTGTATTATCAGAAAGTATTAGTTTCATGTAATTTCCATGAAAGAGAAGTATTTGTAGTAATCTACGGACCAACTTGAATAACTGGGGGAAAAAATCCAAACGTGGCCCTACATACTATTGACAAGTAACCTGTGGACATAACCCCCTGTTCCTCAGCTCTCATTTTACAACAGTTCTCAGGCGATTTGGAGCAATCCTTGGCAGGTCACTTCATATTTAGGAAGAGTTTTCATTATCTCCTCCTAGTGTTACATGTGACATGCAGCTTGCATCCTCCCTGCTTCCACTGGAACGTGGTCAGCAGGAGAATTACAACCAGTGTCTGATGAGCAGAAAACACTCGTGTTTGTTCATGAATAGCCATTGCTGGCACACAAAAATATGTCTTTGTATGTACAAGAGCCACCTAAGAACCTGCATCAATGATATTCTGTTTTAATCTTTTCCAGAAGACATAACATGGCATTAAGGTAAGCACTTTTGGATGCTTCTGTTCCTGGGGTGGGGAGTGTCCAACCTGATATTTCCTCAAGAGTCCAGCTGTCAGACATCACCATGTACCTACTGTCCAGCAAAAACCCCACTCTGTCATCCTTGAAGAGAAATTAGATGCTAAAAATCACTTGTCAACTGATTATTTGATCTCAATTTGGTGTCTGTGGTTGGATCTCTCTTCACACAATAATTTTCATCCTAATTAAGACTTCTGGGTAAATCCCCAATACAAATAAAATTAAATTGTAAAGAGTAAATACAGAGGAACAAATCGCAGTCCAACTGCACAGACTCTTGGAGCCTGAAAGATTATCTACAGAATCCTTCTTGCAGATCCTCTCAGCCAGCTCTATTCATTTATTTTAAAAGAGACTAACAGAATAGTCTGTCCTGGAGGAAGAAAGCATATGTTAGTCTCAGTGTGGATTCCTTTAGGAGGGAAGCATAATTATCACATTCAGCATTACCGTAAGTCAGATCTACCCTTCAACTGCCTTTCTTTAAATACGAAGTGAAGTATATAAATAATTGGACTGCACAAAATGCAGCTCTCCCCACTGAACTGTCATCAAGGCAAGTCAAAGTCAGCTGGACAAAGGAGAGTCCATATGGCCCCATCATGGGGTGCTGGTTACAGCACCTCTAACCTCACCTCCGTCCCATCTACATACTAACAGACCTCTGACTTTTGGGTTTGGATGGGGGGTTTTGTTGTTGTTTTGGTTTGATGTTTTGTTGTTTTTTGGTTTTCTTTTTTAAACCAAAGAGACTGCATCATAGGAAAAAGTAGGTGGGAGTACCATCCTCTATCAACTGGCAGTAGTTTTGGGAACTCTAGCGATCACGTTGATATCTGTCAACTCCATGGAAAGCACATCTGTATGCCTGTCCAGATGCTTTTGGTTTCTCCTACGCTGAGCCCAAGGTGGTGGTAAGCAAGTCAGGATGTATCAGCCAGATACATTTCTAATGCAACCCAGAAGTGAAAACTCTGTAAAAATGAAAAAGAAAGAAATGACATCCTTCTGTGCTAACAGAGGACCTCTACGCTGCAAATAAATTACTTTGAAAAAGATTTACTGAACAAGCGACTCGACATAAGCTCCCAGCACAATGTTGCGACAGAAATGGCTAATGTTGGTTTTAGAGGTATAAACAAGAGGAGTAGTAAGCAGGATTGATGAAGTGATTATGCTTTTATTTATGACATTGGCAAGACCAGTAAAAGGCATACAAAGCTCGGTTGCAGTGTCGCAACTTTTTAAAGTGTTGAGAAAAAACAAAGACCTGAGCAACTGGAAGGGGGAATAACTGAGATCTCAATGAGAGCTGAAAAAGCTCAATCTATTTAGCCTATCAACAAAGACTGAGAGGTAATTTGATTAGTGTATAAGTACCTTCAAGGGGAAAAAACCAAAGGATATTAAACAGCTCATTAATCTATTGGAGAGAGGCATAACAAAAAGCTAATGGCTGGAAACTGAAGCCAAACTGATTTAAATTAAAAACCAGACACATTTTTTTTTTCTTCCTTTTTTGTTTTTTCTTTTTTACATTGTGGGGTATTCTCCAGCTTTTGATACATTCAAATCAAGAAATGGATGCAGTCTGGAATACCTGTTTCAGGCAGACACAAGTTACACTGTAGTTAAGCACAAAAGTTATTGGAATCAATACTGTGGTGACCAGGTGAAATGCAATGGCCTACGATACACAGTGAGAGGGACAGTCTAGGGGTCCGTCTTGGCCTCAAACTCCATGAATCTATGAACTCTGAAAAAGCCATCTCTCTGTCCTCCTAGTAAAACCAATCATTCTAATTTTCCACCTACATTCAGTCACTGCTGAAACTCCTGTGGTTTACTACAGGAACGTACAAAAGACTGGAGTAAAATCTGAAGCCAAGTTGAACCGCGTGCTGAGGCATAACCCAAGAGCTAATTTATTTTGCTTGCTTTTTAAAAATGGGTTTTGCACTCATGAGGAGTATTAGATTGATGACACTGATAAACGATATTGGGGGTGGGGAGGGGGTAGGAGTGGAGAAAGAAGGAATTTTAAATGGTTCAAGCACACAAAGTACCTCATCCAACAAGATACCTGCAGGACTATTCTGTAAATTAAAGAGTGCAGTTTATCATGTACATTTGCTCTGCCCCAGCCTTGCAAATCATATCAAGAAAAAGGGTATTAGTAAGCAAGCCAAAGCAGATTCATAGAACTCATCTTTGAGTTATTCAAAGCTTTTCATAAACATGATCAAGACATTTGGAGGGAAAAAAAAAGAAAAAACAAAGTGGTGGTAATAGGCCATAACTTTTAAAACTTTCTAGATACATTACACAACAAAAGTATGTAATTGAAATGTACAGAGTTAAATTAAAACTGCATAAACAAAGTATTTTCTTTGGCTCAACATTCAAAATAATTTAACAACCTATTTTGGCATGAAAACAATCTTCTTTGTAATCTTCACATTTGGTCACCACACTGAAAATTCACTCACACCTCTATATGGTACTGGGATTGTCTGTATGAAGAATGTAACACTGCAGACAGGATATCAAATGACACACAAGTCTCCTGTTCGGAGCAAGACAAGAACAGCACAGACAATTTGCACAGCCCATCAGATAACGCTCCTTGTGATTACGGATTCCAAGCAGTGCTGAAGATGTGAAGACGTCTCAGCTTTCTCCCAAGCCCTGGCCCTGGCTCCTGCCATGCACCATCAGTGCAGGAACACCCATCCGGTCCATTGGCACCCAAGCAGCAGCAGTAGGTTCTTCCTGTCCCCCATCCTTCCTTGCTGCTTCCTTTTGGGATTACAAAATACTTGCTTTCAAAGAAGAGTGCTCAGTTCACCCACAATCAGTGGAGATTTCAGTCTTCCCTTCCCGTACACGTATGCCCTCGTGAATGAAAATCAGCATGAATGAAGCCAGCTTTGTCTGCACTTGCGCTGTAGATATGCACAAACTCCAGGAAGCCAAGACTTAATTTGATCTGAAAACCCCCACAGCCAATGCATTTTAAAGACAGAACCACAAAGCCAATCAATAGGGACCATTCAGATACTTGCTGTCAGTGGCTAAAAGAAAATGGATACCGAGAAAGCCATAACTATGATAAATTTAGGTGCTGCTTCTCTCTGACTAATGTAGGCACTAAAACACTCCATGAATATCCTGCTTTGAAACGTGTCATATTTCTGAGAGGCCAATCAATCTCAGGTTCTCTGTGGACCACATTAAAATACATTTGTCACTGTAAGTTTATGAAATATTGATGGTGTTTTTTAGGGGGGTGTTAGGAGGTGGAGAGGTGGATCAAAAAAAGGGGGGG
>JAVJGG010000009.1:19806276-19844831 GCA_035590195.1 Aviceda cuculoides | reverse complement strand
CCCCCCCCCCCCCCCCCCCCCCCCCCCGCCCCCCCCCCGCTACTTTAATGAAGGATCTTTAGGCTAGAAGAAAAAGAAGAAACAAATGTAGGTGCTTATTGTGGATGAGGGTGAAAAAACAGAATTGCTTACTGAAAGAAGACAGTTGTTGGATTAATAGAAAAGATCATGTGGATGAATGCATTACAGAAGTACTTCAGTATTTCAAGCTCAATTTGACCTAGATTTATGATTTTATTAAATCTTTAATTTTCTAAATTTGGTAATTAATAAAAATAAAACCAGAGCTCTGTTAATGACATTCACAGAGGGGAAATTAAAAGCATATCTGTGTCCCAGAGGGGAGCAGGGTTCCATTGCACCAGGCACTGCATCATATTTATACCTGAAAGAGGGAACGAGCCCATACGTACTAGCAAGCCTCACCAGCTCTTCAAAGTGGAGACACACACACTTCACATGGAAAAGAAACGGAATAGAACAGGGATATAGAGACAGACCACCTTTCATTCTGGTGCATCTACACACACTCAATACCTGAAGTGTCAGGTATTAATCGCCAAGAAAATTCCCATCTTAGAGAATTTATGATCAGAATAGCTAAAAGACCAGAAATGAGAAAGAAGAAACTGGGAACCAAGGTGGAAAGGGGAAGAATGTCACACAGAATAATTAATTTAAGATTATAAAGGAAGCCTGTTGCAGTTCCAAGCTGTGAGTTCGAAGCCAGTCCAGGGTTTTCCAGGCAAGACCACTCCGCCTTTCTGTAACCCGATCTGCTAAACACCAAGCTTTCTACACGAGTAGCTCCCTGAAGTCAATAAAGCCATTCACAAGTGTAAAGTTAAGCCTGAGCTTAAATACTGTGGTACTGTGATCTATGTATGTAAGTGAAGTGTGGGACTAAAGCAAGTTTGTGTAAATAATCTGAAATTGGGTCATTTTTCACCATTTCTGTCAATGCAGAAAAGCAGTTTTTCAGATAAGAACAGCAGCAGCATTCACCGAAGGAACAAAAAGTAAATCCTCATATGCATTTTTAACTCACAGATGCTAAACTTTTTGGTAAAGACATTATGCCATATTGGTAGGAAAAACACTCTCAGGCAATAAATAGCACATTTTGCTTTAGTGATGAATAGCAACAAAAATAAATTGAGGCAGAAGCATAAAATTTTTCATTTTTCACAAACCTGGAAAAATATGAACTTTTCTATTATTTTTGGCCAGTGGCCCAAACATCTTCCCTTTAGCCTTCAAAACAAACCCCACTCTTCTTACCGAGATTATCCAAACAGATACACAGATCTATCCTCCATTTCCTTTGCCATAGGTTAGGTATTTGGCTATAACAATTTGACAGCTGAGGAATCTTGCATTAAAAAGCAATTTTTCTACATCCCTGCCCTGCCCCCTCCCACCAGCAATTTCAGCCAAATTGAAGATTTCCATGTGCATGGAAGGCAGGGGGAAGGAAGCATTTTGTTTTCCATCACTTTGATGCAAGCTAAAACGTTTCAGTATATTCTAGCAAAGCAGAGTGATTTGCTAAAGAGGCAGTTCAATATTGAGTTACACCTCCTGCAGTGCTGCAAATCTTCTCAAGAACAGTAGCTCAGGTGCCTAAATCCCCACTGTTTTTCCCTAAAGGCTCCAGTCCTCAATGAAACTACTTTTCCCACCATGCACTGCAGTTCCCCTCTCTCCACTATGCACAATATACTTTGTGCCTCAACATTAGTAAACTGATTTACTTTTCCCCATCCTGAATCTTATCTCAAAAGTTAGCAAGTTATTATTTGCCTCTACACACCTGTAGCACACACAGACCCTACTCCTGGACTATGACTGTATTAGGTCAGGTGTTCAGCAAACACAGGGGGGGGAAAGGATGGTCTGAGACAGAGCTTAGTCTCGACTTTTCACACTTGATACTAATGAAGGTTGGGCTCAAATCTGGTGTCAGTGTGTGCCAGTGACTACCTGCTTGGTCGCAGCAGCACATACCTCGGAGCTGTGCTGACATTGCTCGGATTAATCACAAATACCACCAAGTACCATATTATCAAACATATAAAAGACTTTGGGATGTATATAGGAGAAAACCACACCTGCTGCAGCTGAGGCAAGCACACAGTGAGGCAGTGGATCCTTCCTCTCAGGGAGCTGCCAGTTCCAAAGGCCATGGCAGTCCAGTGGCTACTTCCTTTTAAGAGAAGTCTCCAGTACACCCAGTCTTCACATCCCCATCTCCTGACTGCTCCCTGGGGGTAGGTTAGCACTGACAGGCAGGGATAGGCCTGAGGGCACCCCCCCAGCCTCCCAAGAGCCTCCATCCGTGCACCCCACTGGACCTGGGGCTCCACATCAGCACCGGCCCCAGGCCTGAGCTCTGCTAAGCAGAGCCCTCAGCTGCGCTGGGCCCTCATCCTCAGGGCACAGCCCTGCCCAGGCAAGCAGGGCAGGGTGGGACAGCTGGGCCCACCGACAGCACTGTCAGCAGCAAGGTGGCAAATCTGCCCTGATGGCTACCCAGGAATCCTGGGATATTCAGGCATGGCAGGGAACCAGACTGGGCACAGGGGGCCACTGCAGCCCAGCAGAAGCCTGGTGGCAGAGATAAAATGAAGCCACATGCCGCTGACTGGGGGCACACAGCTAGAGGCCCCATGGGACCACCTGGGCATGACAGAAGTCACCTACATTTGCCAGCTGCCAGCATCAAACAAGGCCATTAGATCAAACATGTACCTTCTCCTGACCCCCTCTCTCTCTGTCAAGAGAGCTAACATGACCAGCAGACACCATCTTGATTAAGCATGGCTCACTGGTTCTGCAGGTGTCAAATCAGCTTGTCAGTTCATAAACCTGGATTGCTTCACGATATGCAGGCCCCTTAAGGTTTTTGGCCCCAGACAAGCTTGTTTGGGGCATTTTCTACAACTACAGTATTGTTCCTGGCCATACACTATCCAATCTGCTTATCAGTATCTCAAGAAATGGGGACTCCATGGCTTCCTCATGGAGACCTTTTGGCCAGCTAGTAAGGTGCAGTGCCAGCAGGTTTTGCCTGATGTTCAGATTAGGTTTCCCCTTTGATTTAAATCTATTATTTGTGTTACAACCCTTTTGCTATCACTCTGAATAAAACCTCTCACCAAAGTCATCCCAAACCAGTAACAGCCAGAAAAGAAACTCCAAAATAAACTGTATAATAGTACTTGACATTTTCTATACTGGGACAAAGCCAGATCTCCATCCCTCTGAGCAACGTAGGGAAGGGCTGGGTGATCCTGACATCTAAGTTTCAAACCTCCCTCTCTCTCTCTAAAATTAAGGAATTAGATGTTTTTATATGGTCTCAGTTACAGAGGAATCAGATAATACAGTCTAATGACCTCTCTGAACCTCAAAGTCAGTGATGCCTTTGGGTATGTTTCTACATAAAATGCAAAACCCATGAAAAAAACCCAATCCCTCACTTCCAAACCCTCTTGTGCTTATTCGGCTACATCAGTCCAAACAGATCTGCCACGATAGCTTGAGGCAACATTTTGAGTTCCTTCCCACTTATTAAAGATCTATGCGTATAATAAAATACACTTTAAAAAAAAAAAAAGTTGTAAAGCTGGTTGCTTAGATTCATTAAGCACCAGGATTCATGTCATCTTTGATAATGTTTTATACTCAGCATTTTTATATGCCCTCTATTTACATTTCTAAGCATGCTATAAATATCTGCTATAAGTACACAGAGAGCTGGCAGGCTAGCTTTCACCCACAGGCCTCTTGCCCCTGTGGAAGTCATTCTTCCCAAAGGACAGCCTGACATTCTGGGCAACACGCAAGACATTTTTATTTGATGTATCATCAGTTCATGTTGGTTTTGGCTTTTACTTTGTCTTATTTTGTATTTCAGTTTATAATTGTGGCAGCAATTTTTGCACATTACTTAATAAATCTTACAAAGGGGTCTGCCCATGCTGCCTTTCATCAGGGCAAAGTCCCGTTGAAGTAGTACACAAAAACTGTTAATCGATGCTTTTGGAAAGATGCATACCTTAATCTCTAAAAGAATTATCAGCTGGTAGCCACCTGAAGCCAGTAGCTGCTTAAAAAGATTAGAACTGAAGTGTAAAATCCAAGCATATTTCTAGAGTCAGTATGGTACTACTATCATGAGATGTCTAATTCTAAAAATTACAGTCTGAGAAAAGGAGTTTCTTTTCAGTATGGCCAGTTATAGCCAAAGGAGGAAAAGGTAGTTAGTGGTCAAGTGGTTTCCCCCAAAATTTCACTTTCCTAGGTGTTGTTGCATAGGCGGGCTACCTCACACAGCCAAGGTGACCAATGTCACAAAAACCTAACCTGAGACTAGCTGTAGGTCAAACATCAACATAGGCCATTTAGAAAATCCATTAAAGAAAAAAAATTAATAAAATTGTCAAATACTCACAAAGCAGTTTGTAAAGGCAGGGTGAAAAAAAAAAAAAGACATTTTAATAACCATTAATCAGGTGACATCCTAGCAATTCAAATCATGACAGTTACTGAGGTCTTAAGTATTTGGAAACAGACCTTTCAGGAACAGAAGTTCAAAGTATATGGAAAACATGCAATTCACACTCAGAAGCTGTAGATCTTCCAGAGACATATACTATTTAAAATAGTCTAAGATATTAAGATACTATCTCACAGTTTGTTAGAAATTAATATGTTTTAGATTAGTAGTTTTATTATATATGTTGAAACTACATGTTATATAATTATAGCAAAACCAGGTCTCTATGTACAATTTTAAAACACTACAGTTGCAGTCCAACTCTTTGTTTTCCAGTCATCCACACAGATGTTTATAAACCAATGATTTATTTTATTTTATTTTAGGAATATGTTAGACAAAACCAGTTTTCCTGTGTATGTTATTGTGCTCCATACTTAATACTATGCAAGAAAAAAAAATCTTTCAGAAATGTATGTCAAGGTATGTTAGGAGTGTTAATTCAAGTTACACGTAACAATTATCTCACTCAAAGTATAAAAAATTTGGTTTTGATAAGCACGTTATCCATGCAGCTATGCCTATGTCTTTTGCCAATCACAAGTTTGTATTTTTTCTCAACTTCTTCACAAGAAATGAGAGAATTGTCCTCCCACATATTCAAAATGTCTAGATCTTTTGCCTGTCACCAGATTCTGAAGATAGTAGGTTTATTTCAAAAGTTGCAGCACAGATTTAGAAATCCTGGATGTTCTCCAGGATTCTCTCAAGCTCTTCAGTTTCTCATGAGACTAAGACTCTCCTACAAAATATCCTAAGCAATTTACTGCACAAGAACACTTATCAGTCATGGTTTAATATAAATAGTTAGAAAAAATTAAATCTCACCTTACCTATCAGTATAATCAGACCCCTATGCCTACTGCATAGGCATCTCAAAAAAAGCACTAAAAGCCACATAGATGCTAGTAACAAGTTGAGTTTTCCAAATAATTAATTTAACCCAGCAGGCACAAAGGGCGCTCATACTCTCTGATAGAAAGACCACTAACAAACCAAACACTAGAATATTAGACCGAGCATCCAAAGCTGAGACTCTGGCCTTAGTTAGGCTTGCCTTGATCACCTTATTTCTGAAATAAGGATGGAAGTGCTCATCTCCTGCACAGCATTGATTTAGACTTCAGCAGTTCCCTGGAAGTTTCTGGGGGCAGATATCTGAACAAAAGAAACATTCTGAAAGACATATAGTATTTCTTCTTGTATTTCTTTGGAATTTTTACTCTTTCTGGGCAAGATATCCATACAGACCACTCAAGACATGAGATAAGCCATACACTTAGCCTAGCAAGAAAACAGAATATGAAAGAAAACTAAGAAAGCATCAACAAATTGGTGACTATTTAAGTATTGAATAAGATTCTTCCTTTGTTCAGGAAGTGTCTGTCCAACGTAAACACTCCTGTTCAAAATTGGTGTCATATTGAATGCCAAAAAGGGAAGAAAAAGTCATTTATAAAACAATTAGAAATAAGGTTTCAGCCTTGGGGGTCTTCCTCAGGGCATGGTGAAACTAGGACACAGCAAATCTAAACAACATCCTGTTCTTCTTTAGCCTAAGGAAGGCCCCATGGCCAAAATGCCTTCTCTAATCTAATTTTGTACTTTTGACAAACAGGTTGACCCTTTCCCTGCTAATTACTGTTCTGCAAATTGCTACATTGCACCAAGTTTGTCCCTTCATTTTTAGAGGTCACACACAATGTAAAGCATTTATCCAAGTCATCTTCAAATCCCACACCTTCATTTATGTCTGGAACGAACAACTTTGAAATGCTCACTTTGGGAGAAGAGAGAAGCTATATAACTCAATTCTCCATTGCCTTTCACTTCTGCCGACATTAACTCTCCTGGGCAGGAGGATGAAATGCTACTGTTCCAATCTGGTAGGAGTTTGCATAACGGGATAAGACCAGCTAAGCTGCAAAGCAATGGAGAATAGGACCCGGCAATTTGAGGATGTCACCTGTAAAAAGAAAGAATGGTTTCTGTCACACAAGTTTATTGCAGCCCAGAAATGTCTACAGTAACTGTGGGCATATAATATGATGTGCAAGGCTTTTATGAATGGGACCCTTGTGGCTTCTTGTCAGAACTGAATCTGAAGTGATGACAGGACATTTGTAAGAAGTCTTTCCTGGGATGCTGAAGGACTTCCATAAGGAATCATCTTGAAGATTGGGCTCTTGAGGCCTTCAGTCAAGAGGAGTCCTTCCAAAAAGCATTGAAGGTTTTTGGTAAAGAGCAACACAGATAGATACCCTCAGAAATGTTGAAGGAGCTGAACCGTTTGGTTTGAACTCTTTGCATATCCCAAGGTGACAGAAGAGACGTGTACGGGGTGGGTGACTGGCCAGTCTGCAGGTTGGGGTCAGGGCAAAAAACACAGAAAAGGAAAAACAAGAAAGCCCACACTTTCATAGTGTTGCTACTAATGATACTACTGTCAAAAACATGACAATACTTTGTCTGCCAAAGGGTTAGTTTGACTCACCAAGTATGTTACGGTGGCATAATTTCTCTCTGTTTGCAATTTTTTAAAAGATTACAAGAAGAAAATAAGGAGGCTACAGAGGGACGTTTCTCCCAGTTAGACATTGCTGAGAATGAGTAAATCTGCAAAGTGTAGTTTACATCTGCTCAGCTCCTGTTCACACATATATACAAAGAGACTTTGATACAGCAAACTCCTCTGTAAGTCTTCAGCTGTGGTTACACAACAACCTTCTGCCTAGTCCCTTACTCTTAACCTGGGGAAGTAGCTGCTGTGGCTTGAGAGGTCCCAGTACTGAACAGCTAGCATTCACACACATTCAGGGATGCAACTGATGAGTACATTACTAATGCCTTAGCTTAGACAAAGGTATTGATACACTTGTACATTTTTTAATTCGGAGTTTTTCCACAATGATTAAGAAGGGAGTCCATTGTAAGTTCCTGTATTGCAATATTTGGTGGTCCACACTGCCCCAAAAAATTGATAAGCATCCATAACATGTCTGTAGAAGAGCTCTACTACCAACTTAGGACACAAAAAGAGCCTGCATTCCAATTTGCCAGAAGTATGGGCATAGGTAGAAACATTGCCAAATCAAAAAGCATGAAAAAGTATGAAAAGTGTTCTCTTTGCCTTTGGTCTGGGTGTTGGAGCAGAGCACCTGGCAACAGAACTTTCCCCAAAACAGGGAATTTATCCCACAGAGGCTTCAGCATGAGCTGCTTCAGCTCAGATTAGCCAGCTCCAACCTACCTGGTCCCACTAATTGCTATTAATCTCTCAGCCTGGTATCTCCAAAATGCACTTGAGGCTTTTTTGCTCAACTAAGATTTATTTATTTATTTTACAAAAACTGTGATGAGGAAAGGATCCCGTGGCTCTGCCTCCGCACTCACCCCTCTGCACCCTTGCGCTACTTTGGCTAGTCACCATTTGACTTCATGCTCACAGTCAGCATGACAGCATCCCCGTTTCCAAAGTTGTCTGTACATGAACTTGTTGGAAGCAGTACAGCATCCCATTTTCTTGAAAATGGGTTTATTATAAAAATAAGCAAAAGATGACCCTGTAAGAAAGGCCCTGTTTCAAAAAACAGCGAAAGTGAAAGCTGTTCCTGGTTCCACTGATGAAATCAGTGTAAGCCTGCTCAGATATATTCCCTGTCTATAAAACGAATATAACATTTCCCACTATCACAGGGAGGTCTGATGACATGCTCATTAGTGTTCCTAGAGCAATTAGAGTTTGGGTGAGAGACTACAATGAGAAAACAGAGACATCTCAAGTGGATATATTTCTGCTGTGCCTCCGAGCAGTTGAAGCAGAGCAACACCCACAGGGGATTCAGACTTGAGCTGGGGAGAGGGGAGGCAATGACAGAATGGTGCTTTAAAAAAAAAAAAAAAAAAAACAAACCCAAACAGAAAGCAAGTTAGCTCTCTGCTGTAAAAGGGAACGAAAATCCCCTCACCTTTACAGTAACAAAATATGCCTCAATATTAGCCCTGGGAATGCCAGTGAAACTAAGGGCTGTCATTTCCTCATTTTCCAAAACGTTCACGTAATTAACATGCTCTCTCTTCCCCCTCACACTGAAAGAAACACTGGGGTTTCAGGCAGAAACATTTTGTCTAAGGCACTGAAGGAGGCACTGTGAGGCAGGTGTCAGTCAACCTTGCTCAGTGTGATGCAAATCCGCCGTGGTCCTTTTGGTGCATTGGGCACGGTTTTCACCAGGATCCTTCGCTGCGGTGCTGTATCTGCTGGGGAGAGCCCCATGTCAGAGGTCCTTTCTAATCGGCCTCGTAACAGAGGCAGAGCACTCTTACCATAGCATCTCTGCTACCACATGATTATCTAGAACACATGCCTGATTTGATTTTAAATACAAAGCGCGCTCCCTTTAATTGAAACTTTGTGCATGAAAAGTTTATTAAGTTAGACAGCGACGCCGCAGAGAAGCAGCGGTGGAAATTGCCCTAGGGCAGATCCTACCTAGCCTGCCATTAGGTGCTGTTACACTTAATTGTTGGTGAAGGCAACTTAGTGCTTGATCACATTACTTTCACACTAAACCTTTCCTTTGACACAGGTTCTTTGTTAGAGGCAAATCCTTCAAATACACTTTCAGAGATGGAAATATCTTAAAACCAACAGGAGCTTTACAAGTAGAGGAATTTACAAATGTTCTTAAGAGGTCTGCAATTCAGATGACTGCAAGATTAAAGCCAGGAGAATTCAATGAGTCATTAATATAATAAATATATTTTGTATTTTTTTCACACCTTTCACACTATGGTCTTTAGAAAGACCTATTCTCTGTGCCTAAAAGACTCTGACTAATAACTGACCAGGAGCATCAAATTTAACAGTGAAAGCATCCTTAAAAATTGTAAATTGTTCAGGGACTTGTGGATCTGAAAAAGCCATAATTACACAAACAATAATTTAAAAGAATTTTATTCTGGCCAAAAAATACTGCTGTTCAAAAGAAGATAAAAAAAGCAATATTAAAAAAGTTTAAAACCCTGATGAGAGGAGACTAATGGAATAAACAGAGTATCAACAGACAATAACTAAGCAACATATTAAAAAAACCCACCAAAACCCCTATATGTAAGCATACATTCATTGCTAAATACAGACAATAAAACTATACATGAAAATGCTGAAAAGGCAGGAATGTTTCATATACTTTTTGTCAATATTTGAAACAAAAGACACCAATGTATATATGCATCCCTTATATGCTACAGCTAGATCAGAGAGTTTAACAGAGTTGTGGATCTACTCGCTTTGATCAGATTACTTACCATCAAGCAACTAAGTTGTCTGCACTATCTTCATCTGTAAAAAAAAAAAAAAATTAAATCTTCAAGTCAAGATAACAGAGACCAAAGAGTTTTAAAGGAACTAGTACACTGTTAACTTTTTAATACTTCATGGAAAACAACCTTGTAAATGCCAAAAGTTGCAGGATTGCTAACATAATTTCAATTTGAGAAGAGTTAGGGGTGACTCCAGAGAACTGTGGACTAGCTAACCTAGTCTTAATAATTGTCAAAATAATAAAGTATTTATTCATGAACTATCAACAAAGAATTGCAGACTAGAACTACAATTGTGATGTTTCACGGAAAATCGGTTTAAACAAGCCACACTTATCTTTTTTTGGCAGGATTACAAGTCTGATTGATAGAGGCAGCTGTGATAATAAAGTAGACTTGGACTTCTCCAAGATTTCTGACTCAACTGTACCTAAATTCTTAAAGCCTCATATTCTAGTCACCAAATGGATTAAATAAGTGGTTCACTGACTGACCTCAAACTGTAGCTGTTAATGGAGAGCTACAAGGGAGTACAGCAGTTGCACTGAGATTGGTTTTTGGTCCAACCCTGTTCACTATTCTGTAAAAGATTAAGGTGGTAATGAAACTTTTGTCAATAAAGTTAACAGACGACAAAGATTGGAATAGTGGAAAGGTCTGTTTCTTTGAAGGCTGGTTCAGTAGTGACAAGACAGTTATCATTAAAACAAAGTATTAATTATTCAGGGCAAAACACTTCCAAGGAAAATTATTCCTCATACAGGCTCGCCTCTCATGCAGTCATTCAGCCTGCATCCAGATATTCTTGCAATTAAATCTTATCCCTCTCAGTTCTAGGTTGCGAGTCTCTCTCTAGTCAGGGCAGAACTGTTGGCACTTTACAGGACTGCCTGGCACCTTCCAGCAGACAAGGGCAAAATGAGTTAACACCTGAGAGAAGAAGCCCAGCAGACTATCCTAAACTATGAATTATCCTGCTTTTGAGAATTAATACACTCACTGCTTGCTTATTTAATGTATGCTTATAAAATCCCATGTCCCCTCCCACAGTCTCCGAATAGTTTGGTAATTAGCAAGATGGAAGTAATGCAAAATAAGATTTATTGACAGTCCCTGAAGTTTTACTATTTGTTTCAAATCCACATCTCAAGCTGAATGAAGTGTCGGCGAGGTTGAAAACAGCATGTTCAGTAGCAGACATAAAGCTGGAGTTAAACAAGTGACTTACGACTGCAATATGGGTAATTAGATTCCGCTTCAAGTTCACATTTTAGCTTTTTGCATAACTCTTTTCCTATGCAACCAAACCAGGCTGAGTGGCCTGAGTCTCCACAGGAGGGAGGTTGCAATTCGGTTGGTATGTCCTGCCAGGTCCTTCATTTAAACATTTTCTGATCCAGTGCAGACAGGAATTAAATACAGCTACTCTTCTGGTGAGTCTTAGACTCATAAATGAATGTTTAAATGGTCTAATGGAGTACCATATTTAAGATATACCAGGTTAGGTGTCCCCATGGCTTTGCATAGCAGTATGCAGACACTAGCCCTGGCAGCAAGACAGCCAGCTCAGTTAGTGTGCTGACACTGCTTTTATACTGCTCCTCCTCCTAGAAAATGGTCTGAAATATTATTGTAAACTGTAACCTAGATGTACAAGATCAACTTTTTATTATAATGCCCTAAGCAGAAGGCCAGGAATCTAGTTTCCTTGGCCTATTGAAAAAAATTAGTTTAGACATTATGCCACCATGGCTTTTTGTGATCATTTACAAATATAGCTTAGTATTTCCAAATTTCTCCCCTCAATATTTCCCTCTAGAAAGTAAGAATAATTGCTTTCCTTTTACACAACTCTCATCACTACTGTTGCTACAACACTTGAAAGACGTAAAATTGCCCAGCATCGATGCTGTAGTATACATACTTTAAACTGACTAAGCGTTCCTGGATTTTATTGCAACTGAAAAACACTACTGCTCTGCTAACTTCTCGTGCTGTATTCAGTCACGACAATTCACAGCACGGGTGTGAAACCAGGTTATGGTTTTGTACTCCCATAGTAGAACGAAGCAACGGTACGCACACTGGCTGGGACCACAGTCACAAGTCACCAGCCTGCCCACTCTCACCGTAGGGCTAACACTGGGAGCTGCCCTCACCCCGTTTACACCAAATGGGCTTGCTCTCCTTGCCTGTTTTCTATCACAAGGCTTGGACCAGTCATCCAGCCTGCTTTCTTTTCCTCAAAGTCAAGTCCTTCTAGGTATCAGCCTCACCTCTAATTATTGGCAGTCAAAATTAGAAGTAGCCTTGAGGAGCACCGGAAGGAAACCACAGGATGTTAGGGAGCTGGGACCAGCAGATGCGTTGTGCTCGAGGCCCATGTCTGGGTCGGCATGCTCTGCAAATGGAAGAAAAGAGCTTCTGGAGTGGGACTGAGCTGCTGCCAGAGGCTGAGGGGAGTTTTCAATATAAGTGGCTTGCAGATACAGGTTTGAAGGTGATATCAGTCAAGAAAAGCCCACTCTAAGATTTCAAACTTGCATGTGCTGATTTACCTTGGACAGAATAGTGATAAATAAGCAGCAGGTAAATTCATCTGTTTGCTGCACATGGAAAGCATTTATACTTTATATTGAGTAATTATTAGAAATAGATAAAAATCTGCTGATGAGGGCCCTCTGACAACATACTGCCTTTCCTCCAAAACCTGTGTGTTGACAGTTATAGCTTATCCTAAAGTCTATGCAGATAAGGCTAACATCTGCTGTAACACAGTGCCCGATCCTTTTTGAGCAAGCTATTTAGTTTGCCAACACACCACAAGGAGTTCCATCAGCAATTTTACTACACAGTTCCTTGGATTATAGGGTTTTATTTTTTATTTAGTGCAAAGGCAAAACTGCAAAAGCATCAATTTGCAGTTCTGTAATTCCTCATGCAAAGCTCTACATGGCACCATCTTAGCCAAACATCACCCGTTTTTTGAAACATGCTTGCCTTTGACAGATGCAGCTTTGGATTTCCTTAATGCTTACACTATTATGAAGGAGAGGGCAGGTAGGTAAGATGACTTCAAGGAGAAGGAACTGCTGAAATCGTCACTAAGGTCCCCATAAATATTCCCCATGGACCTCATTACACATTTGAGCAAACATTACCTTCACTCACACAGCTAAATTTCCTGTTTGCTTGGCTGATCAATTCCTCATCAAATTTTAATGTGGGGTTCAGGCCGTCTGTGGCGTTTTAATTAGCCCTAAGATTGCACAGCGTTGGAGGCAAAGCTAAGAACCATCGAAGTCCCCTCTGCTTAGCTATAAAGGTGGAAGGGGGTTGGGGAAGAGGAAGAAATGAAGAGGGCAAGAACTAATTAGCTCGTTACTAGGTTAAGTCTGCTCTCTAGTGGTCACATCACACAGCAAATACAGCATCTAAAAAGCCTACAGAAAACCGTTTCTTAAACCGTAGCTGAATTCCTCTCCATCAAATATGAGAAAAAAATATGCAATATATATCATGCTTACCCCTACTTCTGCAACTTCCAGCATTTCTTTCCCCATAAAAGTCTTGTTTTCTTCCCCCCACTCCAGAATTTTGTATACTTTTATAGGTGCTCTCAGTTTTGGCAGGAGCAGATAGTGCAATGAACTGTGGCTATTTAAAATCAAACCCACTTTGTTTCAATCAGCATGAACAGCTTTGAATGATGGAGAACATAGAATCTATACACCCTGCTGTCCATAACCATGAACCACAAGTGGCCACCTTCTGTCCAAGGCATTGTCCAGGAGTATTTTGACCTACAATTGGTTACTGGCAAGCCTGAGAAGTTCTATGCATTTTTCTCTCATTACATGTAAATCTTTTCATTTAACTGAGTTTAATCTTCATCTTTCTCTTTGGTAATGAAGACAGTCACACAAATTTGAATTGCAATACAAGCAGCATAAAGAAACCTAGTATTCCAGCAATATTGCTCCCACCCTCTTAATGTAAATAAAATATAACAAAGCAACACTGAAATGTAAGCCTTATAGCAGTCAGTGGTCTTTGAATCAAGCAGTGCTGCTGTGTTTCACAACTTCCTGAAAAGAACCTGTACCCATTCCCCCAAAAAGCACATGTACATTGCACCAGGGGTGTGCAAGAGCAGAGCAGTTTTCCCCACAGAACAATTAACAGTTTTATCAACAGATGCTGCTGTATGGCAATAACCTGCTTCGTCCCAAAGCCAGGGACTGGGGTACTTCCAGTCCCAAGTTTGGGTAGCTTAGTATTAACAGAATGAGCTAGCCAAACTCCTCCAAAATCCACCTGATTTTCATCCAGGCTGAAAAACTTTAAGTTATATTAAAATCTGTACAGATTTATTGGGGGGGGGGGGGGGCGTGCAGGGAAAAGGCTGGCAAGAGCTGACAGTGAAACAAATGCCTGATTTCCTCTTGCAGCCTGGGAGTGGTTATTTTAAGTATTAGTCTGCATACTGTAATGTATGTATTTAAAACAGCTGCTCATTTCACACAAACAGTAAACTATACCCAACCCTGATATGCTTAAAATCACAAGTTCATTGAGATTATATGAATAACATCAGCACCTGCAAGTGCACCTATTTTCCACAGAGAGATTGTAGCATATAAAGCTGCTGGTGCTGTAAGAAATAGCCAGTCAGCATCATTTACAGAACAGAAACAAAAGTTACCCAGGAAGTATATGTTTTCATGCTCGAAGTATGAATTTTATTTGCATATATCTCTTAATAAATAGCAAGATCTTTGGCTTTATTGTGACAGAGGATTTGCACTACTACATGGAAAAGAGCAGAATAAATAGTTAACCTGAGCCTAACCTCCCTGCTTAAAACCTAGATGCACTTAATTTAGCAAGTGCAAATTAATTGTTATTATTAAAATACCACTTAGCACCAAGTACAGGCAGACTGCTAGTATTGAAAAAAACCACATTAGCTGGTCATCACAGTCACCGTGTCTCACCTGAACGAGCTAACACTCCTTTTGCCTACATCCGGAGCTACATGTTAAAGAGTTTGCAAAAAACACCTCTTTTTTCCAGGTAGTGCTGGGGTCTAAAAATGAGCGGATTTTGATCCCATACTTTAGTACAAAACCTCATCAGTTTGGAAAAAAAGCATAATCAAAAGGACAAATATCACTTTATATATAGTTAGAAAAAGATTGAGGAAGAAATACTTAACCAGAATTCATTTACAAGACAAATAGGTATTTTTATAATTAAAACGCAAGAGGAAGGGTTTTCTGCCCCAGTTCTAATTCTTTGCAATATTTCTGAGGCTTTTACTGGTTACAGATTACGTCAAGCAGTAGCAGCACCTTCGTCTTGTTTCTCTTCCAGCTTTCACAGATAACATTCACCTGTATTTATTTGGATTTTGTTTCTTGCAAATAAAAAGCAGCTATCCCCAGGCTTTAGCCACTTTGTTTAAAAACAAAACAACGCACATGCAGTAAATCAATACAACTGTATTAGCTCCAATACTCATGAGTAACCAAGTAAGGTGAATTCCACCAAGTCGGCCAATAAACTTTTATCCTCACATCAGCAAGTCTTTCATCTCAAAGCATTCTACAAGCCAGACCACATCTCAGAAACTTTCAAAACCTGCACTTTGCAGGCAAAGGCATTCCACTCCACCCCAGCCCTCAGAAGGCAGGGTTTCGCCCTTTATTTGATGCTTCATTCACATCTCAAATGCCACCACAGCTGCTGTACGTCAACACTCAGTAACAGTTTTAAGACAAAGACGTTCAAATACAGAATCCCATCAACACTGGAAAGGCAGAATGGTTTGGGGGTTTTTAGTAGGTGGATAAGGGGCAATACCCCATCTCTTGCAATTAATCCTATGGGATGCTTAATGTCTTTAGTCCTATGCCTTTTACCAGCTATGTGATCAGAAGCAATATGCCATTGATGGCAGAAATTTTAAGCAACAAATGCAATACAGACAGCATTAGCTGCCACTATGCTCTATCACTGCAAATACTTAACACCAAGAAGCAACTCCTTCCTCCAGGTGCTGACAGAACAACCGAGGCTAGGTTCAGCCCCACAAACCCAGAACAACCATCAGGCTAAAGTAGGTGTCGTTTACTGCAGGCAGCTTTCATTTCCAAAGGGTTTCCACTGTCAGGAGATCTCCCCAAATCAATGTTATCAATCCCACTTGTAATTTTACAAACTTCAAAGGGTTAAGACAGCAAGCACATTTATTGACTAGTGCTTCTTGGTGGGTTCAGTAAAGCATGACTGATTAGAGCCCAGTTCTAAAGAGCCCAGCTTTGTGAGGCTGGAATAAATGGGAGTCTGTCAATAACTCAGATCCAGGCATATTGACATAGTTTACAGCCTCAATAGGCAATTAACACTTTACAGTGGATATTACCCAGCGGCCTCCCCATGTTTTACTGCACATTTTCTGCCGTCAGCTGCAATATTGAAGGTTTGGAATAAAAATTATATTGGACAGACAGCACCTTTGTTCAGCTGCACGGAAATTTCTTTTAACATCTGGGAGAGATCACAGTTTCGCTCCTCTTTATTCACTCTCTCGCACCCCTTGTCTCACTTTCTCTGTCATTCACAGTTTCTAGCCTGCATTGGTGAATTCAAGAAACTCTCTTAACTAAGTAATTAAATCTGTTACATGCCAAAACTCCCTGGGGAAACCCCAAAAGAGTGACAATCCCAGCCTCTTCTCCTACCATGGGAGAGGCTGAGTAAGTTCACAAATGAATGCCTCTTTGGCAGACAAATTATACTGACAAATAACCAAAATTCAGCCAGGAGCATTTAAAGCAGAAATAGCTGAAAAAGTTACATTCAGCTCACAGTCATCTGTTGTAACCAGGTCCAAACCTGTATCCCACACTAATCAAGACAAAATTACAATACAACTTCCTACTAGTTGCACATTCACAGAAAAAGAGGGAGAAAAAAGTCCACAAGACGGTGGATTCTTTCTTAGTTTTCAATCTATTTAGCCCTAGTGATATATGATAGCTTAGCATTTTGACACCATTATCATAGTTGTTTAGTTCAGTCCTTTTGCACCAGCAGCATCAAAGGACAAAGTCCTGAAAAGCAACCGCAAATCCCATCCCGAGCTCATCAGGGTTGGCACGCACAGACACATCCACCCTAGCAGGAGATAGCCAGAGAGGCCAAACAAGAAAGCAGAACCAAAGCAGATTTACAAAAACATTTTGCATGACCAACCCATAAAGAACTCATTCCCTTCTCTAGCAATGAAAAAGATATTACTTACCCCAGAACAAAACATTTGGGAGAAAACCGTAATAACCCCACAGTGCCCTACTTACAAACCAGAAGGGAGAGCTGGGAGAGGAAACAGTTGTTTGCAAAATGGATTCAGCTACTTCTTGTTGCCGTGTTCCTAGAGGAAGCTGCAAAGCACCCTGCCAGGAGAAGGCCTTGAACCAAGAGCTCCACCTGGCAGAAATGGGGCAATTAGCAAGAAGGGATGAGAGAGGGGGTTGGGGTGGGGTAATCTAAGGCCCGCGAGTCAGGGAGAGGCTCGGAACAGGCAACATCAGCTGCAACTTCCACTGTGTTCCACTGTGTGATTGGATGGAGAAGCAACACTATTCAACGTGAACTCTTTCTGCTTTAAATATGAAAATAGCCCTGAAGTTGCTCCTGTGGTCTTCGGTGTTTCTGCGGCTGTTGTCAGGTAGTTAGCTGCCTTTTCCTGGGTGTGCTCTTCCATGGTGAGATTGCAGCATTCTTTAAAGCTTACACATGGAGGTGAGAATGAAGAGGAGTTTATTCTTTAAGACTACACAATGTTACAGGCTCTGAATGAAAGAGAAAATGCCTCATCATTGATTCATACAAAGGCTCAAGTGAAATTACACGAAGATGTAACACAAGCCATAGAATTCCCACAGGCACCATTTTCAGCAAGAAAAGGAAATAATTTTCTCTATCTATGTCTTACAGAGGATTCTCTCTCTTGCCTTCTTTTTCCTTTTAAGGGAAGAAAACTCTGTAGATCACAGATTACATGACTGTGAGGGGTGATAGGGAATTGATCTTCATTTATGTCATGCCCAGTAGCAAAAAACACCAGTGGAATTTTCCAAGAACAGGCAAGATACAAACCCGGTTGCCAATATTTCACTTACCTGAAAAATATGGAAGACTTGTAAACTGCTTTAAAGTAAGTCATGTATTTTGCTCCTCACTTTTCTGACAAGTGAAATATTACATTGATTTTAACTTGTTCTGGATGGACTGAATGTATTGAATAATTGAAATTGATATCCTGTATTTACATGCATCAGATAGATTGGCAAGTGGATTTGCCATTGGCAGCTCCCATTTACTTCTAGACTGGAGAATTTGGAATGATGACCTGTTTAATGGAAACTTCGGATAAGAATAATTAAAAGCAAAGTCCCCAGGTTTAAGAGGAGGAACAATACAATTTTCAAGGAAGCCTGAAGTGCCATGGAGCATTTAGTCCCATATCAAAAGTCTTCCTATACACTCAGCATCTGTCAGTGACATTTAAATACATTGTTGCCCAACTAAGGCTGGACAAGCTAGGACCTGAGCCAGAGGCAAGGCGAGCACTAATCTACAGCCATGCTGATGAGGTACAGCATTACACGCCTGCACCTCTGCTGTTCCTGGGAGCCAATACCTCTGTACACCACTGACATATTTTGTGTGCCTGTTCCAGCTCACTTGGCAATAGACCAGGGGTCTAAACAGGCTCTGTGAGGAATATGTTCATGTATAAAAAATGTATAGCTCACTTTTGAAAACAAACAAACAAACAAAACCCAGGGCTTAAGTTCTGGAATCACTTACATGGTTCTGAAGATTTTACCCCAGGGGTTACTGCAGATTTTTTTTCCTTTTTACTACAGTAGAAAACCAGATCTATAGACCAGTGGTAGAAGGGGAACTTTTGCTCCTGCGTTCAAGTCATGTGTCTCCCAATGACAACCCCCAATTTCATGAAAGAAAAGAGAAAAAAGAATTAGGAGCAGGGTTCAGAGATGACAGCTGGATATATGTAATGGCTGGCTTTCCCCTTTGAATTTTTCTTGAGGGATAGAAATAGAAATAGCAAAGTAGCTTTCTTCCCTCTCCCTGCCCCTCCAAGTATGTGGAATGGAGTACGTTAGAGATGTAGTCTAAGAAATGCAAATTAACATGGTAACCTCTGTACTGAGACAAGTCAGTAGGAACTGATTCCTCCAGCGAAAAAAGTAAATTTTAAGACACCTTTCCAATGGAGGGAAAAATAAATAAGCAGAGTCCCATAAATTAAACCAACCATTTCTGTCTGCCATTTCTACAGCTCAAAAGAAAAAGCATCCTTGGCAGACTGTTGGGAGAGATGCAGCTGCAAGTTTGCTAAAGGAGACAAAGTACAACCTGTTCCTGAGTTGCTACTTGAAGAAACCAATCACTTCAAAACCCTTGTCTTCAATAACTTTCACTGACATACCAAAAATTAAATACATGCATAAGAACAATGTGAGCCATACACAAACTACACTGTTTCCCAAGTAGGCACAATCCTGGAAGTCTGGATTCTGGACCTGAAATTGCAAAGGCACCAAGAGGCAAAGGGATTGTCAGGAAATAAGATACTGTTCAGTCTGAGTAACAGACAGGCAGCTCTGACCTTAAAGAATCGCGGTAGTTAGTACATCTACTAACGGGAAAAAGAAAAAGAAAAAAAATTCCAAACACTAACAAAATCAGTCCCCAAATGTTGCTATGTGTTTGCACTGAGCTTGTTTCTTCTGTGGTCCCTTTTTCTGGAAACAGGTGATGTCCCCATCCTGTTTTGCAGAAGCAGCCAGCCCAGTCTGGCAGCCTGAGCCATGACCCTTGTGTGGTATTCTGCCAGGCAAGTACATGTGGCAGCTCTTCTGATCTGAAGTCCTGTGGTTTCCTTTGTGATGTGGCAAAGCACATGGCCCCCAGTACATCTGTATAATTAATGTGAGGGGAAAATATGAGCAACAACAGAAAAAGAAAAAAAAAATAAAAAGAGCCCTTAAAGAACAGAAGCTGTTCAGGGTCAGCAGAAGGTCTGATAGCAAAAAGATGCAGCACAGAGCCATGGGATGGGAATGGGTTTGCCTCTATACGTTGGGGTATTTTGGAGATGAGGAGAGCTCTGATTGCACCCTATGCCACCGAACAAGTTCTCCATTGCTTGGAACATCTGTTTTACCAGTTTCTGGTAGTTTACAAGCCCCGCAGGGCAGGGACACTCTACGTATTTACATATAAGGTCTCAGTTGGACTCAACAGCAATATAGAAACAAGGATAAAATAATTATCTGCCTATTGCAACCAGTGGGAGTTACCGTGTCTGCAAAACTTTTTTAACACTATTTGTTGTGTTTTGCCATAGTGGGGTTTTTTTTGAACATTTTACTTAGGTAAGTGGCAGCCTGCGATAATGGGGACAAGTGTCATCTGTAAAGGACAGCAAAAGGTTCAGCTGCAGCAAGGTCTGTGGCCCTTAAAGAAAGAGCAGAGCTGGCAAGCTGAGTTCCTAGCCAGAAAAAGCACCAAAAGCAAAACTGCAGTGATGCTGAGCAAAGAGCACCAGCTCTGAGTGAGGACCCTGGGAGGCAACAACAGCACCAGGGGACAGGAACTTCCAAAGCCAGTGGGTCATTTCTGAGCCCTCTTCCATTCAGATCTTGTTCTTTGCAATTGCAGTGTCTGAAAAAAGGAGAAGTAAAAATAAGCCTTTTTCTTTTAAAGGAGAAAGGGAAATCCTGAAATTCAAAGGAAACTTCTAATGTGATTTATAATATTTATAAAACTCTGTTATCAAGGAAGTGTTGTATTAATATCTTCCCCCCTATACACACTGAAGGTCATAGGTAGGGGATGAATTTCCATGTTTTATATTATGAACTCTCTCCTGTTCAGAACTTCCTTGTGCCACCCTTCTTCCTGGAGATTTCATTTATGTTTGTAAAAGTCTGAGTGTCATTCCATTGTGTTAATGGATACTTAACATGCTACCAAGTATTTTTTGGTAAGCCTTTATTTTAGATTTCCTATGATTATGATTTCATTTTACATTGGAAGTAATAATCCCACTTCTAATGAATTCCTCTGGTATAAACGTGCCTCTTGCATGTGTCCATAGGTCCTCAAGTGCAATTTAGCATTAGTTAAATGAGTTAATGGACACTAAAAGTGCCACTTACTTTCCAAGTGATCCATTAGCACACACACACACACACACACACAAAAAAAAGACCAACAAGACAAAAGCCAGCCAGCAGATTCCTTTTGTAAGATAACTCAGAGATCTGTCCTCCACATGTAAAATTTGTTTGGATACCAAGGTGGCTCTTAAAGCACTGTCTGAGTGGATGCATATCACAGGTGTCAGAGTGCAAGAAGTTGATGTGAAAAATGGGAGGAGAGGGTGAAATTTGTACTGAAGATGCAGGGGAAGGGAGACAAGCCTAGAACAGCAGGAAATTATTGCCTGATGCCAGACAGACAGAGATGATGTGGCCACTGTTAAGCTAACAGTTCTGAATGAGTCATAAACACCAGTAGTTAGTCGGTGATTACTTAGAAAAAGTTCTTCAATGAGTTAAACTATTTTTTACTTTAAGTACTATTATCACTGGTCAACTGAGATAGTAATAAATACACTAAGCCTATCTATGTTTTAGTTTCCTCTTTATAAAACTGTAATTAGGAATTTGAAATATCTCAGTATTAAATCAAAATAGTTTGGGGGTTGTTAATAAAATGTAATAATTTCAACTAGGTGAGGAGGAAGAAAGGATGCTTTTCCCTAGTATTCAAATTCAAGTGAAAATGAAGAACACTTGTGACTCATTTTAACAGGAAATAAATCACCAAAACAAAGCTGATCATGGTTCACAACCTTCTTCACTTTGTATTCCAAAACTTTTCTTCAGAAGGTGATACACAGGAAACCCAAACATACAAGTTCTGCAGCAAGGAAGCTCCAGGTGCTACAGAACTTGGTTTAGTGAGCAACACTGTCAGCTCAACCTAAGGATTGTCCCAGCAAGAACCATATGCCAAGTATTCATGCAAAATGGCATACATACTTACTAATAAGCCTCTTACCAAAATTACTACATTCACGATTTTTGTCCTCTGAAATTAGATGCTAGCATTTCCCACACCCCCCCAGCCTCCCCAAAACTGCAGTTCATCATGTTGAATATAGGCATCCCCCAAGTTCTCAGTACTACATCAGGGCTTATAAACTCCAGCAGTCATTAGAGTCATGGAAATGCAGGAGTAGGAGATGCTAAAGTAAGGCCAAGCCTATTTTATGAATTTTGCCTTAAGAATGGAAATGGTCTGTAGCATTATTCCATTTGGATGTGAAAGACAAACATAGATGCAGACTGACATTATTTCCAAGCAGGGGGAAAAACCCCCAACATTATTTTTATATATATATATATATATATATAAGTAGGAAAGGGGATCAGCTAGAGGTGCCGTGGCCAGCCAGGAGCAGCAGAGGGGATATGTCTCTCAGCAGGTAATGGGGAGCAGATGCAATGTAGGCCACACATTTTGCTGCCTACTTAATCCTTCCCTCAGTCGGCATCAACCTCCAAAATGCCTTACTACAGCTGTGTTCTCTCTGGCGTAGTAAGCATACAGCTCAACAGAGCATGCTAAAACAACTTCATAAACAACCTGAAAAGCAAATAACTGAAAGCATTTTGCTTTTAAAAAAACTACTTTCATCAGTTTAAGGTAATTAGTTCTGGGAGGTGATGATAGAGCGGTGAAAGTTGCTGCAAGTGACAAGAGTGAAACTCCTGACACAGATATGGTACAGATTGCACTACCAAATAACACTTCCCATGTTTCAGAAATCACAACATCAACAATGTTTCCAGGCCCTGAAATTAGCTGAAGTAATCAGGAGCTGTTGGCAGTAAGCAGCAGGCAGCTTGTTGGATTGCTTTTCTTTTTCACTGCGAGAATCTCTGGTCACAGCTTAAAAAAACGCACACCTGTAATAGCTTTCAATTAAGTTCCCTCTGTGTCCAAGGGGCAGCCTCCCCAAAATGATGCAAAAATCAAGGTCCCTGGGCCTTCTGCAACACTTCTCCAGCATCTTCTCTGCCTCAGAGAGAAGCATAGCCAAGTGGTCCAGGCTGGCTTTGTTCTAGGCAGAACAGGTCCTCCCTTTTTCTGTTTCCATCAGAAATATCAAAAGGTTAATGCTATAGGAAAACATTTAAGTTGTCAGGATTTTCCCCAAAACACATCTTGCTGTATTCTGTATTCTCAGATCTCTGTTGCAGTGTGGGTAGACAAGAAATTAGGCATTTCTATCCAAAGTAGGCTCATTCTGACCACCTTCATCTACTTTCCGCAGGACTTGAGATGACAGCTCTGAGAACTGGATCCTAGTTGGTTACGATATGCCAGAAAAGCAGACACTTCTGCAAAGATCCCCGAGATAGAAACTCCTTGGGGTGACCTCATCTATCTCCTACACCTGTGTTACCAGGCACCAATCTTCCAGGTATCCCTTTACATCTAAAGACCAGCACTTGGAGGAATTTCCTCTGCACTGCTCAGTCCTGTGCAACTGCCCAACAAGACGACAAAAGCTCTTGGAGACCACTACAAGTGGCTGAAATTTCAGTCACTATTTGCATGTCTAATCTTTCCTTAAACCCAGAAACACTAAAGGTTTAACCCAGTGGTGGGCTTAGCTACAAGGCTTCTGTGTCTCAGAGAGTGCATTGTTTCCAGTAGGCACATGCTTGCTGCCAGCAGGCACACAAACCTGCCTTCCCATTGAAGCTCTAACCACATAGTGCTGTGAGAAATCCTGCATGACTGTTGGGTCACTCCCCTGAGGCCAGATTTTTGACTCGGTAGTATTTCAGAGAAGATCTTTCAAAAGGGCTATTGCTGTTTCCAACATTTTTTTCCTATGCAGGTACGGTATAGGATCTATATGCCAGGGGAAGAGCCTCCACAGAGGATGGGTTGCTCTAGCACACCAGGGACCTTGGGCTCCCCAAGCAACTGAGGAAAGGCTGCTTCTCCATGTTGTCTCCGTAGCCTCTGGAGAGTTGCTCAAAGCCAGCACATGACTTCTGCAGAAGGCAGCACAGGATGAGGCCTCTTCTGTTTTACTGTGAAGGTCAGAGGTGTCCTGATGAACAAGAATTTTTCTCCCTCCCTGGCCCTGCACCTGTTTTTCTCCATTTACCAATTATCAAATAAAGCACAGCAATAAATCATCATCACCTCAGAGGCAAGTCCCCCTGCAATCACGACATCCTAGTTCAATGGAACACGCACATGTTCCAGAGTTAAATCACTGCATGCTCACATGAGGGCACATCTTGTTCTCTTTCCTTCTGTTTCCCACCACTTTTGATGTTCTCGCCTGTTCTGCAGTATTTTCAGATGACATCTCTGAGGCAGTTACCAGGCATTTTTGTTTCTTTGTTTGGGGTTTTTTTTACACTCCTTAAAACCCTTGGGGAAGTACCTAAACTGGATTTTTTATATTAACTCCCACACACCAATTCCAAGCCTCTCTTCCTCCTGCACAGAAGTAAAAATAGAAAAGATAGTTTACGAAGGCAGACAGATCAGTGAATAAAAGCTTGGGAGTGACAAGCCACAGCACCAGGATTGTTAACTATCATGATGCAAATACTGAAAATGGTTTAGTCTCCAAGGTCTTTTACCTTCTGCCCACAAACCTGACTTCAGTTCACTGATTGACTATATTTAGTCAATGTTAGGTACAATGTAAAAGGAGATGGGTCTTTAGTTGAGGAAAACGTAACTCTTATTTTGTGGAAGTTAGAATCATCTCAAGCAATCACACATATAGTAAAGTCAACCTGGGTTCTGTCTTGGGAGGGACAAATCAAAAGCTATATAGTCAATCTAAAATGCCAGAACAACAAAGAATGACATCTCTCACTCTGATAAAAATTCAGGAAATAAAACTAGTTTTTAACGGAAGCTTACTCTTCTAGGTTTTTCTACCAAGTTTGTAGAGAGAACACCCTTAGAGTAAAACCTCTAAACCCTTACCCGTATCTAAAACCAACTTTTGAATAGCCAGTATAAAGCTGCTTTTTAATTGTATTTTAGTTTCGGAAAAGAGAATACAAAAGGCATCTCTGGATAGTCAATAGAAGAGGTGGAGACAATCAGTATGAATATGCAAGTATTCAGAGATCATGAGACAAAGTCTACAAATGAACGCTCAAACTCATGTTTCACAGCTTGAATTTGCCTTTGCATTTTGACCCTATTGGATATAGTGAATTGTGTTTTCAACCTTGTCTTAGTAACTAAGAAAGAGGGAAAAGGTTACTTTTTTTTTCAAACACAAAGGCTTTCATGCAAGTGGAAGTGAAGGGTGAAAAAAAAAGCCCAACAAATACCAAGACTCACCTTGTCCTGATATTACTGAAAAGTAAAAGAAAAAAGCACAGGTTGACGATATAGGGGTCACAGCCACTGACTTAATATTCAGCTGCAAATATGAAAGAAATTAGAATATACGAGAAGAGAACTGAGTCCGTCAAGTCATTTATAACAGCACAGGCAGAACAAGGGATGGTCTAACATCCTCACAAAGAGGGGATAATTCAACAGAAATCTTACTGTCAAAGGCCGTAGTTATAACTGAGCAGTTTAATCTTGCACCAGGTCTTGATTTAGCCTCCAGGTTTAGCCTTTTGTCTCTGCCCACAGGCTTTGTGTACACAGGTGGCACATGTGGTGATGTCTCATGTCTTCTTCTAAAGGTAACAAAAATATAGCGGAGCTTCCTATTCTTTTTTTTTTTTTCTTTTTGATGGTGAAAGAAGAGCTGACTTTAAATTTGTTCCTTTTGTCTTTTTCATATAGCTTGTTTGTGGTTCAATTATTATGACTTTCTCCCTGCGGATAGTGATGCTTAGGGAATCTGGTAATACTTAACAAAAATAAAAAAATAAAAGGATCCTGTCTGCCAAGCAGAAAGTAATTAAGGATCCTGGAACACACAGAGGGCAATAAAGTTATTGAAGGAACAGTATTCATTAAGCAAGATAAAGCACAGCAGGGCATGCATTCCTGGCCCTATCCACTGTGCCCTCCACAACATCAGGTACTCAAGGGCTAACGCAGTAGTGCTACGCGTAGGATGGTGTCAGGCTGCAAGCCGGGAGCCAGAGGAACAGAGCACTAATGAGTGGAAAGCCCAGACTGCAATATCTCACTGCTCTTCTAAATCAGCCCTTGTTTAAAGTTCAGCAGTTGGCTGAACAAATAATTCCCAACAATATTCTTAGCCTAAACTTGCTCCTCAACATTATTATAGTACAGCATTTCACATATGAATGCTAGATTGGTTGAAGAATGGCCCTCAGTAAACATTTGTTGCTCTGTTAGAGATCTGTTAAATTCTGACTGGCTGATATAGTATTGCCTCCACTTCTGAACAGGTACCTATACAAAATAGAGCAGGAAGACAGAAATAAAACATGCAACTCCAAACTCTGTGTTTACAAGTTCAGTTTCTTCAAGCATGCACATAGAAATCCTTTAGTTGGTGTCTTCACGCAAGCTGTAGTAACACACTCTCCAGAAGCTTTAGGAAACATTTACTCTATAACGTGACAGCTCTAATTCTGGGGCATGCCATGTCCCACCCCAGAAGTTGCTGCATTTTGCTGCTGATTGAAAAGATCTCAGGTGCATGGTAAAGACCTTCAGAATCATCCATTTGTATCCAAAACTTTCTCTTAACTAACTATGGTTGTTGCTGAAGTATTTAGTTTTCCTGCATTGCTACAACATAGGAAGATGCTATTATTCCCTCTTCACAGAGACAAAGAAAATTGTCTGTTCAAAGTTGCACAGAAAGTATGTGGCAGGAATGGGAAGTGAAGCCAAGTCTCAGCCCTCGTCATACCCTCATTCCTGATCTCCTTCATCATGACCTAAGAAATTGGGGAATTTTTTTCCTTTGTTTCTTTTTCTTCCTGTCCTCAGAATGTATTTAAGTTTTATTTTAAACCTTTTCCGTTCAGCCCATAAGGCTAGAAACATGATCTGAACCACAAATACACATGACTGCAGGACCTAACCCTATCTGATAATTTCTCTCAATTCTTGCCAACTGGTTGTAATGCCACGTTTGTATTCCATAATGACCTAAAATGCTTACACAACAGGTAATATGCACATAACCAAAACCCCTAGATTAAATTAAAACTATTTAAACGTTTGAGTAGTCCCACCATAGCCAATTCAAATATGCAGCACATGTGATACTATCAGTGTTTAACTATATTCCACAATAACGTACTCTAGTTTGCTATTTCTCAAATACGTACACCTTAACAGACCATACCCAGGAGCTGCTAGGAACACATTTACAGATGATAACTATTTTACTGATGCAATTAACTACACAATATCAAGACTTCATTTAGCTAGCCACAAGAAGTATAGCTAGAGACTGATCTCAATGGATACTTGCTCCCGAAGCGTGCAAGGCAGCTTCCAAAAACCTCCCATCCAAGCAGCCCTGTCACTGGGCAGCCCCGCACCGCCTGCATCACAGTTTGCCCGACCAGATCCAGCCTGGCCCTGTGCTGCACAGCTGAAGCCCGACGTATTCATGCCAACAGCCGCATCCTCACAAAATGGCAATGGCACTGGGACCACGGAGCTGGGCACACTGACAAAAGGCAGGCAGCTTGATTTACATTCGTTTGCAGCCTGCTTTGGGGAAAGTCAGGGAGAGGAGGAGTCCAAGAGTGCTGGGGCTGGACCTGTGATGAGACCCATCGTGCCTGGGCGATGGGGGTACAAAGCACAGCACTCAAGGATCAGGTGTCACAGTAGATCAGGGAGGAAAGCTTCACACAATACGGCAACTCACAGACGAATGCCATCAGCTTTTCTCAGTATTGCCCAAGATCTCAGTTGTGAGAGCTGCTGTCCAGTTGCAGGGCTTCCCATCATCGCGACCTTTAGCTACCTGCGTACTGCAGCTATCCTCTTCATCCAACCAAACCTTACAAAAGCTATTTGCATTTATTCCTTTTCTACAGGTGCAGGTTCAGAGAGCTCCTGCTTTTTCAGAACTGCTTTTCCCTGTTGCCTTGTTTCTAATGCTTCTCCTCCTGTCCCCTGACTGCCTGTCATGTCACACTCTCCAGCCCCAAACTTTGGAAGATGTTTTCTGAATTTATAAACTTCCCCCCTTACAGTTTTTGTGTGCACAAGAAGTACCTTGAACTCCTGAATTCCTCAACTCCTTCTGACAATGCTACCTTGGGTCAAGCCTTAGGCTGTCTTACTTGAGTCAGGAAGTAGCATTTTTCCACCCAAAAATCAAGGATTCCCCATTTAAAGGAGCACCCTGAGTGCCACAGACAATGTAGCTTATGACATGCCAGGGAAATGGAAACATGAGGAGAAGGAGGGAGAAATCCAGTGTTTGGAAGAGTGGCACCATTGTCTGAGTATATAAATAAAGCAGGAGTTTATCATAATTTATTTATAAAAACTATTTCTAATCTAATTCTTTGCATATTATCTAGGGGCAAGAGAGACGAGACAAAAAAAATGGTTCTTAATCAGGAATTGCCACATGGAGTGGTTTTGATTAATATGCAAAACATAGATTATAAATAGATTTATAAATAAATGATCAACTACGGCTGCTGCTTTATTTATCTATGGACTTGCAGAAAATTTGAAGGCTGAATTCTGATTAAATGAGAATCGCCACTAATGGTGGACTGGCTGGCTCAAAGGGACTGGTAAAGGAAAGTGAGAATATATTTGCATAGCACCTTTGATTCAGAGGAACTCCCAAGTGCTTTGCAGAATTAATATTATATTTTAGGGGTCACTTCATCCATTACTGAAATACAGCCTCTGAGGAGGAGGGAAGATAACTTTCTGCATCTATTTCACCTTTCATTGAAGATCTCAAAGCACTTTGCACACTAATTAAGCCTCCTATTGTATCTATGCAATCCACTCCTCCTGCAAATTACTAAACCAATGCAACCTAAAGAACCAGGAATAAAACCAAGGAAAATTCATCAGCTGTTCCTTGGTATAACTTAATTTCACTTCCAGGTCATCAGGCTGAGGTCAGCTGGTACCTCAAAAAGATGGCCTCACCTGAACAGCAGTACAGATCCCAAATCACAACATTCAGGTAACTTAGAAGGTAGACCCACTGTGTCCGATATCACACCAGCCCAAAGTTCTCATCTAAGAGCACTGTAGCATCCCACCATAATCAAAACCTCAGCCCCAAAGTTTGCAGCTCTGACCCAAGAGCCTGCATTACCTTTCACTGGTCTATTCTGCCATGGAGATGCACACATTGCTGGGAGACTGCAGTTCAACACAACACTGGAGGCCAAGTCTAAAGACATGACAGTTTGCAGGTGCAACAGTCTGCCCATTCCCATCTGTATCAATCTATTCACGTAGGTCAGACTTGCTCGTATCCATCCAACAGCAGGGAATAAGATAGCCATATATCCACTGAAAATGCCTGCGAGTCGATTCAGCCTCTTCCATTTACCTTGCCTTTTAAAAATAAGAAAGTCAAAGCATTTTTTTCCCTATGGCAAAGCTGTCCTGACAAGTCAGTTTTCACAGCTGAACACCTCCCAAGGTGCCAGTTCTGCAATTCAGAGCCTGGATGCGATCCCCCAAGTATGATGAATATCTTTAAAATGAAGGCACTGTGAGAAGTACCAGCTGTCCAGGTGCACATTGGATCAGCACGGCTGAACCACCCCTCCTCCTCCTCTGCCTTCCTCAGAGGAAGGAGCAGGAGCTCATCCTGTGCAGGAGGAAGGCTTTGGTGGCAGGAGAGACATGAAAGCCCAGCAGACATGAGCAGGGGCACACCTCGCCCAAATGTGAGCCTGCTTTTACTACATCCAAAATAACTTGCTGTTACACAGCAAGTTTGGGTGACTCCCTTTCAACCCCTTTATTTGACCACCCCATTTCTGACTTCTTTATCCCAACAACCAGTAGCTAAAAGAAAAGGCAGACCAGATGCAAAATTAACTTATTTTCTCTGAACAAATCAAGCCTACCTCCAACCTCAGCCACACGCACGTGCTTCCTCCCAGTACCCATTCCAGGCCTCCAGATGTCCTGAGAAAGAGACTTCATTCTAAACGACTCTGCTAATTAACAGTTACTATTTTGAGTCCAGACTATGAGGACTATCTTTAAACACTCCTTGCACCACAGCAATGGAGCACGCTCACACTGCAAGGGGCCAGTAAGCAGCAGGAGCCATCTTCAGCAATGGGCACCTCTGCAGCGCTTGTTATTTGAGGACTAGATGTCTGGGCTGAAATTCAGCCATGCTATGCAAGAAAGGCACCAGTGTGACTCCTTGCATGTTGTGCACATGCAACCTAAGTGTTCTTGAAAGGAGAAGACTTGTCTCTATACAGGTTTTCTTGCCTTACAGTGTTTCTCAAGACAGCACGGGACATGTTCCAGGCATACTGGGGAATCTGATTCTATAAGTGACATAGTTCAAACTCCATTTAGTAGAAACGGTATGCCAATACAGTTCTACTTCCTCTCTCCACCCAGCAAATTAGCAACGTGGACAGTCTATTGACTAAACAGAGCAAATTTTACCACAGCAATAATAGTCTGTCCGGAGAGAACATTACCACTCACTGCCCAATTAGAAGAACGTTGAATGCACGGAAATGCCTTTTGAATAAACACTTGATAACCCTCAATAAAACTGTAAGAGAGAGTTTCTGCAGATTTACTACCCAGGAAAGGAAAGCTCTTCACGGTGCAGCCAAGAGCTTATTGCTTCTTATTTAATGCTGATAAATGCAAGAGCTTCGCACTCCCACAGCAACCTGGTTTAAAGCAGCTTAGCAGGAAAATAAAATAGGTACCTTATGATCTGCCCACAGAGAGATGGAGGAGAACCACAGGTTGGCCACAGCAACTGCAAGTTGCACGTGCTTGCTCCAAGTTGCGTGGCATTTTCTGAGGGTACGTCACTCCTTTGGTAAGCCAGCTCCACCGAGCAGCAGCACGCACATTGCTGATACACTGTGGGTTTGTATCCCAGCTTGCTGCACAGTAACTGCTGGTGTGCTCAGGCCCTGCAGCTGCAGAGGTGAGCTCGGGTGGCATTGCTGTCCTTTGGCTTCTGTACATCCCTGGTTCTTGACAGAAAGCACGGCTGTGATACGCATCTGTGGCAGTGATAAGACGTCTCTTCCTGCTGCCTCACATGGAGAAAAGGAGCACCATAAAAAAAGCCAGGTGATCAGCCTTACTGCCTGGACTATGACGATGCTTAGACAGTATTTGGGTTTTCTGAAGAAGTCTCATTGTTGAGAAGGAAGGAATGGGTTGGCTCTATTTACACTAATCCAGGCTTCCCATGAAGGCTGCCCAGCCACTTCGGGCAACAGCCCTTCCTGCATGAGCACAATGGGCATATTTACAACCCCAGGGAGGATACCGCAGCACATTTGTTCTCCAAATGAACATTGACATAAAGGTCTTGCCCTTGCTGATGAGCATTGATGTGTAGTTTTCTGTATTCACAGTTCTTGGTGATAGGGAAGTATTTACAGGGTAATTTTATTTTCCTCCATAAGTCTAGTGGGCAACAGCAGAGTGCTTAAAAAATAAACACCCAACAAAAATAATTACTAATTCCCTTATCATCTTTATTCACTTGAACATGTTTCCTCCCTGGTAACCCTGCAGCTGGTGCCTTACCTTCTCGGGAACACCCAGGGTGGTGGGGATCACCAACCCCTGCGAGTCCAGCAGCCATGCCCCTGCTGTACCACCAGGCACGGCAGCAGATGTATTCTGGTGCTACGCTTCCAGTTCTTCTTTTCCAAGAAAGGATCAGTGAATAGGCCCAGCCAAGGGTAGTCTCCAAGGTCCAAACACTTGTGTCTAACACAGCTTAACTGTCCTCTTCAGCTAATGGCAGCTCTTCCCATTGTGTGGCTAATAGTGCCTGATGTTTGTTTTATTTTAGCAGCTGCTGCTGCAGTCTTGTATTGAGCGAGGCAGTAAACTGTACTTTGGAGACCTCTCCTGCTCATGCTATTAATGCTACAGCAAGCAATCTTTGGGGTAACGGAGGAGGGCAATCAAAGAAAATTTTCCTCTAGGCTCCCACTATTATTTCCTGTCCAAAAAATAATATTAAATGTGATCTACAATTGTAGTAATTAAAGGGATAATGTGCCGTTTCATATATTATTGGATCCCTCACACAAGTGGAGTTACCTACCTACTGCTGTTCCAGCTGCCTTCTGAATGCAAAAATGTGATAAGTATCTCCAAAAGACAACAGAACTTAAGCCATTTAAAATGACACTACGCTATTCCTATAGGACAAAAGGTGCACTATTGCTCAAATGAGTGTGCATCAACACCTTCAAACCTTTCCTCGTTTAAGCCTTAACTACTCTGTACAGCAGAGATAGAGCCCTAATGGTTTTCTACGCTGGGAAACTGAGGCAAAGTTGAGGGAAAGAAAAAGGGTTTCATCAGGATTGTGCAGTGGGTTAGTGACATGGGAGAACAGAAGAAACTTCCCAGATGGATGGATGCAGATTTAGGAAGCTAATGCCCAGACAGCTTTCAACTGTTGGGGTGCAAAGAAGAGAAAAGATCGTTCTAAGCCAAAACATCGCTTGAAGAACAAAAAGCAACACTCAGTCGGTAATGAGGACACAAATTCTGGATTGTCCAAATTTTCTGGTGATTTTTTTCTTCTTCTAAAACAATGGAACCAACCTTTTTTATCTCTTACATAAAAATTAGAGGCAATGCTGATCAGCACTGGAGCTATTAAACCTCCACCCCCTTAGCAATCTACATTTTGGAAAACACTTTCAAAATATGGATCCAAGTTTGTGTAAAAAATGAGAATACTTACATGTAGCCACTTGGACATTCCTAGCGGGCTTCTGCAGTTGTTCACACTAATTTAATAAGAAAGGAGTATATAAATTAGATACCGAGCTGTTGCTGTAATCAGTCTATGCATGTGATTACAGCAATAACATATCCTTTTACTCCATCTCCTGAATCACTAAATAAAAAACTGTAAAAGTCTAGTCTCTCTCTGATATCAGATAAATTGTCTTAGATTTGAAAACAGGAACTATCAAGACACAAAACTGACAGAAAAGCAAAGGCTGTTAAGAGAAAAATCTTCTGATACTGACATTTCAGATGGATTTGGTTAAGAAGGAGGAATAAAAACTATACAAGATACAACCCCCTTATTTTCATAAACAAAAAATCCAAACCCAAAACTTTTCCTGTGCAATGCTTACAATTAATAATGTAAAGTTTCTGCCACTAATTTTAAATCCTTTTTCTGAACGCTGATGTGGTTCGTATCTTTTCTTTCACTTCATCAAATCATGATGCAGAATCATACCCAAATGTTTCAATTTTTTTAGTGCTCCATTTCTTTTAATGGCAAATGAGGTTTCAAAACATAGAGGAAGTTTTGAAAATATATTGGTGAAACTACAAATTGGAAAATAAAGGGACAGAGAAACATGAAATAATACCTGCACAACATTATTTACGTTGTGGGGGGAAATATTGGGAACTTGAAGAGAGAAAACTTTTAAACACTTACAGTAGTGACTTCTGCTGTTTTGCAGAATTCTGCCTAGAAGAGCAGGAGAAAAAAAATATTAAAGGAGATTTAGCATAATTTCGACTTATATAAATGCAAACATTTTTATTGAAACTTAAAAAAAAATTAATTTAAAATGTTTTCAATCCAAAATTTGTTAGGATCTGCATTTTTAAATTATTTCTGCAACAAAATTTGTTTCAGTTTGACTGAAGCAGCAAAAGTTACTGTGGGGGCTTATTTAGCCCTGCACAGCAACAGCCTGTCATTTTGCTATCTATTTGTTGACCTTTCTTGAATCTATCATGTTTTCACAAATTATTCCAGATCTCTACCATGTTCAATCACTTCTTAATCTGTGTGGTGAAAGATGCAATTTACACTGAGCAAGTTTTTATTTCTCATAATCTTTATCTTTAATGATACAGATTTTTCCTAAAAAAGTCAGCAGAAAACAAGCAAACAAGTACAATTGCCTGCACTCAAGGCAATATTGTTCTCTACAAGGAAACAATAACCACTTTTGTGTTTTTTTCTTTTTTTTTTTCCCAGAAAAGTTGCATTAGATGTTGCTATATTTGGAAGTACACAGACATTCTTCTATTACTGGCAGCCAATGAATACTACAGCTACACAGGGCAAGATTTTTTTTACTGTGGATGTTGAATAAACATATTACTCAAACCAAGGACTACCCATGATTGCCTGAAGTAGAAGGAAAACATGCTCTAATAAGGCAGGATCCTCTAACACAGCTCCTGATCCTGTGCATGATACCCTTGTGAGAAGTGTGCTGTATATGGGAAAGAGGCAGGAAACGCCAGTGCAATACAATCATCCTGGAAAGGAAACGATGAAGGAAAGCTGAGATTGAAGGTGGTCCTTCTCCCTTGGAGAAGTGGAAGACAGGCTCCCAGCAGAGTCCTGTCATCTGTCACCATCTTGCTGATGTGAGATGGCCGTTAGTTGTACATCCTGCAAACCTGCGCTGAGGGAGCTGTTTACTCATGTACCACCAAGTCACTAGGAAAAAAGGTGTAACACACAAATCTTCCTCTGACCGGCAAGATCGTCCTGTGGATTTTGACTTTGTTGACTTAATATCCAACTCATTGTCCTAAATGTTGATTCATGCAGAATTTCCAATGTGTCTGAGAAGACCAAACCGAGCTCTAGGTTTTATAACTCAAATATTTCTTTTTGATGCTTCTTTATTGCTTATATTACCATGATCACAATGGTAAGACAGCTTATTCAGCATTTCTATCAAACGAATCAAAGCACATTACAAAGCATCTCAAAGGATAAAGTCTAAGTCTGGGGAATGCAGCCTCCAGATCTCTTTATGAAGTTACCAGAGTTGAGAATGATCACAGAAATTGCCATAATGCTTTCTAGAAAGTAGATTAACATGCAACATCTATTTTAGGATTGCATAGCTATCCCTGTGCTTACTGAACTCATATGTTTATACAGCGTCTTGGACAATGGTCAGGGAGTCCCTTCTCTGCAGGATGGACAATTTCAACTGCCCAAAGAGACAGAACAAGGGAAAAAGCAATAATTATTCTCAATTTATAGGTTGAGACGTGAGGAAGAGATTCAGTCTCATGTGCAGTGTCATTCAGGAAGTTGGTGGCAAAGCTGGGAGTGAACTTCCAATTCACAGGTTACAGTGCAGTGTTAATTGCAAATCTCTATTTTAGAATCATATACAGATTTAATCTGATGAGCCAAATTCTGACAGTTTGTTCAGCACTACTGTAGTTCCTGCTCTAAATTACTGGGTGTTATGACACTCAAAAGGTAAAACAGTACAATATTAATCATGGGTCACTGTAAGGTTCCATCTCACAAAAACAATTGAAAAGTCAGCCCCACTGCTCCTAGGACTAGGAAAAAAATTACATCTTTAGGAATTATTTTGAGCCGACACACTGCATGGAGATGGCTTTTTCCCTTTGCAGCTTGTGTACAGCAGTTCAGCTCTTTCTGTTTTCCCTACCAGCTGGTCTACAAACACTACCCCTGTCAGCGGGAAGTTACAAAAAAAATGAATGAAGACTGATGATTAAGGAAGAAAGAGGGTGAATATTAATCATGGACTCAACATTTGATGGGAACATTGATGGAATAGTGGTCCCACTGGAAGTTGTTAGGAGTTGATTTTTATGCCCCAGGGCAGTAGTTTTAAACCAGGACTCATGATGGAAGATCGGTTGCTGGTAATGCTTTAAACAGGCCATTGCAGAAAACATACCTTCTCCCTCCCCTCCCCCTGCCCCAACTCCATTCTTTGTTGTGCCTAGTTGAGAGCATAGCCCAGGTCTGTTGTGCACCCTACATTCTCCCTAAACACCCAAAACTGTAAGGATCAAACCTTTGAACAGAAGCAAAACAGGAACAGGACATCTCCATTTTTCCTTGCTGAAACACAAGCGAGCCCTCACTACCTGAGGCCACTTGTGTTAACTCAAGAAATACCAGTGTTGCTAGTTCTGAGCAACTTTTCCTGTTCAGCACACTCATATTACACCAGGAGAAGAAGGAGAGTGTGGGACAACACGCTTCCATAGCTAGGTAATTCGAGTTTGAATTTTGGCTATTTGCAACCTGAACCAAAGCTCTTTGAAGGCAATAGGAATCACAGCTACTTTAGGGAGCCGTGTAGTCAAGCCCTCCTAACCTTGCCTGGAATTTCCTGTAGCTCAAAAATTAACAAGTGTACTTGCAATCAATACTGTATATGAAGCGCACAGCTGATACTCTTTTTCTTTGGTGTTGCACAAAATCATTCATTATACCAGATCATTCATTTTTCTGCTGCAAAAACCTTGCAGATGCTGCCTTCAGGCAAGCTTCACCCACATACTAGACCCAGCCACCAGAATCCTGGCAGTAACAGACATATGAAATACTGTAAAGATACTGAAGATTTACTGCACACTTCAATTTGAATTGGACAGTCATAGAAAGGACTTGCGAAGTCACTCAAATATGGCTGCAGTCCAACACCAAAGTTAAAGTGAGTTGGATGCACACCAACATCCAGCTTTTCCAACAGTCCTGTCATGCAAAATGGGCTTTTGCATATATTTTACAATTTCTGCTGTAGTTGTTTCAAAGGGGTTTTATTTGAGGGAGAGGAGAAGGAGGCAAGATGGCAAAGAAACAAGGGCTATATTCAGAGCTGGTATCGATGCTGTAATTCTGTTGAGGTCAACAGACTTACGATGTTTCTCAGTGACATTTCTTCTGTTTTCCTATGGTGCTCCCTAATCTAAGCTTTACTAGTACTCCAAAAGGATGCAGAATCATGGCACGTGGCCTCTTCTGTGAACCTTGCTCTACAAATTAATCCATACTGTAGCTATTCTCAGGAGGACACAACATGCCTACTTGGCCACACACCAGCAGTTGTGTATATAGGCAAGGTTATTTTTCTAAATAAAGGTCTGGTTTAAAAAACACAAACAGATTTCATACTTACAGCAAAAGGTTAGGCAGATGAATTTAGAAGCATGAGGGGTTATGCGTGCATTTTTCTGTAGATTTAGGCTGAGGTCTCTCGCCTTTCAGCAATAATTGATTTCCCAAAAATGAAGTGTGACTGCTCGCGGGATGCAGCTTGGCTAGCCCTCCACCCATGTGTCCCACAGTGTGAAGGTAAAAAGCAAAACTGTTCCTTTAGTTTCAGCTGTAGTGAAGACTGAATTGGGCAGCAGTGCAACAAGTTACAAAGAATCCAGAAGTCACAAAAAAATTCTCCCAAGTGCACTAAGAAGCTGAACAGCAGAAGTTGTTTAATCCTCAGTGCTGCATTTTATCCAGAACATTGGGCCTTTAACAGCCCAGAAACTTTCAGGTGCATTTTCATAGTTAGTTAATGCTGTTCCACGGGCAGGTGATTTGCAGATATGCAGGTTATTTGCTTGGGAGCAGCCTGCCACTGTGCTAGGACCCTGCTCCTTTTTTTGCCTTTCGGTTCATAGACTATCACTGACAAATGCACAGGACTTGGCTGCTTGCTTTCACAGCAGCTGGTTGTAGAAAGCAAGCAGTACATGAAGCGGCAGACACAGAGGGCATGGCTCAGGCAGCCTTTATTCTAACATTCTTACAAAACTAGGTGCTACCTTGCAAAGGGTACGATGCACTGCAGCTCCCCCTAAATAAATAACTTTTTAATGCATCTGTCATTTCAGATGTCAGACCAGAGACAAGGTCAAGCTTGGAGAGAAATCAGCCTGCTCCATCCTTGACCCATCATTCATCCCTGCATTTGTCCACAGCCAAACAGCCCAGATGGTTAACAGGCAAAATACCTTATCTGAGCTCTAAAAAGGGTCCCATTTCTGCTATGGAGAACTTTATTAATAACACTCTCCAGAAAGCAGCAGGAGTTCTGATGGACAGCTTTGCAGGGACATTTTTCAAAAGAGAATCTTAAAATCCTATACTATGCACCTGATCCGCAGGCTGGAGGAGACAAGAGGTTAATATTGCAGCCAGTAAATGGTGACTGTTTGTAAGTTATTAGAGATTCAGTGTTATGGGGATATATGAGCCTTGCCTTCACCTTTCCTCATGTATCATGCTGCATGCCATCATAGCCGTGTTAACACTGCCACACTTCATGCAGGTCCCCTCTGAAATCACTGGGCAATAATTAGCATTGCCAACTCTTCGTTCTTAGCGCTGCTTTCACAGGATTAGGCATTGTTCTTAAAATACACACCTCCTGAATTCATGCTAATTTACAAGGTTTTCAGCTATCTTTACAGGAAAAGATTCCTAGTTCCTGAGTAAAAAAAAAAAACTTTAAAAGGTGAAGCTTTGTCCCTAAGGTAAATAACTATGTGCTTTAAGTCAGGCTTATAAATTGCTGGCATTTGTCTGAGGGTGTGGGAGTAG
>JAVJGG010000009.1:19750647-19805760 GCA_035590195.1 Aviceda cuculoides | reverse complement strand
CTGAACTCAAAACACAGCACCGTACCAGCTACTAGGAAGACAATTAACTCTATCCCAGCTGAAACCAGGACATACTTGAAAGAAGTACTAGCTCCTGAACAAAGGAACAGCAATAATAATAACAACAAAAAAAAGGAGGCAAAGCAACTCCCCATTGATGCAGAGCACTACGGTGCTTTTGGTTCTTTGACTTAACAGCCCCGAGGCAGAGTGACTCAGCTATAGGAAGAATTGCATCTGGCCCATTGAAGGGGGGACACATTGTTTCATCTCTTACAGATATTTGGGGTCTTTTCCCTCTCTACACTAAAATCAAGTTAAAGGCAGAGCATCTCTTTTGCTCCCTTGAATGTGGGATAGGTAGTGAAATGTTAGGGAGTGCTGGCCCACCATGTTCACTGGTTAGGCAGTTGCAGCTGCTCCATCATGACTGCAGTCTGCTCGCTACCTTACTAAACCTTATAATATTAGTAAATGCAAGACATGGGACCCATACAGATTTGGTACAGACCCAGGCTGACTTCTCAGTTTGACTCCTTTCTGCTAAGACATCTACACCTGCAACAGTTTGAGAAACAATAATTTTTAGACCCACGGACTTTGGTTAACAGTTTATGGGCTCAGATACACAAGCAAGTTCCCACAGTCTAAAAAGTTTCCAAATCCCACCTAAGCCATCGTAAATGTCCATGTATGAGCACTTAAACCATGACAGTGCAAGAATTTTCCACTTAGTGCAGCTTTCCTTCATTGCAAGCTGAATTAAGTTGTAATATTAACAGATGTAGCCCTGAAAAGTGCTGTAGACACTACCCACCACTCACAGAACGAAACACATCGAGCAGATGTCTGTGTTAATGCTATGTATCAGGGGAAAGCAACATGTTAAAGCCATGTGTGATGGTCAGAACAGAGGAAAGGCAAACATTACAATAACACATATCACGTTATCTCTGACCTTGTTCCTGGGCATGACGAGAGCCTACCATGACCTGATTGTCTTTTTGGTCCTTCTGCAACTTGCGATCAGCTGCCGCGTTTCACAGGCACTGTACTGGTGTGCACCAGTGGTGAAAGCCAGCTGCAAGGAAAGTAGTTTCTTAGCTCATCATACTCTCCTATCAAAGATTTTACATTCATTTATGCATATCAGTTGTATTTCCCCAGTATTCCAAGAGCCACTGTATTTTCAGAGACAACATGACCATGTCTTATGACTACTTATGCACTCAAACAGTACAAGGAGGTTGACAAAATTGACAGTGCTTTCTGCTCTGCCTACTTAAGAAAAAAAAGTATTGGACTTGCCTGTGTAATGTAGTGATTTAAATTATGGCTGAGATTTTCAGACACACGCACTGGATCCAAAACTCCTTGTGGATGGTATTGGCTGAGGTGTGTATGTGTGCCAGTCACCTTTGAAATCCAAGGCTACAAGCAAAGTACTGCCTCAGTCCAAGGAATGAGTATCCCTTGCCCTCCAGCATTTGTTACCCCAAATCTTTTAGCATTCCTCAGCTAAGATCACATCTTTGCTCTCCCTGTGCCGACTCAGCGGCTCCGTTAGCACTCATTTGTTTGCTCTGAAGTGCATTCCTCTGCTTTGTTTCTTTGGACCTAACATTTTTATTTTTTGCTTCTTTTCTCCCTCCACAGGGTGACAGCTATTTTATCACCTACAACAAGAAATGCTGAGCCTGTTGTGCAGGCAAAACATTTGCAAAGGGGCAGGGGGTACACAGAAAGCAGTAGGAAATTGATAAGGGCTGTAAAGTAGCTTTATAAAAATGCCGACAAGCCTGTTCAGGGCACAGAGCACCTGCACCTCTGCCCCCGGCAGCGCTTCCTTCAGATGCTCCTATTGTTTTCATTACTATTTGTGACTCGATCATTAATAAATTACTATTTTTTTTCCTGTTGGCTCCAGCCACCAAGGGAGCCAGCAGGTGCACCACTTTTACAATTAGCCCTTCGTAATGCATGGTTGGCAAGAAAAGTTGTCCACAAGCTGCAGAGTTTACCAACTGGATTTCTGCTTGATGGCCACAGCTCTTGGAGCAATTAGAGGAGAATTTGCAGGAAAGCACCTTAATGCATCTGCTCATGTGGCCAAAAACTTTGATGGAGGAGCTAGATCCCAAACTTTGAGTCCTGCTCATGAAACAGGGTGATACAAACAGAAGGAGGATGTGCAGGGCAATCCACAGGGCAATGAGAGCAAGCTATGCCTTTTTAAAAGCATCCTTTCTACCATATATTATGCTATCCTGCTTTGGTTATCCTGTACTACATGTTTCAATTAAATAGAAGCCTAACTGAGATGGGACTAAAAGGCTCATAAAACTGGGCTGATTTTGATTTGAGAAGGGGCAGTATAGCAGCAAAATCAGAAAGTTGCTTATCTCTATCTTTCAGTAAATTCAGGCCTTCTCACAGGCAGGGCTCTGACTTTCCACAGCAGTGCCATTCTCTGCATTCATACTGGTAAAATTATGGATATACTGAATTCCCTTTCTAATACAATATGACTTTCTTAAATACCATCATAACTGCATGATCCTACAGAGGGATGCAGTGTTTGAACAGCAGTTAAGGGGAACAGGCTGTGGGTTGGTCAGGTCAGGGACTGTCAGCATCTGGAGTGGAGATAGTTTCATCTCCATTGTGTAGTTTTTCCCCCATAGGAAAAAAAAATACAAAAGAAAATGCAGAGCAGAAAGCATAAATTATTTGGTAATGCCTAAACAAGGTGAACAAAAAGTGAAAAATCCAAGGAAGAGTAACTTGCCACAGATTTTAAATCTGGCATGCAGTCAGCAAAGCAGAGAAGTGGCATACCTGTTTGTCTCTGTGACAGTTTTCCTTCGGTCCCTATGAACTTGGGTGTTTCGCACAGTTCTGGTGAAAAAGCATGTCGGCGTCTCTGTTGGAGACACCCAGCTGGAACACTCAGGTTCTAGAAGAAGAGAAGAAAAAATATTAAACATGACATGTCATATTGAAAACCGGCAAAATCGGTGCTTGCATGGAGCAGACCTAGCTCCATTGACTCCGCTGTCCTTCCTTTGATAGCAGCTACTACAGGATGCTCTGGAGAAGGAACAAGGCCCACAGCAGGCAAACCCGGGATAATCTGTCCCTTCCACAGCTACAGGTCAGGCACAGATGTAGAGACTGATTCAAGCTTTGATTCACAAGATTAAAAATCCTCTCCAAAATTTCTTTCCATTAAAGGCAAAACCTAACATTATATTAATGGCTTCCAAAGAAGCATCCAAGCTCCTTCTTGTATGTTGCTAATTTCATCTGGAAAACAAAACAACCTTCAAACAAATTAAAAAAAAAAAATAAAAACAAACAACCAAAAATCCCCAAACCTTTTTTTCTCACTTTACATGATGGCACATTCAGAAACTTTTCAGAAGACTGTCTTAAGAGATCTGCAGGTCACCATGAAGTTAGCACACCAACTGCCTGAGACAACAAAGACTTCTCTGCAATTGATTTGAAGCAGAGGTCCAAATCTCTGGTGAGGATCCTAATCACTACATGATCAGGTCGTTCTTTGAACCCAACAAGCATTTACTTCTAAAAAGGGTAGAATAACTCTAGCAGGAGAGACTGCAGAGTCATGTCAGTAGCTTTTGTAGGAAGTTTAATGGATGGAGACAACAGAAGAGCACTTTGAGAGAGGAATCCCATCTGTGCCTAATGAGAAAAAGCATGTCACTCAGTTCACATTTGGTGCAGCTTCTGTTACCTTCCTGAGAAAAAAGCACACTGAGGTGAAAGAAAGCAAAATTTTGCATGACCCAGGAGACTTACAAGAAAGAGAATTTAAGGCAGGACCAATCAGGAATGTATTTTAATGGGAAATCCAATGAACACTTGACTCGGAGCCACAGAATGAGGAATTTCTAACATGGAGTCAAACTGATGCTTTCTGCATAGCTGAGATATATGTACTCTGATAGCACTACATGTATCATGGCCATGTCCTGCCTGTGATATTATCGCAATTTTTTTGTTCCCTGGGAACTCCAGGACAAATCGTCAATGAAAGACAGATTTTCTTCCTGTAGATTTTGGTCTGAGGTCCACAGGACAAAGCTGGCAGTCTACTACTTGCACTAAGTCTCTCCTGCACCCAGCTAGGCTCCCTCTACCAAAAAGATAACAGTCTGAAATTATCTGCAAAATTCTTTACCTTAAGATGTTACTTATTTATAACAACATAGAACCTCATTCAAAATAAAATATGAAAGCTCAAAGCAAATTCTCCTGGCCAGATTTTTGTTATACATGCTCTAAAAGACAAAAAAAATAATCCAAAAGCATTTTTGAAAGCAAGGAGAGAAAAATCACAGTGTAGTTAGCTACGGTTAAATAGGTTACATAAATAAAGGACACAGCTGTAAAAAAAAAAAAAGAACTGAAAACTCAGAAACTGAAGTGTAATGGAATAGTAGCATGAAGCGATGGAGTACAGTTAGAGTACAGTTTAATCTCAGCTTCAAAATCCACTCTTAATTTAACCAAAATAGGTTATCTAGCTCTGATCCTGGGAAATATGATATCTACGTGGGTTTGTTGAAGTATGCAATTCAAAAAACTAAGCAGAAAATACATCCCCCCCATTGCACCTGAAATACACGGTTTTCCCTAGTTAGAAAACACTGATGTTTTCCTTTTTTCCTTCTCCACTTCCAGAATTAACAAGGCTTCCTTTGTGTGTTTGCTTTGCCTCGCTGTGAGCATTAACCCAGCCCCAGAACCGCCTGCTTTGTTAAAGGAGATGTACCAGACGCAAGGGGTGCGCCTCCTCTCGCTACCCCCTGCCCCAGCGCAGCAGCGCGGAGCTCGCTAGTGGCAGCAACTATCATATGTCTTGTTGAGGCCACATATTGCTAGGCCATTAGACTTTCTCCTGCAACCAACACACAGAGCCCCTTAGCTCCTTCCTTTTGCTTGACCTGAACTATAGGTTCTGCTAGCAGTAAACTCAATCACTGTCCTTTCCAAGTCTGCTATTAAACCTTGGCTCTAACCAGCCAAGAAATTAATCTCTGGTGCCTGACCTCTCTCAGTCCCAGTGTGCTCTACAGCAGCTATACACAACCTTTGATCCCCATCTGCATGGCTTCATCCATAAACAAAAGTACCTTGTGGAGTCCACTGAACCCAGCCAGTCCCCCACTAACATCGTCTGGAAAAAAAAACAGAGCACGAAGCCTTTCAGCCTGGAAGTTTCACGTTCTGCTGCCAAATCATACCCCTGGATTGAAAAAAAACAAAAACAAAAACAAACAAACAAAAACAACAACAAATTAAACCAGAACCTCATGTCTCCGGTCTGCATTTTCTAGGGTTCACATATATGTGCACATTGTAATGGGTGAAAAACATTGCTTTCTCCAGTTGCTAGATCCTGTTATTGAGTGAGACAATGCCACACGTCTGTCTTCTCTGCATATCTGGAATGCATGTCATTCAGGCAGTATTGCTTGTTCCTGAAGAGGGACTAAATCATTACACGTTTGTTAATCCATCATTCATCCTGACAGTTGCTGGTGCATGTTGACAGCTACGGGCAGAGGACAGCCACCAAACCCAGGCGAGCTTTACATTCAAATTCTGTCTAAAGTACCAGCATCTCAGGCAGGTTAGGTCTGTCTGCAGTAATTTTATTTTACTGATAGTTACAAGGATTGCTGCAATATAAACTGCTCTCTAGAGTGCTAAGGAAGGAATGAGACTTCACTGCACCAAGCACAGTACCAAACAGATAGGAAGAGCATCCATCATGAAAGACGTTCCCATATAAATATGTGGGGCACAAAGAAAGTATTTTTCCCAATTTTACAGGTGAGGAATTAAGACTGAAAGCAATAAATCCATTTTCTTGAGAGCACGCAGGATATTTACAGGAGAAGTAAGAACTGAGCCTTAAAACTTAATCTATTGCCCAATCCCTGTTCCACTAAGAGAACTGATAAAGTCCAAGAGAAACCAACTTCTTGTGCTCTGCCATATGGGAGAGCAAAACTGGCTACAGCCCTCTGAAAAACCTTACGCTCACATGAGCAGAAATTCACCTGTGATAAGCACTGAACTTGAACGCAAATTCAGGCTGGTTTAGCATAGCTAATCAGTCACTTTGGGACTGAAACAAGCTAATATTTTTTTCTAACTGCAAACAATAGAAGATCTCCCTCTGTTTTATAATGCTGTCTTTTCTTCTCCATATAAGCTGTTCAGCACTCACCAACTGACTACTTTGCAATTTCAGTAATAATCAGTTTATCTTTTATAATTTTCAGAAGTTCTCTAGAGACTTTTCCCCTCTCACTAGGCATGAACACACAAACACTTGACTTGGCATTTGCCATGAGTGAGGAGACAAAAGCCCCCGCTATGGGGGGGAAGAAAATGTGTTGGGACCCTTGTAAAACAAATGTCCTTGGAGAGTCCCACCCCCATCTGCTTCTCTCCCCCCAAAATTTTCAGCCGCCTCAGTTGTGCTGGAGGCTGAATCAACTGCATATATGGTTGTGCTCTGACCCAGAGGGCGCAGGAGTGTAGCAGCAGAAACAATAACCAAGTTTTCTTTTTCCAAGTCCAATATCAGTTGCGCATACAAGGCAAAATTAACAATCCTCCTCCTTCTGTCTTTATACTGAAAAATACCAGACAGCAAACTCACCGCCTTTTCTCATTACCCTGTCCCTGCACAGCAGAGGCTCTCGCAGTGGGGCTGCAGGTCTTCAAGGAAGACTCAATTGCAGAAATGGGCTCCTAAACTCAAGGGCAGTTGAAAGCCCAGAAGGGAAAACACATATGAGATCACCAGCAAAACTATTTGGGTAGTGCTGCTATCAAGCCTCCTAAAGAGCAGCCCTCAGTTAATTCCTTTTAGAGGTCTTTGTTCAACCAGTCCCTGTTCTTGCAGATCCCAGCCAGAAGCACGTGGAGACCTTTCCATCACAGAATTGCTGTCCACAACTATTCCTGCTCAATAAGCTTTGTCACAGACTTGAGACTATTTTTGGAAGTTTTAAAAATATCTAAGGGGCACCTTTCCTTTTTACTCAGACACAGCATCTTTTTATGTTTAATAGAGAGATTTAAAAAAAAATTATTTCTGCTTAGCATCAACATGCTTTTCTGTTAAAAATAAAACAGCTGAGCTAGCAAGAAGACTTGGGCAGGAGGAAATTCTATTTATAGAAACTTTTACAACAGTTATCACAAGATGGTAAGGATCACTGTGAACCACAGACTCCACTGAGGGGTAGCATGGTGACGAACCAGTCACAGAAGGAGGCAACACAGCAGCACAGGAGGGACAAACAGCTCCTAGGGTCATGCACAGATGGGGACTTCAATGGGTTTCCTGAAATATGGGAGAGGACAACCTGAAGGAACATGCTCAAGAACACTGCATACTCTTCTCCAAAGACAGCAAGCCCAGGATCTGTAAGGGGTAGTGTAAATACCCGATGTCCCGAGCCACACCACCTCTCTTCCGCATTTTAAGCAACAACCAACCAAAAGAATATCTGCATTGTTTTGATTGCTGACATGGCTGTGATGGGGTAGAATAGTCAAGGAGCCAAACAGGGACCTTTGTAGTGCTGTGCAAAAAAGCCAGCCACTGTTCCTGTCTATCAGACTGAGCCTTCTTCATTGTGCACACAAAAATAAAGAATAAACATTTCTGAGTTACAGACTGTGACACTGATGGCAAAAAATGGGGGAAAAGAAGACACATTTTCCTCTCCATTATAGGACTGCCAAAAATCACAGCCTTAGAGCAATGAACAATAAGAAGGTAGGAGCAGATCTGATTTGAAACAATGAAACAAATAAGTCAAGATAATAATAGAAGTGAAATAATGACAGGGATGTCAGAGGAGGAGTGAGTCAGACCAACAGGCTTCTCTTCCAAGCCCTGCCACCAGCTTGCTACATGACCTTGCACATGTCACTTTGTCTGTTTGTGCTGCAAATTTCTCATCTGCAAACCTGTATTTACCTTGCTTGGAAAATGCCTGGGTTTATAGATACAAAACACTGAACATGAGCCAAGTATCGCTGCTACCTTGCTACCCCTGGCTAAATGTAAATATTACTCTAAAAGAATAATCAAATATCTCTGATAGTCAATGATCAGAAACTCTTCTGGAAGAGACTGGGTCAAATCCTGACTACATAGAGATCTTCTTGACTTTAGAAGAAGGAGGATTTTTATCTTTTGTATCCAAAAAGAAAGCATTTTCATGTCTTGCTGCAGTTAAAATAACATATTTTGAGCTTTCAGAGGAACATAATAGATGTGATGCATTAAACAGATCATTTCTAAAATTTCACCTTAATTCTCAAGTGTCTGTGTGTTCCCAGAGGACCTCCCATTACAAACAAGGATGTTACAAAAAGCAGATGGTTTAAGGCATGCCATCCTTTGACAATCAGATAACATACATGCAAGTCTTTTCCTTATTAAAAAAAAAAAAAAATCCCTGACAATGAGACAAGCTTACAGGGGCTTATTTAGAAGTAAAATTGATTTTAAAGTAAAGCTGATTTACATTTTTGTTTCAATACGGAGCTGCAGAAAGAGATGTGAAAAAGGGAAGCAAAGAGGAAGGGAAAATTAACCAGAGACAAGCACCCAATATAGACAGTCACAGGAATTACTTTCTTATTTCTGGACTCCTTACAAAGCTGCTCTTCATTGGACTGTATCACTTGGCAGTTCCCCACCAAAGATAGTCAAGGGTGTCTTCTAATGGTCTAAGTGTTTTCTCCTCAGGTTTCTGATGACACTTATGTAAGCAAGCCCAAGGAAACTACAGAATCATCTCTTCAAATCTGCTATCAAAGCATCCTGCCAATAACAACAGAAAATATTTGCACACAAGGTTGGATTCAAAGCCCATCTCCTTGGTGGGGAAGGCAGCATCTTGTCAGTGAGTACTTCACACTGCTTAGAGGGGTCCAGCAATTTTCAGTGTCACAGGTGACCAAAAAAAATCACTGTCTCTCATACTTCCCAAAATGCTGAGCCACCCTCTCACACCCTGAGAGGTCTCATCTCTCAGGCAGGCAGAAGCGTGCTCAGGAACTTTCTGCACACCACACTACCACTCTACAGAGTTCTCAGAATTGTCCTCCTATATTTCTCTGAAAAATGACCATTCCTTTAAAATATGGCACCTCTTCCCATGGTACATTGTAATGTGACTCAACAGCACCAGAGCCACAGCTCATATTTCCACAGGGTGCCAGCATCTCAGCACCGAAGTGCTCCTGGCACCAGGCTATCGTTTGCGCTGTAATTAAATTGAATCCACTCCTTGACTTGGCTTTATCCCTGAACAATACCAGCGTTTGAGTAATACATTCTCAGGGCACTAATACATCACCCAGGCGAACCCTGTCCATGATGTATTGGCGCAATACATCAGAGTGCACTCCCGCTATAAGGATCTATGGGCATCATACATCATCAAGGTGAGGCTGAGTGGTGATGTATGGTTCAGAAGATGGTACCTTGCAGCAGTGGACTAGGCCAGGACCAAGAGGATAAAGGTTGGCATCGCTGTTATCTGATTTCCCAATGTTATAATGCTGGCACTGAATCAGCCTTCTTGAACCAGCGTCTAACTTTAGCTCCTTATTTATTTATCCCAAGACATCGTATCACTGAAAGCACCTCTCCTCGGATGCATCATTCTCACAAAGGTCTCAGGGGATGGCTGGTACACAATTAGCGAGAGTATATTCTCAGCTTGATGTGAAAGGTTTTAGCCCATTAACACTAATGGCAGCTGCAGCGCCGAAGCTCCGTATATCACAGGAGACGTACACATGCACATGCTAAGCTTTGCACGCATCTCACCCACCCAAGAGGCACCTGCAGATTATTGGGAATAAAATATTCGCAATGCTCAGAAAATCCACTGAAGCGAAGAGTAACTTAATTGTTTTCAAATATTCACCGTCTCAAAAAAACCCCTGCAAACTCAAAACATAAACCTGTCCAGTGTGTGGAAGCAGAGTGTGCCATGTTCCCTGATGAAAATGGCAGCCTAGAGACATGGATCATGACACTGCCATGAAGAAAAGCCACCCATCCCTTGGCCAGCCCGCAAGACATGAACTCTGCAGGGAGCCTTACTGCAAAGTAGTGGTGCTGTAGAGCTTGGGGAAATGATTAGTGCAGAGAAACAGGCTAATATCACTTTAGACAGCCGAGGTAGAAAGGAGGCAAAGAGAAGCATTTGCTGTCTGAGAGTCCTTCACTCCCTTTCTTCTCCTTCATAGTCCCTTTTGCAAATAACAAAGTAAAATTAAAGTGTATAGCAATGTAAGGTTCAGCAGAGACACTTGGGGATATTCGCTCAGGAGGAGTGGCAGAGGATATCCCTAAATGAGCACAAAGGCCAGTTCTTAGGATGCATGCTGTGCATCATTGGAGCCTGCGCCTGGCCACTCTGATCCAGTGTTCGGGACAGCAATGTCCTGGGGAGCAAAGGTGGCTAAAACCAATCTCTGCGCTCCTTATGGAGTCACTTGGGGTCTCCCATAAAGCAGATTTATTACTCCTGTGAAAGAAGTAGCAGGTATAATAAAATACATATATCCTGGCCAACACCTCCGCCCAGCCCAGCCAACCCCAAGAGACAGCGAGGAGCACTGGGGAGGACTCCAGGCCAAGTCACAGCACATCCTTCTACTCCTCCAGCTCCTCAGGGAAGGATCTGACCTGCTGCACGAACAACCACTGCCTCATGAGACCATCACAAGGAGTTGGTCCTCCTTACAGCACATAGGGAGGAGACTGGCACTGCCAGTGCTGCCACAATTTGGGGAAGAGCCAGCCAGCCCTGCCCTGTGCACCCAACTGCCCTGGTCAGTGGCATGTGAAACCCAGTTCTGCGTCTTTACTACAAGGGCAAGTCTGACTGTCCTTAAAAATATAAGCACAGCGATTTCCCTCCAGATGTATCCCCAAACCAAGCAACCAAGATGATAGTTTTCTTAATTTAAAATAAACCAAACCAAACCAAACCAAACCAAACAAACAAAAAAACCCCTAAGGCATTGACTGAAATAATTTCTCAGACTCTCAATCTAGTCTTTGAAAACAACCTGGAAATGACATTCTCATTAATTACACACCATGTACCCAGAAAATGACAGCACTGCCGAGCTGATAGCAACAGGAAAACAGGTTGGGCAGGTGGATACCAAGCACACTGTCATGAAAAAATACTTGTCTTCATACAGGGGAGGATGGCCAGAGCCCAGCAAGGAGCAGGAGCAACACTGTTTCAACAAACCATTTCTGCACTGGAGCCACAGCAGGCAGTGGGTAAAGGCACTCTCCCATCACACACAGCTGACACACAGAGGGAACTTCTAGCAGTATTTTCTTGTGTAAAGCCAAGACAAGCTCAGCCTGGACAAGTCATTTATCTTTGCTTACTCTTTGAGCTGCTATCAGTGTAACGTGATTGATCACTGGAGCTGGGAGGCTTCCCCATGACGATACAGACTAAGAGCAAAGTCAGAGGTCTTCCTCTTGATGACTCCTGTGCAAATTAATAGGAAGTAGATGTAAACTATAAACAGCAAAATAAGTGGGAAAAAATGTTTGGTGCGTGCTTCCACAGTGACGGAAGACTTTGCAAATTCATATAATGGAGAACATGAAGAGCAGTAAATCCTCTTTAAAACAGGAAAGAAACTGGCTAGGGTGAGTGGTGGAGTGGGAAAAACAGCCTGGTAGTTTACATGCTAATGAAGGATTTGGAAAACCCAGGTTTACTTGTCTGCAATGAAACCATAAACTTCTACACGCCACCAGTGAAACTGGAGAATTACACTTATGCCGAAACTCAGGAACCACTTACAAGAACTTTAGCAGCCGGGTTAAATCTCATTGAAACTGGAAAACATGCTCACTTCACTGAAACTATCACCTGAAACAACAGTGTCTGTGAACCAGCTTGGAATATGAGATACCCAGTGGATGGAGTTGGCAAGGCGCTGCTCAAGCACAGGCAATGTTTGCACGTCTGCCTGCAAAGAGGAGGAACGAGAAAGAGTGCATGAGAGCAGATAGCCAGCGAGCGGCTAATGAAGCCGCCTGCACAACTGCCGAGCCTGGAGTTCGTGCTGTGCATGCTGCTGGCTGGAAGAGTCAGTAAAAAACAAGCAACGAATCTGTTTCTGGTTGTTCAGTTCTCCTGTGTACAAGCAAACAAGACCCTCGTGCGTCCTTTAGTAACAACAATAAAAGTTGCATTAGGAAACAAAAGCAACTTGAGAACAGTTTCTCCTGTTCCCTGGAATAATTTATAAGCTATTCCTTTTTTTCCTTCTTCTTTTTGCTTTTAGAACAGCTCGGAGCAATACCTTACTTAAAGCAGATCCATCTTTACCTGGAAGCACAACCCATCAGCAGCCTTTGGCTTGCTGAACCCTGAAAGCATCATCCTCGCAGGGAGGGCAGAGCCAGGCTCCTGCCAGCAGAGCCGCTGCTGCTGCGCATCGGGGAGGCCACAAAGAGAAGCAACGGTGCTGATGGAGTCAGGCACCCCTGAAAATGCACGAACGCAGCACCCGCACCGGCCGGGATGTGCACGGGCACAGCAGGCTGGTGCAGAAGCCGACACAAGTAGCCAGCTGCGCTTGGTGGTTCCACTGTTTTTTCTTGGAACAGATCTGTTGACTTCTGCAGCGTAGAGGGAATAACGTGGTTTCATTCAGGAGTTGTTTGGTTTAAGAACGTGCACCTCTGCAGGTCGGACCTGTGCAGACCAACTGTTTTTGTGAGAGCTAGAGCGAAAACAGAGCAAAGTTTCAGGAAGAAAGTTTATTCTAAAGTATTTCCTACCGTCTGGTCAGATTATAGTTTTAAAAGTTCAATTATCTTCCGATAAACTTACCAGCCAAATCAGGAAACTAAATACAATTATTAAAGCATAAGAGAACAATTTCAGATTTGCTTCAAGTGCCAATCCAAATTTAACAAGCCTGCACATCCTGACGGATAATGCCAGAAAGATCCTTCAGCTTCATTTCAAACTAGAAGACCAGATGAATGCCTGGGATATGATTTACATTTATTCTCATGTTTTTAATCAAAACTTACACAGTCTTTTCAGCTAGCCAAAACCAGAACTAGGTTTTTATAAAAAAGTATTCAATTTCTCCATGGAATTGGGGGATTTGAGCAGCTCTGTGCTGAGCTATTGAAGTGCTGCGCAAACCCTACCTCCAGTGTGCAACACAAAGTCTAAAAACCTGGGAAAAAATTCCATGTACCCCAGCATTTTGCAGAACGATCTTTTATCCAGATGTTCTCTCAGCAGCTAGGTTAATCTCCTCAAGAACTTTTTTATGAAAAAAAACCAAAAAAAATTTTAAAAAGAAAACTTCCCCTAAACTCTTGGCCAAGGGTTCAGTCCTGTGAATTTACAGAGCAACCTGCAGCATTAGCATTCCCCCCACAGATCCGCACCCTGCTGTGCACCCAACGCCTGTCACATATTGTACAGTGATGCTGCTAAATGTTCACTAGCCTTATTGATTTCCAACAGTAAAAACATATTCATCAGAAAGAATTCAAAGCTAAAATTATCAAGAGTGAAAACATCAGGATGCAACACCACCACTGGTGAAACATTATGTCAGAGGTGTTTCACCTTATAGATTCTTACATTTTACCTGTTCCTTCCTATATGCAACATGGGCTCCTGGACATCACATGTCAGTGGTGTTAATTAGGAGCAAAGCAATTGCTGACCATCAGTCAAGAGACACCAATATCTTACACAGGAGCTGGTTCACAAGCTCAGTTTATGGATTATTAATGCCATTATGTTTAAAGGGCAAAGCCCAGAAGGTGTGAGCATAGCACCATTGGCTTTGATAGTGCTAATGGGATACACCCAAACCAGCAGAGCAGGTCGTATGGTTTTAAGCTGCCTGAATTTATAGATTCTTGAGTCCCATATTCCAATGAAAGGAAAAACCTTTAAACCTGACAACTCCTCCCCAGCAAGTTACATGAAAAAAAAAAAAAGGTATTTAGAGGAAAATGTGAACTCCAATTCCTGATGGAAAAACACGCTCCTCTTGTAGTGATTTTTGTTGCTGTATTTTTGTATGGGGGTTAAAGAAGGTTTGATTTTGCAGTTTAGCATGTTGAGGCCTCTCAGTGCTCACTGTCGGAGGGTGCCGATTACCCAGCTTCATTCATCAAAGTGTCACTTTTCTGACAGCCATTAATAAATATACTGCCAGAGCCCCTCACACCTGGCAGCCATGGCACACTGCAACACACCGCTAACCTAATTTGCTAATTGCTGCTTTCCCCATTAATTTTAGTCCTGTCTTGTTTGGTGTTGACATGGAGGGAAAAAGAAATAAGGGGGGGGAAGCAGGCAAGAAAGAAAGCATTTGATGATTTCTGTTTATTTGTTCATTTATTCCTCACTCTCCATCACCATTTAGTTGGGGATGTCAACTTCTGTTAACCTCCTATTTACTTTTACCCTTTCTGCCAGAGGACTGTAGGCCATCCTAATTTTGGTGCTGCTGTATGAAGGGTTAATGATCTACACATAGTGTTTCTATCCAAACATAAGCCCAGATTTTTGTGCCTCCAGTTCTGCCAGCCGATCATGTCCTCCCCAAGGCCCCACCCAGCCAGCGGCTGCACCCCACCGAGGCCAGGGGTGCTCTCCCTGCCCGGACTTGGGTCTCGGCTTTGCCAGCACTTCACACCTGCCAAAATCCCTGTTCTGTTAAGTCAACTCCTGGCCACTCTCGAACAGAGATCACTCAGTTCCATTAATCATGTGATTTTCTGATAAATATCCTCTTTAAGGCCCAAGCACAGACCAAGTCCTTTGTGACCAAGCTGGACTGAAACGCAGGTCTCCAGCCGAGGTCAATTAAGACGAGGAGTACCAGACCCATCAAACCTTCAGGCAATGATGAATTGTTGTTGCAACGCTAGTAAAAGTCTCCCTGCAGGACACTCACCAAGCTGTTGTACTTGGACCACACATTGGGGTCCATATGCTCCAAAGCTTTTCTTTGCCTGATTAGATCTAGCAATGAGTTTCTTCACCCACCTCTCCAGCTGTGGTGGTAGGGTCTGCCTCCTCTTTTCAGGAATGGGGCAATAATGCCCAGGAGCACTGAGGCTCTTTGGGCTCCAGGTAGATGCTTGGCCACAAAAGTCTGGCTAAGGAAGCAGAGACACCTGGGTTCTGCAAAGGTTTCCAGATCAATCATCCCTTTCTCTAATTAATGTAAGAAATGGGAGCATCTATCCCAAAAGTAAAACCCTTGTGCATCCTCTTGTCTCCTCAGCCTGCCAGCTTCAGTTCTTCTTTCAAAGCCTTCTTTTAAATACCAGCTGCTAGTGCAAGATTCCTGGTCCCTTCAGGTAATCAGAGCCTCCCGCTGCTGAGGCACTCAGATCCCAACCATGCAGTGCTTGTGATGAGAGAGACAGTTGTCTCTGGGTCCAAGAGCCTCACCTTTAAGCAGAAAACCAGGATGGCTTCCACTCTCAGCCTGTGCCGAATGCAAGAATTTCTGATAGTTCAGTAAGAACTGGATGAGAAGAAAATGGATGCCAAAGGCAGCCAGATTCCACCTTTACAAGGGACTTGCAGTCTGTCATCCACACACTGAATATCCCAGTCTCAGGAATAATTCAAACACTGGAGGAACATATTAGAAGCAGTTGCAGTAAGTTGCAAGTAGATATTAGCAAGAAAAGTTTTGCTGCTTCTGAACAGATTTTAGTGCTAACCCAATGTTTTTCCTTAAAAGAAGCAGAGGGTATAAATAGATTAAAATTGGATCATGTCACCCGAAGGGTCAAAACCGGGAATAGTTTAGGTTGGTTCAAAGTGTTGAGTATGCAAGAAAACTATTTTGAATCAGCATTCATATGACTGCTGCTAGGGGACCAGCTCAGGTCTGGAAGCAGGATTCAGCTCAGCCAAACCTGCTAATTCAGGACACTGGACATGGCTTTTTCTGCCTTTGAAACACATGCGTGTGTCCCTTTAGCTTTTCCGGCACTTAAGATTGTACTGATATTTTGTTTTGTAATGGCACAGCGCTCCTCACAGCTGGTAGAAGTGTAACCCTCAGCTCTCCTTAACCCACTGGTGGGATCTTTTTGTATTTTACCTTTACGCAGAAAAGCTGGGCTGGTTCATATTCACCTTGAAAGGTCCACCGTGGTGTTGGACTGCTGCTCCACAAGGCCCCAGCTCCCAAGGAGCTGAATGAGACCTGCCACAGGCAGGGCCTTCAACTTCCAAGGGCCTTAGAAATAAAATATACTATCCTGTTCCAAGTGAAGTTAAAAGGGCCCAGTAAAGAGTAACAGCATTTCAGCTTTTAGCCAAAAGCTTCAATTCATGGTCCTTTAAAGTTAAATTTACTGCCTCCATTTAGCAATGTCCCTGTAAAAATCCCTCCTGGCACAGAAAAACCTGTGTGCAGTTCAGCAGTGCTATGGCAAACAAAATATTTCATCCTAGGGATCTAGCTATGCATCTATCTGCCTTTATTTAGGTCTTTGTGTCTTTTTATTCCCTTCGGTGCTCAAGAGCTCCAAGCAATAAGGCAGCACAGGTTATCACGCTCCCAGCATCTTCTGCTCCTTGCTGAAGAGCCCATCACAAGGAGGAAACCCACCAACACATCACTTACCCCTGCAACAGGGAAGGATAGAGCCAGTGGAGTTGTATAAAGCTGTTTCTCCCCGTGCAGACATATCAAGAAAAACTACACAGGGCAGAGCATGAATAAAATGATCAATGCTCTACCCACTAGTATGATAACTTATATTTTTCAGAAGCCAAGGTTACCTCAGGGTTTTAACTGCTCTGCAGTATCACCCCTGCCCTTTGAAGACCAAATTCATTTTCTTGCACAAGCTTCGACATGCCCTGACCTATGGCCACTGAGCTTGCCGTACTTGTTTTCTGCATGCAGGCAGGCAGGACGCTGAAGCCAAGAAGCCTTTCCCAGGGAAAGTTTTGTCAGAGCGGGTACATTTGCTGTAAAAAGTTTTGTCTGAGAGTGTTTTCTGACAAAAGAGAAAATAAAGGAAAACATTTTGTTGAAAAATACCAGGTTGGTTGGAAAGGAAGCCCTTTCATCTTCCACTCTCTGGGTTGGTTTTATTACGCTGTGAATCCATTTTACTGAATTAGTATCGTAATCATGGCAATATAATGGAGGTATCGAACACTGCAGCATGAGCCAGATCCCTCAGCTGGTACAAACCAGCATGGCTCCATTAACTTCAGTGGAGCCAATTTATATCAGCTGAGGATCTGCCCTTTAGTTTTTACTACAGGAAAGCCAGACTACAAATGGGAGAAACCTATATTAAAAACAAATATCTTCAATCACAGCAGCAGGAATGCAGAAAAATATTGGCGGAGTCAACTTTTATAGCAATGTTTTCTTTCTCTCCTGAGTGCTCAATTTTGAACACTCCACTATAAAATTTTCCAAGCCTGGAGCAACTTTCCTCCTTCCTCCGGTTAAAACCCACCTTACCTGATGGAGGCAACAGGGCTCCGGAGATGCTCTACTTCTTTGCCCACCTCGGGGACCTGGCAGCATCCCCACGTTGAGACAGCTCAAGCCTGCAGCCAGCCAACAGGACAGTTGTGAAAATGGAGATCAGGCCACAAACATCTGCTCTTTCTGGGAAACATGACCCTTCCCATGAGGAGAAGGTTGCTCCACCAGTCCCCTTTGGAAGGCCACCAGGTCCCCCAAATGAAAGCACACTGAAGAGTTCAGGGCCCCTCAACAGCCTTGCGGTAATCACCTTTTGTTCAAAGCCCAGAGCTGTTAATTAAAGACTGGTGATTAATGATTAAACTCCACGTGGTTCCTATCTCAGGCTTAAAAAGTCCTAGGGATGCTGACTTTGCTGAAGGCTTCAGTGCAAAGTTCTGGGATGTGAGTAGCTATTTATAGAGAAGTCCATCAGAGCTCTGAAAGAAAGTGCTCCTTCCACATAATTAAGAGGAAAAAATACAATTTCCAAAAAATATAAAGGTCAAATATTCAGATTAGGTAAACAAGCTCTTTGCCTTTATAAGCTGCAGACAGAAGTGAGAGAGTATTTCTGCATGTGCTCTCCCCAGCTGGGTGCATTCAGCTCTTGGACTCAGGTTTCTATAGCAAATATTCTCTCTGAGGGAGTTCAGAATTCATTGTCCACGAAGCTCGTGGATGCTCATGCCATACTGTGTTTATGATTAATGAACACAAAGGATTTCTGCACGCAGGATCTCACTGTTTGGTCAGGGCAGTGTTTACTCAATGCCAGGGGTTGCTTTTAAAGGGCTTTCCAGTTGTATTTGCTGTGCAGTACACACTTAAGTATACATCCTACCAGTTCAGAAAAGCTGTCCCACCTGGAGAAGCATTTTAAGAAAAACACAGAAGGACCCTTTGGTAGTACAAGCCAGCCTGAATGTGGTACAAGGTGCTTGGCTTTCCTGAATGCTGTAAAATTCATGCTACTCTACAAGGTTCTTAGATATCATGAAAAAGGTTAAAACAAAGTGAGGGCTGTCCAAGTGCATTGCAGAATTGATCTGCTCTGTAGCCAGGTAAATGCTTCAGTCCTTCCTGAATTATGGTCTGAAAGCTTCAGTGTAGGATCTGGACCTCCCAGCTTCAAACTCTCATATCAAACAATGCCAGAAAAGTAATGTATGGCTTCTGCCATCCACTGTGAGCAAAACACGTCAGGGCAGCACACAGCCGCATTCAGACCTGGCCCAGCCACTCAGCACAAGGGAAGGCAAGCTCCAAACCAAGCTTGCCTGACTGACACAGGCTGGTAAAACTGAAATCAATGGGATCTTTTCTGAGACCTGCACTACTACGGCTTAATGCTGTTTTGAAAACTGTTTGAGGTTTTAATTAGTTTAAGACATTGGTAATATAAATAATTTGCTAAGGTCCCCAGATTTGGACATTGCTGACCAATTACAGGCGAGATGCCCTTCCTGATTATAACCTCTCTCTCTGACCACATTCAATTAGAGAAGGTTGTCTTATGCTCTGAATGTTATGGGATAGCTTCTATTCTTACAAAAATGTATATACAAATGTTTTGACAGCTCCTCATTTGCTTCAGTCCAGCACCTGATTTACTGCTGTCCACAAAATCATAGAAACGATGGCTGGAAGGGCCCTCTAGAGATCTCAGGTCCTACCTCCTGCTCTGAGAGGGACTACTGCCAGCACTAGGCCACGTCAGCCATGACTTTTGTTGCACAAACACTCTTTGTCCTGTGTTATATCCATATAAGCAGTTATTTCTTAAACAAAGGCAGTCATGTTGCTTAAGTATTATTTGCCCTTCATAAACTCATGCTGATTTTTCTGATTGTCATCTTGTCCTTTCAAGCCCATGTTTGAAAATGGGTTGCAAGAAGACATGCTCCATGACCTGTAGGCTGACCGACCGGGCTAACTGTTGCCTGGGTCTTGCCCATTGCATTTCTGGTTGACTGGTGTAACATCAGCCTTTTTACAGTCATCAGGGACCTTCCCCAGATCACCATGATGTTTCATCGATGATAGACAGTGCCTCACAATCACATTGGCTGACTTCTTCATCACCTTCGGGTGAGTACCATCTGACCCCATAAATTCAAATACATCGAACTTCTCTGAGAAGTCCCTCAATAGTTATTCCTCCACTGCTGGCTGCCTCTTTCCTTCCCATGTTGATTTTGACAAGAACATCATGTACCTTTTTCTTGGGTTTCATAACACTGCTATAATACATACTCCTGCTGAAACAGTGTATTTTCAAAATTTAAGTTAAACCAAATGAATATCCCCTTAGATAAATGTTGCCAAGTCTGAGTCCTACTGCCACTGGTTTACATTTTCAGGTCTCCCTGTGGAAAAAAACTTTCTAATTGCGGTTTTGGGGGGGGTTCCCCCTCCCTGTCCTTCAATCGTACTTGTGGGATGCAAGTTAGACATGTTTATGTTGAAAATTTTGGTAGAAGTTCTCAGAGCCTAATTGTTCCCTATCAAAGTATAATAAATCCTATATAGCCTGCATAGGCTTCAAGAGATTGTACATTATTACTATCCCTTTTTGCTCTCTACAGTTAGTCAAAAATTTTTGGTATGTAAATGTTTTTTCTAGTGTAAAGGGAAAACAACTGAAGGTGGAGTCAATGAGCAGATCCTGTTTGTTTACGAAGGACATAAAAAGTCCCATTCTTCCTTCCATGGAGGAAGTTGCGAAAAAAAGACTGTTCTATAGAACTTCTCACACCATGGCCTTTCTGCCCAGTGCTCAGCCCCAAAATCTCTCTCTCGATTTTCTTGAAATTATTTTCACAATGTATTTCGCACTGCTGTCTCTCAGGTTTCATGGTCTTTCTACAAATGTGTTTTACAAAACACTCCAAAGTTTTAGCATATATTCCACATGTGCCTGTTTCATACACAGACACATGTTTGGGTTTTGGCTGGTGACTGCTATCACTTAAGCTATGTGGTTTTAAAAGTGTCTTCTTACAACTATCCTAGTAAAGGAGTGGCACTTCTACTTAGCTCATGATGTTACTTGACTGGAATTCATTATATGGTTTTCTCTGCTTTGTTTTAGCCTGTGAAAGAATGCATTTGCTACACAGTGCCCCAGGCAGTTCATCAGCAACAGAGCTCAAGCCCAGCATGACAGACATTACAGAATCATGGAATATTCACACATTATATTAAAGTTACAAACACTATGTGTATATCCTTATCCATCCTAGTGATAGTTCTCCTGGCTCCATGAGTGAAATATAAAGCGCTTCCTGCAAAAAAAATGAAGCCATTAGTGGGTAATTAATGCAAGCCTTGAATGCTAAAGCGATATGAGTAATATGTCTTTTGAAGTTTGGCCGCAAGAGGAGGGGGAGAAAATCTCACATATCAATTTAACCTGACTCAAAGTTTAACAACAAAAGGTCCAGGATGATGTAAAATAAAGGTCCTAGCCTGGAAGAAATGGTCACTTGTGTTTAAGATCCCATAGGCACAAAACTAGGCAGAGGAGCATTCCCTCTCCCTCCACAGTCTGTCAGGGCATATGCAAACTCCAAGGTCCTCACTCTATTATGGAAAACAGTAGGATGAAAATACAATTACACTGCTTGTTTTTAAAGATAGGTTTTCCTTGAAGTGCTCTTGTTCCCAACAAATAGCTCTCTACTGCCTGACAATGGGCTGATCCATGTCCCTCCATTCTATGGACCCTGTAAAAAGGGGACATCAGCCTTAGGTCTATGGAAGGACAGTAAATTTCAGGAGCTTGAGGTGAAAGACCTGGCTTGAAACTCAGGTTTTACTTAAATAGGGTGTCTTTAAGTAAGGTCAAAAATTGTGAAAAGAAGGGTAAGATCACATCTTGAAGACCAAGTTTCTTATACCTAGATGGAGAATTCTATCTGCCATTAGTGGTGAGAAGATTCAGAGCTCTCACTAGCCCACAAAGCCAGAGAAAGTAAGCATGGGTTACACCACAGCTTTCAGACTGAATGTAAAAAACGTTAAAACTTCAATAAATATAATTCCATGGTCTTTTATTCTGAAGTAAATCCAGTAACTTTTTGGAAATCAGGAGTGGGTTACTCCCGGTTTAACTGAAAGGGAAGTTTTGCCTGATGCTCTTAATTGTTGCAACAGAACACAAACATCTGGCTCCAATTCCCCGCTGATCCAAGCCCTTAGTTACCACAACTGTAAAATACCTATTTCACAAGAAAGTTAGAAAGCCAGCATGAAAAGCCTGTTTGTGCTGACAAACGCTGTGATAATGAAGTATCACCTAGACTCAAGTCTGGCCAATTCCCTTTGTTTCCAATTTTCATACTCACCAAAGACTTATCCTCACTTAAGCAAAACAAGTTAGTAACATGACAATGGAAGATATATGTATAATGTATAAACACCAGAGGAAAAGAGTTAGAATGTGATTGCAAGTACAAGGATAGGTCCGTTTCAGAGTGGGAATAATTAGCCCTTTAATTAAACTTATCTTGCTGCTAGACAAGAGCAATGTTCAGCAACACCTGGCCTGGAACATTCCCGTCTCTGCAGGCAGCAGATGGAGCGCACAGACATGATCCACCTCTCTCCTACCAGGTCCACAGTTGCCTGTGCCAGTAATTAAAGTCTGGGACAATGTCTGAATTATCTTGAACATTGCCAGATATTTCCTTATCTGATTCACCCTCAGTAGGTAAAGCTGGACTTTCCTTTTGGCTGATTTTCCCCTCGTCCTTCCCCCTCTTTCTACCATCCTAATATTATGCTCATCTCATTCCTGTCCAGGGCAACACAGAAATAAACTCAGATTTTGCAGCAACTTGCATGCAAGTATTTCTTAGGGACTTAAGCAAGGCTTTGCTGAAACAAATTCATCCAGGTGACAACTAGTACAGGCCTGAAAGTGTTAGCCTCCAAGTTAACTGCTTCTTTGACCCCTTTTTGGTGCCATGACGAGGAATTAATTTAGATGTCAGGCCTTTGGGATCCTTTTCACATCCCTTCTGAAATCATTACAACATAACAACATAACAGGGGCAGGTTAAAAGCTTAGCTGCTCCTGCAACCCTCCTCCAACGGCTGCCTGCTTGGGAAAAACAAAATGTAGGAACAAGTCAAGTAGATTTAGCAATGTAAAATATATAACAATATATTCAGTATCTAGTGATTATATTTCTTCCATGAATTAGGCTATGTGAACCTAGGTAAACTTCACACATCCTGTTATCCCATGGCAAGTAGCTCCATAGTATAACTATGTATCGTATGAAAAAGTAGCTGCATTTGTTTATATTAAATCTGCGACCTGATAAATTATTTTGGAAGTTCCTTATTTTATCTTGTGAGAAACACAGCGATCAGCTGTTCCCTACTTACTTTCTCCTCGAAGCTCAGGCTTTTATACACCTCTAACACAGCAGGGTTTCCTTTTCCAAGCAGAAGAATCCAAAGTTAACATCTCTACACGGAGTGACTAATTGTATCATACATTTAATCACCTTTATTGCCCTTTGTTGCCCCTTTGCTATTCTAAACATGCACTTGAGATAGGAGGACAAACACTTCAAAGACTATTTAGACTGTGGGCACACCAAAGATACCTACAGTGAGTTGATAAGTGAGGCGGTTCTAAGGAAATGACTCCCAGATCTCTTTCCTGAGTAGTAATACCTTGCTCAAAGACCATTACTGAGCTTACAAAGTTAGGACTGATTTTCCTCGTTTCCTTTCCTTTGCATTTAACAACATGAAATTTTATCCACTTCATCACCCACTCAATATCAAGGGATTTTCTAAATCTTTGACCAATATAACACGATAGTTAATCTCAGTTTTTTCCATGTCAACCATTTCACTGGGAGATTGCAGGACTAAGCACTGACAAAACAGCTTTCACAAAAAAACCCCCAAAACCTCTCACCTGGCCAGAAACAGAAGGTCACATTTTAACTTAAAACCCTCTTTTAATGATCTTAAATTAAGGGGTGTTGGCCTTGTGTTTGTTGTGCTGTAAAGCATACTGAATTGTGGCAACAGGTGAATTTTAACCTTAAATCACTTGAATTCTAGGCCATGACTTACCTTGAACGAGGTAAAAGCATTCCACTTTTCTCCCCTTAAAACATGCTACTTGGAAAGGCTTCCTAGTCTGCTTGCAGTGAAAATTTGCCAGAATTATCCGTCCAGTGGTTTCAGTTTTGATAGGCAATGTTCTTATCTGAACCACTTAGTCAAGAACACAATCAGCAGCCAAATAACAAAGACACATCAGTACTCATGGTATAATAGTTTTGCTTATCCTGTGTGTCCACAGTGTCCCTCACAGTGGGGCTTAGCAAGAAGAAGATAAGTTTAAATGGCATAAGGAAAGCAGTATCTGTGATTTCTGTAGTGCCATCAGCACATAGGGAACTCTTAAAATCTTGACAAGCCAAAGTCTACTGCCCTTAAAATTTAGATTCTAAAGCTAACGAAAAAAAAAAAAAATCTATAAGGATAGAGAAGCTGGGAAAGATAAGGCTTACACTAAGGCATTAGAGTTGGTTGAATAACAATAATAAAACTAGACTCATTAGTATGTTCACAAATAAGCATGCCAGATTTCTAGGGTGACATTAATCATGGCTTGCAATTATTCACTTGAAAAATCAGCATGAGAAAATGAAGCATGGTGTTTCATCCATTTTAGTACACATTCTTTGTGTGAAAATTCATACCAGAATTTAGTGATTATTATTCTCTTGTTAGGAAAGGTTCCCTCATCCCATGAAGCAACACAGATTGGGAGTCCATTAACACTAACCAAAAGAGAAAAACAATTTTCTAAGGTGAGCTGGTCCAATTCCCAGAAAAAAAAAAAAATGGACAAAAACCACTTGACAAAAAATTACCACATTTTAATAAATTAGAATATTTTTTACTAAACTGAAAAATGAGGATGAGTCTGTAACTGGTTCTTTGCGAGGAGCGTTTGACTTGAACTAATTTATGTTTTTCAGCTGTCAGAGTTGAACATAAGCAAGAGCATAATGGCCAATGAAGTGACCAGTAAGTTAGGTAGTTCTGTCTGTTCATTTGTTGTAATGTCTTGCTGTGTTACATCCATAAGTTAAAAGAAGAAAATATGGTTAAGGTAAAAGTGGAGAAGGTATCTGCTGAGATTATCATATTTATTTTTCTGTAGAGGCGAGAAGTAAAACTTTATTGTATATTGCATCTAGACAAGAATTCCAGATATAAGGGAGTGGAAGGAGATAATGAAGCAAGAAGTTAAGGTAAGTTACCCAGCTCTAAAGTAGGTCCTAGTTTCTAACAGAGTGCCAAAGCAGTAACACAGGAAGAATCTACAACAGATCTAAGCAGGAGTAGAATCTAGGTCTCAGTGGATCTGTTTGGAGGAGCAAAGGAGAAATACAGCTTGTGTCTGCATAGAAATACTAAAATACTTGGAATTTTATTTTGTTTTGTTTTAAATAAAGGATGAGGATGGCCAAAAAAACTCAAACCATGGACCCTCAGAGGGCTGGGTTTAGGTGGTATTCTCCTCTACTTTGCAGCTCAGCTCCTTTCCAGTATGCACAGAGCAAACTGATTTGTAGGCAGCCTCAAAGATGGCTGATGCACAAAAACTGGGCAGTTGGAGGGAATAACAGGCCTCATTTGCATGTGCAAAGTGGAATCAGAGTTGATCCTTGCTAAAATCTGACTTGAGATGTAGTTAGATTCAATTATAATTTTAAGCAGTCGCCTTAACAGAATCCTTTTAAACGTGTTTGTCCAGATGAACATAAGCAGACCAAGTCAAATTCTGTGTCCCCCACACTGGTGTGGAGAAGGCACTGGAGCATCCCCCACTCTGTTATAGGAGGCTGGAACTATTTGCAGCATCCCATCTCCTTAGTTGTAGTTGATTTTTATATTAAACTAAATTTAATGATTTATTGCTGGGATAGAGAAGGTACATTTTAGATAACATTTGTGCACAAGCAACTGCTAGTATTTGCACCCTGAAGCCCATGAGCCCCAACATTTTCAATTCTCCAACAACCCTGGCATCTGCAAATGCAGTGTAATTGGGATCAGCAGTTATTTTTTAAAAGAGAAACTTATTTTTTAAAAAGTTAGCCAAAGGCAACTTTATTAACAAATAGGGAGTAAAAATTCAAAATCTAAGTCTTTCTTCCAAATATTTTTGACAGTCTCCTTGACCCATGACTCCTGGCAGTAGTTCATGACTTTCCTACTCACCAGTGTTCCTCAGGACACAAAGGGAGAGCTAGATCTATACAACTAATATGTCCAAATACCAGTTGTGGTTCTGGAAAGTCAAGACGAAAAAGCTAAGACCGATCACTAAAAAATAAGGAGGCCGTGGGGTACAGGCGAGAAGATGGTTCTGTCTGACAATAGGACACAGTTCCTACAAAAGGCTTTGCCAGAACACCGTCATTACTGCTACATGGCAGAACCCCACACCTGCCGAAAGAGACACTGCCTAAGAAGTAAAGGGAACATCTTGGGGCCTGAGCACGGCTGCTCAAAAAGCAGCAGAGGACCATCAGCAGAAGAGCTGTAGAGAAGATACAACAAATCCATTCCCAGTTCAGACTAAGCCTCCAGTCCTAGTCTCCTTGCAGAGATTTACAAGAGCAACCATGCAAAAAACCACAACAGAAAAGGAGAAAGAGCATACAGGACCAAACATAGAGTGATGTGAATGTAAGGAGAACAGCTTTGATTCAGCAAAAGGTCACTCCTTGACACCAACAATGGGTTTGCCCCTCTCCCTGCAGGTGAAGCGGGGCTTTGCTCCTTCTCTGTGCCATGTCTTGCTACCTGGGCTTCAGCTGCGAGGGCTCTGTGTTTCCTGCAGCTTTCAGCAGGACCCAGCAGCCCAAAGAGACATTCTGCCCATAGCATCCACAATCTGGGCACAATTAGAAACACAAATTGACCATTACGTCCTTTATTAATCTCCTCCAATTTTTATGCTGTGAAAACACCTAATTCCTCTGCTTTGGCTACTGGCCCCTAACATAACAAGTTACATGGGACTTGTCTCATCAAAATATCATCATGTCTAAATAGAGGATCTGTCTGAACCACAGTGAAAATGAGTAATGATCACAATTATGGGCTGTATAACAGTCCAATAAAATCTAATTAAAATGATCCACATCCCATCTGCCAACAGCACATAAGCAACACCAGCCATGGGGGGTGTGGGCAGGGGAAGAGAGTAAATAACACTGTCTTAATTTTTAAAATATCAAATATTTCACAGCAAAAAAGCTATTTATATTTTATAACTAGCTCCAAACTGCATTGCCAATGACCTTCTGTGATGATTAGAGATTCCTCACCCTTAACTTAGGAGAAGTTTGGGGGGTTGCTCCCTAGGAGAAAAATCCCAGGAAGAAGTTCCCTCAAAGTAAACTTTTCAGAAAAGCCTGTGCTGTTTGAGTCCCTAAGCCTATCTGCAAGCTGATTTAAGAACTGAGTATCCTGGGTTCCAGTGACTTTTAATGATATAAGCACATTTGTACAAAAAAAAAAAAATACTTTGGGCCGTTACTCTATTGGTTGTTCCTTCCTCAGGACAGCAGCCAAATAAAAATGTCATCATGTGGTCTTACTTTCCATACTTGGTGTATCTCCAAACCTGGACACTTCTTGGGTTTTCTACAGCCAGCAACAAATACAGTTCAAGTTACTTTCTACCACCTATTCTATGATCTCTTCTCATTTTTGAGACAGTGAAGCTAATAATTTGCTTTCTGATAACATCGAATATGCGGTCATCAACAAATTGCCAGGAAGCAAAATAGTACTATCCCACTCTACCTGAAAACGGAAAACATTTGGAATAATACCATGCTCCCCTCATCTCATTGACAGTTGGAGGGAACCAAAAAATCAAAGGACAAGATACAAAAGATTAGGGAAAAAGGTGCTGAAATCTGATTTGAAGGAAGAGTTAAGAAACACTTGGTGATGGAAACTGGAATATGTTTTCTCACCTGAAGGTGCCATGAAGTGCATGGCAAAGCCATGTCTGGAAAGACACTAAGATGACAGCAAAGGGAGAGCAAGTTGAAGAGCAGGAAAAGTGCATACATCAGTGTGCTCAAGATGGCTTTACAAATGTTAAAGATTACACTCAAGGCAACAGTCAGGGTCTGAATAGTTTTTGATATTGAAGAGAAATGAAGTGAAGCTAGAGACAGCCTCTCCTGAACTCTGGGCAGCAAAAGCTCATACTAAGTTTCAGCACGTTTGGCTGTCTGGAGCTTGAGCTTTGTTACAAGAAACTGACCCTGATTTCAGAAGGAGAGTTCAACTTTGGATCCAACTCCTATCTGGAAGCCACCCAGGGAACAACAGCCAATGTGCACTACTTTAATGGAGGTATTCACCGATGCAAAGAAGAACACTCTTTTAGTACATGGTTAAGTTGCCTTTGTGTTCTATAGCTGATAGCTTGGTGAAAGGATGAAAACTTCCCCATCATCTCTCCATAAGATGGCTAGTCTTTAAGGTTGGCTCTCCAGTGCTGTGGCCTTACAGGAGAGATGGCTCCTGGTGGCTGGAACTACTTCCTTGCCCTGTTTCTAGTATCAGCTTTCATCCAAACATTGCTCACTTGAAATTAAACCAGTCTGAGCAGTCCTTTCTGCCCTTACAAAAACAGATGCAAGGGAATGGACGTGATCCTCTCTCCCAGTCTAGAAGCAGTGGGACCATTTGTCATAGTGCAGTGGGAACTCAGCCTTCGCTTGATCTCTGGTATTGTCATTCAGAAGGAGAAGTGGTCCTCATTATTTGTAAAATCTTCCTAAATATATCTTGCTACCTCAGACTGTTAGCATGTAATTCTTGAACTGCATCCTTGAAAAGCTCCCTGACTCTGTACCTCCCAGGCTGTATCTCTTTCGATGGGCATACATGCCTTCCTCATCCTCTGTTCTTCCTTCACAACAGCAGAAAGTGTGCTCTAGCTGCCAAGTCCAAAATATTGATTTTTAATCGAAGTTACCTCTTGAAATTTTACCTAGTGATCAGTTTTTATTTACAAATTTGTGAACATTTCTATGCCAAGGTACCAAAGCCATCCAAAGCTTCAAGTTTCTGAAACAGGAAGGGACCCACAATGAAATGAATTTTCTTCTAGCAGAATACACCTGGGATGGTGTCTACTTTTGCATTTTTTGTGATTACTCTCCGTTCACGTGCAAAATGATTGTCACAGTTTCAGTCTCAGCTGCCCCAGTATTGCAGACTTTTAATACCTCACTGTTTGTTTATCATATGGCTATGGCTCATCTTCATACTGTTGTGCCAATCTAAACCAGTGCAATTTTGCCATTAAAGGAAGCAGAAAGCTTCACAACTTTGCTTTGACTGTGGTTGCTCAAATCACTCTAACCTTTGACTGAGGAGGAAGTTCAGGAATGCAGAGACACAACACCAGTCTCCAGCGCAAGCGTTAAGATAAAATGAAAGAGGGAAAACACATATTATACACATCACCTCTGGGAAACAGTAATCACAAAAGTTATTAAACATTCTGTCAAAGGCTCTGCAGACTCCGTTTCTCTCCTGCCCAGTTTTGTTAGCAATAAAGGCAGGTTGCTAATATTTGTCACTTTCAAATTCATAATTTACTACTCAAAAGGCAGCAAAGATACATTATATTTTCATAAAAGACTATGAAGTTGTCCAATTTTCCAGAGCTGCAGGAGAACTAAAACTCTGTGCTGTGGCATAGGTCCTTTCATGCATTATGGATATGGTGATTTTACAATTCAAAGCAACAGTTCTCACCTTTCCCATTGCCTGGCATCACTGGATGATGTTTTGGGAAATGCAGCGGCTTTTGCGATTGACAAACAGACACCCTTTATGAAGGCAAAAGGACCCATGAGAGCCTGGTCGAGGCGCCCCAAATGCTATCACTGTATTTAGACAAGGACTTGGCCCTCTTGTCCAAGAGTCACTTCTACTATTTCAGTGGTCTAGAAAAGTATGTTGGAAATCACTGGGATCTGTGTTTTCACTGTTAATTCTGAGTTAGTAACCTATAAGAGAAACAGGTAAATTTTAGAAATCCACTTGTTATAAATATCCAGCAAGGCTGTACAGGACTTTGACTTCCAAGGCCACAGCATCCTATCTTCAAAGCAAGTTGTTCCACCAGCTATCATACCTTAGAGATTAACATCACATTTTTTGATTCCCCCCATTATAATAGGCTCTGATTAGGTTTTGGTAAGCATATTCCTACTGACTTGCTCTTGTGGATTCTCTGGAGTCTAATAAGGCACTGTACCCATTAATACAGTTTTTCCTGTAGCTAGAATCCTCTAACACTGGGCACCCTGTTTTAATGAAACTCATAGAAACTTATTCTCATTCAGACCTACTCACAGTATATGCTTAAAACAAGCTAAAAAGGATTGTCAGTTTGCCTGCCTGTAATCAGGCTTCAGCCTTTTCCAGTTCTCAAAATGAAATCTTGCCTCTGCACATTTTCTGAAGCCAGCTTCGCCTGACACATTAGAGCAGAGAACAGCATTTCATTTTTTCCAAGTTTAATATAGACATAGAGCACAGTTTCTTACTACACAGTTAACTCCTATTGGCTTGAGAAAAGTTTACTTAAATTCTTCTAAGGAAATTAGAGCCCATAGACACAGAGCTTGCATATCCATATACATGCCAAGAGACATGCCAAGCCTCATCACATCCAGCAAAAGAACTCCCATTTGAAAATTAAAGACAGGTTTCAAACGCTCTCGCTTCCTAAAGCATAGATTTTGCTATGTAGTTAATTTTGCAAGATTTGAAACTTTACTCTATATGTCCTCCTTTTTCTAATACGTTAAAAAAGTCCATCGACAACATTTTTGATGCTCCTTTTCACTTTAAATTGAATCTTTTTCCCTGCTCTCTTCCCTCCTCCAAAATCTTCAGATTATCTCCAGAAATATACTTCATACACTGGAGAAACATAAAATAATTCCAGATCTTCAGTCTGTTCAATATAAATATTTCATTATGACCAAGTTCACTGTAAATGGGTCCAACTACAGAGAATAAAACCAAGCAAACATCATATGTATAGAGTGGGCCACATGCCATGTACCTGTGAAGGGAGGGAAGGAGGATGGGGCATTATTTGCAAAACAAGAATCTGCATTTCCAACAGAGGATGAAGGTCCCCACACTGCCATATAAAAAGGGCAATGCGTCATGTATCCCTCTACGGCCAAAACTATGGGGCAGCTACTAATGTCCAAAAAGACTGGAAAGGCTGAGCAGGCAAGGGAGAAGGGAGGTTTATTAAATCAAATGAGATTCAATACTAACGTAGCTCACTGCTATAGATCCTGAATCCAATATCCTACATGAGACAGATAATGATATAGTCAGTGGGAGGTCCTTCCAAAGGGGGGGGAAAATATAGCTGTATTTTTGTTTTATTCTTTTTTTTTTTTAATCCCTTTCTATCTTGAACCTTTGCAGAAGAGAGGGGAAGTTTTTCTCATTTCTACTTTTTCCCTGCTTAGAAAAAAGAAAACCAATTTCTCCACATACCCATACAAGAGACCAAAGCCAGAAATTCACAGGAAAGTGGCATTCAATCAGGAATTTGAGAATTAGGCTAGGAAGAGTTGGAGATGAAGTGTTCTGGGTTGTGGAGAATTCTGAATTAATTTGCTGAAACTCAGTATTCAAGTGAAAAGGGCCAACTTCCCAGCTTCTGTAAATGAAACCAAAATAACTGAAGTCAAATTAATTCCACTGATTTACCCCAAAATCCCCTGGCTTATTTCTGGCCCATTCACAACCAGCATTACTGAGTACACCCACTCTGAGCACAGAGTAGGAATAAAAAATTCCCATTTTCTAAGAATCCCGGTAGCAGACAGCTGATATTCCTCAGTTCCTAATGAACAGTGTTAATATTACGTAGGAGATTTTTAAATAGACATTAAAACAAGGTCTCTCCTATACAGTCCCACAAGTACATCTTCCATACTTGCTCATTGTGCGTAAAGCAAAGGAAAAGTCTGATTGCACAGCTCTGATCATCAGTGTGAGCTCAGCAACAGAAAGAGTCAGTCACCTTGTAGCACAGATACAATAGTACAGTAAATACTAAAATACAGATAAATTACATAGCTATTTCCTTGATTTACCCAAGCATGCTAACATTACGAACTGATACAAGAACAAAGCAGATACATTTGAGTCCTAATGCTATTGATCCCAGATGCATTATCAAAAAGACTGTAACAGATATACAGTAACTCACAGAAGCCAGCAGAAATCTTCTGAACACCAAAAGTCTGGTAAAGAAGTGTATCTAGCAGGTTATCAGGTAAACGAACCAAAATGCAAGGCTTCAATACAAGTTATTCTGTGAGTATCTGAATGCAGGATGGGGCCCATTGAACGCTGAAAAAAATTACCCTTTCAGAGAAGTTTCACAGAAGTATTCCATGTAAGGCAGTAAGATTTCTGTAAACTATACTAAGTGGTTTTCCGTACTCTGCAAACAAGGGGTAAATACTCTGAAAGTACTTTTAGGATTAGATTTTAGCTTTAGACTTCAGACAGATAAACACTCTCCGGCCAGCAAAAGTAAGAGGAGCTCTTAAACTTTTTCAAAGGGAAAAAACAAGCCGAAAGTCTCAGGCTACTCTTTGCTAACTTTTACAGAGAAGCTGAAGCTTTTCAACCTGCCCCTCATCTTTTCCCCAGCCCCACAGAGATTCTGACTCGAGGGTTGGCTCTGGAGCCCCACCATTAAATTGTGCAACTTGTGGTTTAAAACTGCAGAGGAACTTGCAGAATTTCTGAAACAACCCGAGGAGGAACAAAGAGCCTGGCTTTGCTACGTGGGACTGCAGCTGGGGTGATCATGTCACTCTTGTGAGCTGACCAAAATGATCTTTATTTAACTCGTTAAATGAGTTATTTCTCTGTATGGCCGTCTCTGTAAATCAGCTAAAACAATGATTTAACAAGTAATTTGCAGGATGTGTGAATATGTAAGCACATATTAGGAGCCAAGTGTCACAACACGAGAAATTACTCATTTTTAAAAACCCTAGAAGATAAACTATATAATTATTAAGAAGGCTGACTGCATTATATGACCTGTACCCAAATGTGATGAGACCCCTCATATTGCATCATCATGGACTTGTTTTTAAAATAACATACTCAATGTTTCTACTAATGTTGCCTGTTTACATTTTGTGTTCCCCAAAAGCTATATTAGGGTTGATATTGCAGTACGTTGTATCAGCACAAACATGTCTGTCCAATGTCACATCAATACTAATAGGACTTTTAATGCTGGCTGCTGGTTTTTTTCAGACACTATTTTGTATAGAGTATAAATATTTATATATGACATGTGTTTGTGAACACATGTACGTACACAGGATCAGCCAGACCCAGTTAATCAGACAGTTTGAAAACTTCATTGCTTTCAGATGAAAAAGAAAATTATATTAACATATCAATAGCAAAACATGCTGAGAGAGTGATTACCCTTTACATCTTCAGGATATCCAAGCACCCAGACAGGCCCAGCTACATTAACACCCTATCTGAAATACTCTGTCTCGGTATCTCTCATTTCTCCCCTACTCTTTCTTCAGACTTTCTTCTCTCTTATCTGCCTTTCCTCTTTAGCCTTTTCCATCTGTCTCATTTCTTTTTTCCATTTCCCTTGTTCATCCATCTTTCTCCCCTCCCTTTTGTCATTCATCACTCCCTTGTCCTTTTTTTTTCCCTTCTCCCTTTTTTCCCCCCTCTTCCCCTCCTGTTCTCCTTCTCCCACCCCTGTTCCTCGCTGCCTGTTTTGCTTGAAGTTTCCACCTTGTGGGTGCGTACTGCTGACTTCACATTTGCTGTGGTGTGAGCTTCACATCTGTGAATGGATGACAGGAAAGATTAATAACGCTGCGTTCTCCTTCTCCTTGACTGTGGGCCTATCTAATGAATAAATATATAAATAAAAAAAAACAGAGCTAAAAATCATCTAAATAGAGACCCAGAGCCTGGGAGAAAACGATATTTTGCTGAACCTAGTCTTTAAAAAAAAAAAACAAACCAGCAACAAAAAAAACCTGCAACCTCTAATGATCTCTAGTTTACATACTCGGCATTTTTTTTCCTAAATAGTTTATGGGAAAAAAGAAAAGTTAGAGGCAAAGGAATGAGCCCTTTCTCTTAAGCCAATTAAAGGACGAGTGATTTAAAAGCAATGATACAGAAGATACAGGAAATGTGTGGGAAAGAAATTTAGATGCCCTGCAAAAAGCAGAGCTGTCAGATGGTAGCATCAGCACGAGAACCCTGTCAGCAACAACTCGCACATCACACTGCAGAGCCATAACGCTAAAGCAAGGAGGGTATTTCTAGCTAATTCTAGCTTTTCCATGCAAATGAGAATCTCCGCCTTTGGCTCCAGACCCTATTACACCATCCACAGCAACTTATCCAATTAGGTGTTTCCCATCACAATTTGGGTTTGACTGCTTTTTGGCCAATTCCTCATTTGTGAGTTGAACATTTGACTTAAAATTAAGTCTTAATTGAAAGCAGAGACAAACAGAGAAAGGAGCTCTATGTACGATGCATCTTCAGCATCTTTGGAGAAGGAGGGAAGGAGCTTTGCACCTAACGACTCATTCTCACTTTAATCCCCCAACTCTCTCTCAGTTTTAAGATCTTAACAAGATCTTTTATTATTGAGGGAAGAGGAGACCCATCAACGGATAGCTACAGGAGAAGACATTTCCCCTAGCAAACAGCAGCCTGCCCAGCCTGTGGCTGTAGGTCAGATCTGACAGAGGTTTTGACAACAATAAGTCTTGGGGTCTCAAGTCATTACCCCCAGGAAATCACATGTAAAGCACTGTTACAAATACTGCAGTTTGATCCAAAGGCATTCAGCAAAAATTGGTGCACAAAAACATAAATGTCCAGGGAAAGCAGTGGAGAAATAATTAAATGAGGAACTCAGCTCTGCTTCCTGCTCTTGGGTGAAGATGTCACAGGCTTTGCTGAGCCCTTTGCACAAGAGAGGATAAGAAAAGTAGCACACACACGCGCGTGCACACCGCCATTCACATGTTTTGTTGCATTTTTGTCAAATGCTAGAAACCTGCCTGAGAGAAAACATCCTGTATCTTTTATCCCCTGCTCCCCCCAGCCCCAGTGTAAGCCAGGGGAATCCCCATATGAGCATCCTTTGACCATGTTTTTTCCAGAGTAGTTTTTCAGAGCTGTAGGGGACGGAGACCAGAGATAGGAACCACCATGTTTATAAGCGACCGCAAGAAACACAAAGCCATAGCACGAAAATCCTAACACAGCTTATTTAACCTCTGCTACTTTTCCAGTCCCGGCCACTTTTGCTGCTTTAGAGAAAGAATATCTCCTACATTTTCATCCCGCTGGGACACAGATCTCCAAATCACCCCATGAAGGCTGCCCTCTGCTACCAGCCCTGGACGTGACAGCGGCCGAACGTGCAGCCGTGCAGCCCCGAAGACAAGGTGGCTGCTGCAGCAGGGACGGCCCACAGGCACCAGTTCTGGTGTCCCCTTGTCCCCAAACGCCCGGCTGCTCTGCTGGGGTCCGAGGACAGGACCGCGACCCAGGCGTTCGGCGTTGGCGGAGCATTTCTTCCTGACCCGGAGTGATAAATCTGTCCCTTGCAAAGCGGGACTAAGATCGCCCTTTCTTTGACTCCACATCACCTTACCTGCTCCTTGCTGAGCCCCAGCAGCAGAACTCTCCCAGCCCCGGGCAGCGGCAGGTTTTACGAGGCAGCTGCGCTGGTTCACAGAAGCGTTTCCTTCTGCCGCTCTCGTTTTAACTCCCAGCGATGCTGCTTGCTCCTCTGCCCTGAGCAAGGGAAAAAGAAAGCAGCGGGATGAACTCGCTCTCTGCTGCCCTTCAAAACCTTAAATTCCCCCCTGTTCCTCCGCTGCTGCGGTTCAGCGTGGAGGAGACTTCTAACCTGCAGGAGCCGAATTAAGTCTCTCTTACAGCAGGTAAAGCTCCAGTTTCTCCCATCTCTCTTTGGAACACCTGAAACTAAATGTGGTAGCAAGGTCCCGGCCTCAACAACCTTGTTTGGGGATGCCTGCATAGCAAAAAACCTGGTTGCTCTTTCTAAGGTTGTCTATGCATCTAACTGGGGTATTGCAAGAGAAAAAAAACCTTTTAAACCTTCTTTAAAAAATACCTTCTTAAAAAAAAAAATCAGCAGTGTAACAAATATAAGCTACTCTAAATTGTTTTTTTAGGTTAAGGAGGTCTGCAGCTGCATGTAACATCTGCCCTTTGAAAAACAAAACAAAGAAACGCGGGCACAAAGCACATCCCTGCTAACTCGTGTACACGCGGGTAATTTTACTCATGCGAATTTACCAGATAAGGCCCATAAAACCATGTGGGAAAACCCTTAGGAAAAAAATTAGATATCCTGTCATCTTTCCATAAATATGTATGTCATACAAGCACACATTTTTTTAAGTGGTGGTATTTAAATTACTGTTATTAATGAAGAGAAATATTGGGCCTAATCCTGCAGTTTTTATTTAGGAAAACAGCTGCTATAATGTAGTGCAGGAACATGCCCAGTGCAGGCAATCTTACAATTCTTTTTTTGCATTCCAATTTTAAAATAAGGCAATTTTTCTCCCTGGAAATTTTGCAATATCCATGAATAATAAACTGCTCTAAAATGGTAGTGACCTTCAGGTTTTAAATTTGAAAAGAATTCTAGATGGAAGAAATAAATGCAGTGTAAATAACCACTGGGTAATTAAATTTATTTTTAAATAGCATCAAAGTTCAGAAGAAAGAGAATAACAAAGAATGTCTCATATAGACATGCACAAAGGCTGTGTCTGTATAATTAGTTATCTAGCAGTAACCAAAGTCTTTTTCATATGGATTGATTATTTTTGAGATTGCATCTTGCAAATCTGAACTAGAAATGCTTTTTGTGCAGCGTTCAAACATGAAGTTGCCTTTGGTAACACTACAGGCTGAGGATCCCAAATAGATATTTAATTTAGATTGAACAGGACACTTACGCCACAGTAAATAAATGAGTTTATTAATGAAAGTCTTTTCATTGATGTTTAATGGCTATCATATCTATGGAATTGCTGTTAATCCAAAACAAATGTGTTTAATAATCAATTTATATTTGTTTATAACACAATAATTGTCTTATTAAATCAGAATTAAATGCCTATTAGGAAATGTTAACTTAAAGCTTTACTAAGACTTCTGAATAAGAGTGTAATTAATAATTCTCTTACTTCTTGAAAAGGAGTAAAAAATTAATTGTCAAAATATTGTAATGTATGTTGTGAAATCCCATAAATGAGAACTTTGAGTTATTAAATACAAAGAAGAGATAACCATTCCTAAGAGCAGATTAAAAATTCTACATTATAATTATTACACTTACTAGGATTTCTTTTACTGCGTTTTAATAATTCTAAAGTCTTTTTTTTTTTTTTAATCAAATTGTTTGATGACTGGGAGAATAAAAAAGAGAGGAGGGCTATCTTAATTTCCTTATAGCTACTTGCAAAATAGCTGCTTTTGGTTCAACAGATTTTCCTTTCCAAAAGCAATTCCGTATATTGGAAATTCCAAACTTCTTTTTCTTTTTGATTCCTTTTAAACGTATGTTTTCTTTTAAAAGACAGAAGGAAAAAAAAAAAGATTACAGTTAACTCCTTGGCTTTAATTGCAAACATATCCCTTCCCATCAGCACGGCACTTGATCAAAATGCCAGAAATAAATATATTAAGACATCCATCAGTTTCCTGTCCCCACTGTCATTTTTTTAAAGAAGTTGGAAAGCATCTGTTATTCCATCCTAAGGGCTGGGCTGAGCCGTGCCGGGGTTTCTGCTGCTGTTCAGGGACTGAAGAATTATTTGTTTCGGTGGTGTCAGCCTTGCACCTACCAGGAGACGTCACCAGCAGACGCAGGAGAACCAGGAGACAGCGCTGCTCCAGCTGCCCGTGACCAGCAGCAGCAGCTGGGGGACATCACGCCGGGGAACGGGCTCCCCAGGCACTACAGGGATCAAGGAGAGAGAGAAGGAGGCTCTAATTCTAAGGGTAAAAGTCGAGTAACAGGCGCTCGTGAGTCAGAAGTACGTTGATGGTCTTAAAGTGAAGTTGTTTAAGAGGAACCTGGGTACCACCGAAGATGCTCTGGGCAATTCAGGAGCTACCCCTGCTTCACTCGGTGCGTTTGGCCACACCGATGTTATTTATAAACAGGTTGCACTGGAAGGAGAGGAGGGTGGGAGAGCAGTTCTGTTCTATTTAAGGAGTAGTGATGTTTTACAGTGGAACCGAAAAGGTTTGAACAAAGTGACAACTCGTTTTTCTTTTGGTCATCACTCAGGAAGCTATAACCTTGTCCACTTCTGACAATTATCTCTATTAATGATCCAAAGCACAGTCAGACCTTCAAATTGTTCTTTTCCTAACATTTCAAAAAAGAAAAGAAAAAAAGGAATTTGGTGTGTTTCCAAGTCCTTTCAGACAGCTATTGGAGTTATAAAAAGAAATAATGCCCACAACTAAGCGCCCAGTAAAAAAATAAATCCACTATTTCCTTTAGCTAGCAAATCGAACTGAAACAAGCAGTGCTCTCACTCTTTCTTTTTGCTATTTGTGACAACATTTAGCACAGGAGCCTCCTGGCACAAATATTTATAGGAATGCCAGTTTGAGGAACGTGGATTTAGAACAAAAAAAATCCACATTGCCTCTGTCTCATCAAGGCAGAAAAGCACCATCGGGTGATCTATCCCTCAGTCAGACTGGAGGAACGGGACAAAAATTTGCAGAAAAAGGATTAGTCACAAAGTATCCAGCACGTAATGAATAGAGGAACACATACAAAAACCAGACTGCTCGGACAGTTTGCAAATAGAAAGGGAATAAATTCTCTTAATGAATTATTCAGGATGTGGTCAGCTCTACCTTGGGCCAAATTTATCTTCCACGTAAGCAAATGCAACTCCTCATAAAGTTCATGGCACTTTTAACAGGAGGTTTACTACGGTGCTCATCGGCCGCTCTCAGAGTGTTACACTGGAGACTAATTTCTCTGGAAGCCTCTGTCAAGTGGTTCAAATTTCTAATAAAAATGTTAACTTCCATAAAGGAGGCAAGTACATTTTCAGTAACTGATATTGTATGCCCCAGCCCAGAAGTGTTTCATAAACCTTTTATAAAATGTTTGTTTGTGTCGGTTAAGTAATCAACAATATTCCAGGAGACGATCAGCTACCAGAATCTCATTGTCCTCTCTGCATGTGAGCTGGAGCGTATAAACATATAAAAAAATAAATTTCTTGTCACTTGAAACTGCATGCGTGCACAGCTATTACAACCAAACTCCAGCAAGTCAAAAGAATCACCCTGTCTATGTAATACAACCATAATTAAACACTCAAATCCTGCCATAACAGCAGTCAGAGCTGAAAAGATCTGACATCCTTAGCACAAGTTCACTTGGAAAAGCAGCACGTTGCAGAAGAGAGCTCACCCTTTTAGAAGAGAAAAAGAAAGAGAAAGACAAAGAAAAAAAGAGGGAGGAAAAGTTACTATTATTTTGCACAGCAAAATATTGAATTCTTTCATTTCTTTATAATTTCTATATAATTTAGGATCTAACATGTTTTTGTTTAATTGAAGAATCAACTTCTACTAATTCACTGTGCTGGTTTAAATTTTACCTGCTAAGTGTTCATTGATTGCAAGAAAAGAGGAGTACTTCAAAATATCATTTATTCCCCTACACACACAGGAAGGCCAGTGTTTAATATTTGCATATAGACCTGGGTAGGTTTGAGGGCTTCACCCTCAGCATAGTCAGGGTGTCATTTAGAAGAACTATATGGTCTAACACCATCTCTGGGATGCCAGCATCCCAGAAGATTGAAAAATGTTACCCTGTTACAATCATAAAAATAAAAATAAAAGTTCCCACCCTAAAAAGGAAAAGTAAATACCTTCGAATAGCAATGATAAATTAGATTTTTCATTTATAACATCTATAACATTTACCATTTTTAAATAAATGTAAAAGCTAAACTGAGTGAAAAATTAATAAACCCTATAATTTCAAGGTCTCCAAACGGCTTTCTACCCGTGAACCAAGCCCGGCTCCGGTGGAAAGCCCCAGAGCTCCATCTTGTGGCTTTTCTGTTTCTGGGCAGGGAAAAGAATGAAAAAGAAAAGTAATTTTGTTATTAAATCACTCTAAAATGCAGTTTCTTTTACTGGCATCACACGTAGAAGGAAGGCAGAGAAGAAGAAGAGCCAACAAACTATTTTTTGCTCTATTTTGCTGTGCAATGTCATCTCCTTTTTTGCTTAAGGAAAAATTATCTGTTTTTTTCCTAACCCACAGCCCATTGCAAGACCATTGCCAACAGTAGGACCTAAATTAAATAAATCTGTGGTCTGGAAGAGAAAGTTGCTGGGCTGGAGAAGGGCACAGCACAGAGCAGAGAGGCCACACAGCTCCCAATTGAAACCAGTTTGCAGTTGTTTGGCTCGATTACTTCTCTCCCCACAAGCACCCTCCTTAATCCCGAAAGAAGAGGGATATTTGGGCCAGACCTCCTGCATCCCCGGCCCCGCAGTGGTTTTCTACTTTTGTTATTTACCATTTTACGACTTTTGCCGGAGAGTTTCTGAACTGCATGTTCTTGCCTTGTACGAGAGCTGCACCCGCCGCGGGGATGACTCCAGCTCCGCCGCTGCTGCGCCGACAGTCACACTCTGCTGCCCTTGAGGAGCTCAAGGGTCAATTTGTAGGTGCTATGGGGAAAAAGAGAGATGACAAAAGAGAACTGAAAATCAAGAAGGCACCACTCACTTACCTGACGGAGAAAAGCTTCTAGCTCTGTCATAAAAGGGGGCTGTTTCAGTATTGCGACATGCAGCATTGCTGCATGTGGAAATGCAAGATTCTGCTTAGACTTTACCCAGACACAGCTAAAGCAGACAAGTCTGCTCCTGTAGACTTCTGTAACATGGTGTTGGGTTTTTTTAATCCTGAATTGGTAACAGATAAATCCCAACTTAATTGTTGTTTCCCCACTCTGAAATGGCATTGTCCTTAGGAGGCTGTTGATCTGTTTCCCACAGGAAACCATGCTCAAAATTCAGATCTCCACTCGATGTTCAGTCGAATCAAGGAGCATCCCTGAAGATATATTTTTGGGAGGTTCATAAATCTTGGAGCCTCATTAATGTAAAATCAAGCCAGGAAAAAAAGAAGTGAGTTCTTTTAGAAATATCTCCATTACGTGACAAAATGGGCAGCACCAGACCTATAATGAATGCACTGTGCATCTTATCAAAATACCCCCATGGAGAAACAAATGGCTCTATGAATTTGCAGTGAAGCAAAGTGTCTGTTGTTTCTAGGTGACCCATCTGAAAGTGGTCCAGTTGCCACGCAGGCTCGCCGTCATCGGGCAAGCCGTGCAAAGCCAGCCCTGCTCCAGCCATGGCTAATTCACACTCCAGACAGGGCTGTGGCAGGCATGGATGTAGCCCAGGTAACTTGAATGGAGCTAAATGGGGGACTGACCACAGTAAAATGAAGGAAGGAAGGGTAGTAATGAACTGCAAGGAGGCACTTAGCAGTGAAACCTCTCCCCTAACACTTTATTACCTGTGGTGGTTATACCAAAACCAAAAGCAAGCCGCTGAGAGTTAGCTAGGTCTCATATACAGGTCTACTGAATAAGATCAAGGTACTGGAGAGAAAGAAGCCCTCCTGCAAGGTCTGGTGCTGAGCAGCACATATGGCCCAGAAGACATTTTCCCTGCCAGAAGGCACAGCAGGAGTTCATCTCCTCCCCACCTCCACCGTGCAGAGCCCAGCCATCGCCCGCTGCAGCCCTGCGGAGGGCTGAGCAGAAGCATGCAGACATCTCTGCTGTCCTTGGAAGGGTTGGAGGTTGGCCTAGGAACAGCTAAAAATAATCAGCGTCTTCCTATATGTGATAGGAATCTTAGGAAACACATTGTCAAGTTCAGGGAAGGGCTAATGGCCATTTCCCCAAACCCATTTGTCTTCTGGCATGAGGTTGTGCAACCTTTACTCATCCTGGGACAGGACTTTGCTCCTGGATTAAAAAGAAAATAACATATGAAAAGGAGGAGGCAGGAGCAGAAGGATGTGGTGCAGCTCCGGAGATGTTAGAGGACCTCTGCAGACTAGCCAAGGCCACATCACCAGCAACCTGAAGTCCACAATTAAGGAGAATAAAAGCAAAGCCAAGAGGAGGGAGAGTGTAGTATAGGTCTAAGGGAAAATGACAGTAGCTCTCCAGAGAGGGATTTTATTTATTTTTTTTTTTTAGAGGAAACATTTCAGAGCTACAAAGCAGAGGAGCTGAGTGGTGAGCAGGCAGCCAGGTGGCACCAGGATGGCATTTGCCAAGGCTTGGGAGGGTCACGGGAGGGAAAGGAAGCCCACGGAGGGGCCCAGGTTGGGAGCAGCAGGAGGAGACATGACGGATGCCCCAGCAGAAGCGCAGGCAGCTGCTGGGAGGTTTGGTAGCACCAGGCCAACTTTTCAGGCCAAACTCCCTTATTGCAGATAGGGAAGGACTGCAGCTAGGGGTGTGGTACTAAATAAATCTGAACTTTTCATTCTTGTGGAGTATGAAAAGAAGAAAAAAACCCATATCTCAGACAGAAGCAAATTTGGGGTAAACTTGCAAATGGGGTAACGAGACCATGTATATACTCATATTGCACTTTTTTCCTAGACTCATTTATACAACAGGCTATATTTATATTTCAAAATACTTCCCATCAAAATAACTTGAGAGGGTGCAGGAGTTGGTTGACATCTTATTTCTCTGTGTTTGCATTTTTTTGCCATGCAAGGCATAATCTGGTTCTTAGGGAGTTAATGCACCTGCCATTCCAGTGCTGACAAGCAGTTTTTCAGAGGAACATGGAATTTCATTTATTTATTTATTTATTTATCTAAGGAACCCTGAAGATTGTGCTCAGGAGACTTCTTGAGTAGTGCCAATAACTAGCAGGTACCAACACATGTACATTTTTGACTGCACTATGATTGATGGTGCTTATTTGTGGCTTGCTGCCTAAACCTCTCCTTTTTCTTCGCTTTGTGTCTGTCTCTCTCACTAGGGCTTTTTTTGTGGGCTGTTGGTTTTGTGTTTTTTTTTTTTTTTAATTTTTAAATAATAAAAGACACTTTAGCCATTTGGGTTGCGGGGGGGGAAGGGGGGAGAAGTAGGGGAGGAATTATTTATCTGGTGTTTCTGTTGTCTTTGAGCTGCTCTATTCTACAGAGATTTGCAGAGCACTGAGTGGTCAGAGGAGAGAAATTGAGGGAAGGCAAGGCAATTGAGGCAGGGGAGGACTTTGGGCTGATGAACCGGCGCTGTGCACACGAAGCAGCAAAACCATGCAGAAGCACTGCTGGGGGGAAACCTACCTTCTGGGTTTGGTCCTGAGCCCACGCCGAATTTCTTCCCTCTCCAGAGTCAAGAAACCTAGCTAATTCCCACGGGCAAAAAGATCAATCTTCATTTCTCTACGCTTCCTTTCCTATCTTCACCTCCTTGAAGCAGGAGGTCTGGGGATAAGAAGTCCATATAAGAGACACAAGGGTCTAGACAACAGCAGACTACTGTAAAATCCACCCAGTACAACATTCACTTACCCATCCACCCTTTATAAGCCTCCATCCAATGACTGAGCCAATCTTAATAGGCTTACAGTGAACCCAGACAAACCTCTGAGCTGGATGCTATTTCTCCTTCAATTCCGCAGATGCCTAATTGCTTTTATCACTTCTTCTAAGCCCCTCTACACCTGCGCAGCACACTGGGGAGAGTCAGAGGAGTGTTTTCCATTTCCCTCGCACACAGGTTAACCTGCTACTTTTCTTTGAAAGGAAGAAAATTGATCTGATGAAAGCTTAAGCATGAAGTGCCTGGCAACAAGACAGAAATAGCAATAGGTCTACCAGGAGATCATTTTGACTATGCATAGCTGAATCCAGCCAGAAGTCACTGCTTTGTTCCATGCAGCCGTATGGGAGCTATTCACACCGACGCGGTCGAAGCGGGGCACGTGGCACAGCCTCTGCACCAAACAAGATGGGCCACGAACGAGGACCCAAAGCCTCCAGCCTGGAGAAGTTCAAAGCTCTTGACACCTCATCCACGAGGCGAGCCTGCAAGGAAATCAAAAGCCAAATGAATTTCGGCCAGATACAGGGGCGCCTGTTTCTGACTCTTTTTACAAAGACATCTCTGTGTGAATGCGCACATGCGGTACACATGTACTACATATTGTACCGCCAATGCTCGCTGCCGCGTCGCTTAAACACGGGGCAAACCAGCTGTACTTGATGCTGCACTGCTGTCTGCAGCTGGTTTAGGTTTACCCTGAGCAGCGAGTGCCAACAGGGTGGTGTAGGGCTCCCTGGTGAGCTGGGAGATGCACAAGTGTGTGCCAGCTGAGAGGGTAGCTCACGGCTGCCCGGGGTGTTCGCAGCACGGTAGGAAAAGACAAATACCTCCTTATCTAGATTACAGCTAAATTCAGCCTTGAGTAACTGCCCTCTCCTTGGGGCTGAAGAAACACCACAGACCAGGTCTGAAGGGAGAAGGTGAAGAAGAGGTGATTTCCCACATCATTGACTTTAAAGGGGCACTGTGATTTCAGGACCGAAATGTGGATATGTGCAGGGAAAAGGGAAAAGATAACCAAGTGTCTCCCAGCAATGAGCTGAGCACCGCTGACTCTGTACAGCATCACTCCTAGAGCAGAGAAAAATTGTGGAGAACACAGCAGACCACTGGTATGGATATACTGGTATTTAAACCCAGGAAAGACAAGATGTTCTTCCCACACCTTTGTAAGGCAGAAGTGACTCCAGGGCTAGCACAGTGCCTGTAATGCAGGCTCATGAACAAGTAAAACATCAAGTTACATATCACAAAAACCTAACCAGAAGCACAAAATGCATATATAAGCCCCCTACCCCCACTCAGCCTTATGCTTCACACACCAGCTTTTCAGAAGAAACCAGTGTCACCGCCCAGAGTCCCCAGAGCTGCTCTCCTCCAGCACAGCAGCACTGCAGCTTCGACTGGTGAGGAGTTGATTAAACCACACAAAAACTCTGGCCATCCACCCAGACGAAGCTGTTAAATTCCCTCGGGTAAAGTTATTACCCACCGCCCCAGGCTGCCCGCCCTAACACCAGGCGTTCACTGCGTTGCTGAGGGTTGTGCCTGCAAAATCCCTCTTACACAGCACGCTGGCTCTCTCAGGAGGGTGCTGGGCTCCTGCTTCCTACCCAGGTGCCTCACCTTCCCAAACCCACCCAGAAATTGGGTATCCCTCAGGTAAGGCAAGACTTTTGCCCTTGCACCTACCCGAGAGCAGGCGAATGCTGAGTGCTGCCCAGCCACCCGGCTGCCGCTGGGCCCCTACGTGTGCCTGCACACGCGTGGAAGGGTCACCCCAAGAGCTGCGCTGGTACCGGCTGTGGATGGCTGCAAAATGGTCCAACAGTACCACCTGCAGGGAAGAATAAAAATTGCAGTAGGTGCCTAGTGGCCAGGACCACTGTTACTGCAGACAAAGTGGGCTCCAGCTGAGTTACCAGCTGCCTTGGCTCACTCGAAAACAGGTTAATGAAAGGACATTTTTAAAGAAAAAAAAATATAACGACAAAGTAGTCTTTAAAACTCGCAAAACTGTCCCGAGGATAGGAAGCCCAGACGTGCCCAGCAGAGGAGCGAGCCGGTCGGTACTAGCTGAGCTCGCACTGCAAACCTCAGCCCGGCACCGTGCAGATGCCCAGCGTGCTCTCAGGAGACACGGCCCAGAGCAAAGCTGTGCAGGGATCAGTGGAAGGAGCTCAGAGCCAGGAGGACTAACGGAACACGAGCATGGTATCAAAAGTCTAGTTCCCTGGCCAACTGCAAGGAGCGTTTTCAGAAATCAGTGCGTGGGTAACACTCAGATGTGTGCGGTGACAGGTTCACCTAGGCTGCAAACCGGTCGCAAAGGACTCCTGGGTTTGTTTGCTACTCACACATATTTCCTGGTAAAAGATGTCTCCTGGATAGAGAATTTCACTGTAGTATTGAAACAGCAATGGCAAGCCAGTTCATTACAAACTATGAGATTTATCCCAGTAATAAACCATTTCAGAACCACGAATGAAAGGCATTTGTAAACTGCACAGTTTAAGACATCACACTCTCATCAACCCAGACTGTGGCAGGATGACCACAGGTCCCCCAGAAGATGGATCAGTTGCTCACCTGCTTTATTTTCTCTGATGGAATAATACATAAGAGGAAGCGGAGAGTATGCACAGCCATACCTGTCAGCAGTAAGATCAGCTCACCCACCTACCGAGGATCCCAATGGGGCAGGATGGGACTCATCAGCGGTTGCCAGTAACCTCAGAAGACCACAGGCAGCGCTGATATCCCACTGATAGTGCACACATGGTCATGGGCGGGTTTGGGGGCAATGCCCTTTTTAAGGCCATAGACATTCTGCCTGGTCTTTATAACATCTGCAAGTGATCCGGAAAGGTTCGTTCCAGGAGGAGAAAAGCTGTCCTTTGTCAGCTTTTCCATATTTTAGCAAAAGAGACTACCTCTAATTAACATTTTAATAGCAGGGTCACTTATTGAATTAAAGGTGTCCAGGAAGCCCAGATTATTTATCCTGGGTCCCACCTGGGATTTTTGCTCTTGGTGCTATTTGGTACACCAAGAAACATCTCCATGAGTCGCTGGGAAACTGCCCCGCAAGAGATCCATGTGTCAAGTCCTTCAGTCTTCCTGCATCTCAGTTACTGATATGAAAACCAAAATAAACACTTGTTTTCTTTGGTCCTGCTGATTTAAACCATACAGTTTGTCTAGCAGGGACACTATCTCTTGCAGTTCTTGATAACACTGAGTCCTGATCTCAGGTGGGGTCTGTGGAGCAGGTTGCATGTAGTTAGATGGCAATCAGAGCCTGTAATTGTAACCTTGAGAAGGGTTTTATTTTCACCAGCCTTTGTACTAGTATTAGCACACTAATGGGAGAGTCAGCCCAAACACTATCCTTCTTCTGGTAAACCTGCAAAAGGGGAAAGGGACACACATGCTTAATTTTAAAAGGGAAGAAGAAATAGCCACAGGTACAGCAGTGGGAGCTTGCAGCACATGAAGTGTTGTTTAGGGACAGGGCAGCTCAAGAAAAGGGGACTTCTTTCTTTAGCTGTTAATTCGTGGTGCTTCCCCTAAAACCACCACCGCAGTAAACCTAAATAGCTGCAGCCACAGCATTTACTGCACATTATGGCATCTGCAAAAGTGCTGACAGGGACAGCTGACAACCGCTCTGCAATGTAATTCACACCATAACATCATCTCCCAGGCATTTGGATTTCTCATTGAAAAATTATGTGATGCTTTTTTGGAAATCCAGTGCCAATTTATTGATACACAGGCTGCACCAATTAATGAGGCCTCCAGAAAATTAGCTTAATTTTAATTTTTTTTTTTATCATGTAAGGTCTGTCTCAACTCTTTCACTTACCACGTTAAAAATAAATTCTTTAGCTGTAAGAAATGGGTTTATTTTATCATCTACCTCTGTCTCCCCATGCAAGTAACTCGCTCTCTGTGCAACATTCCTCTGACTCCAGCCTGCTCCCTTTCGGATTTCTGTCCTGAGCAGTTTTATTTGCTAAACCCTACAACAAGCCACAGCAATGAAAAATTCTAACACTCAATAAAATCTTTTTAGTTTCTTTCACAATATAAAATAAATCTAGAGGTCAGAGCCTAGCAGTGATCTACCTCTTTATTGAATAGGTCAACCAGAGATATTCCTTACATCAAATACTTTACCTAGTCTGCAGCCTTTTTGAGTCAGGGACTATTCAGTTGTAAAACACAAGCATTATTCCCAGCTTAAGTTCATAAGCACCACTGATTTCCCAATATCAAGCTCTATATAGCATTTGCCACATCAAATCAGACTTCTGTCTCAGTAGATTTTAAATCCAATACAGGTGACCAAAAAAAAAAAATCCACAGTATATATAAGGCCTTCAAAGCCTAGGCTCTGCTACCAGCCACCCAAGACTGGATTAGTCCCAGTTGCATCCGGCACCTACCATCAAGGAGGCAGAGCAAAGCCCAAGTGCTATAAAGCTGCCAGCCCGCACAGGACGCTGGTGCTGCAGGAGCCAGGGACCTCCTTGTCCAGCTGTAAATCCAGTGCTGGGATCGACCCAGCTCCTATGCATCAAGCTATAAACATGATGATGGTCATAAAATTATCTAGCTGGCTCCATTTAAAAAATAAAAATTAAATACAAAAATAAAAAAAATAAAATTAAAAATAAAATTTTAAAAAAATTAAAAATAATCTGTTACGTTTGTAACCTGGGCACATTTCTCTGTTGTTTAGATTATGGGGCACAGGAAAACCGTGCACAAGGTCAAATCTTTTCACCTCTGCCACTGCTCAAACCAGTCTTAGTATTGAAAATGCACCGTGATCCTCGTGTTTTGCTCATGTGCCTGGACTGTACGCTGAGTTTCAGCGTGCAATAAGCCACCAGAAACCTTGTGGATTATTTGATCTTTGGCTTGATGCTTTGTTCCTGCCATGCTCCTCTATCTGACGTTGCGTCTTATGTCTGTAAACTGGAAAGGGTAAGAACAGCACAGAGACTGTCTGCTTGAGCCTGGTTGGGGAGAGCAGGAGCGAGGATGTGTTGGCTGGAATGGTTCAAAATCCATCCACTGGGTCCGAAGCTCAGGTTGAATAACATGTGGGAACAGAGATGGGCCAGAAGGGGAAGGGAAAAGGCAGCTAATCCTGGGATTCAGTGAAACCTGCCCAAGCAGTGAGCAAACCTAAGTATTTTATCTGGGTGCCTACGAAATGACCAGGAACTTGAACAGTAGGGTTCTTGTTACACCCAAACATTCACATTTCCTTTTACTAAATCACACCTCAACAGCAAAGGGCATCCCTCAAGGAGCGCTGTGCCAGAGTTTATGAGAGCTCCCCTCTTACTTTTCACGGGAGCCGGCTCCTTGCATCCTCTGGGAAATCACACACCACAGTCAGGAAACAAAGAAAAATGGATGTTTAATTCACCCACAAATGAATAGACTTCTCCTCCTTCCGCAGCTTTGTACCAAAATCTAGTTCAGTGTCAAATTGGTAGTTTTGATATAGTTAAATTCAACTCTTCCTGGTAAATGTATATTTTTAATATCCATAGGAAGAAGGTTATCTTGAAACAGCATTAGGTACTATATGTTTAGCTACAACTTCAAGTTTTGCCCGTAAAAGGTTTTGCAAAAGCAGATGAAGGCATATTTTAAAGCTGGAAATCAATCCCAAATGTATTTTCTAGGAGCACCTTTAAAAAAGTGAGTGGGAATTATCATGATCAGTTGAAGTCCACCATAAGTCTCAGTTCCTACTGAAAAAGGCATCCCCACCTGCTCGCCTCTGCACTCCCTTCACCTCCAGCTCAGTGCTTAAGGCAAAACCTCACCTTTCTGGGTCCTGGCCGGGTCCACTTTCAGCATCACCCAAATCTCAGAGGGAACATGCGGCCAGCGGCAGGGGTGCAGGGAGCCGCCCTTTAGCCCATCTTGTCCCTGTTACAGAACTGCGCTTTTAGGAGGTTTTAAAATCTGTGGCAAATTTGCCTGTGTTCACTTTACAAGAGCACATGTAACACAAGAACTTGGCAAAACAGATGAAAATCACGATGCCAAATGGATAAAGAAGGTTTTAATGTTCTAGACACAAAAAAAGGGAGGCATGAGCATTTCCCTACAACAGAGCCGGAGCAGAACCTGTGCTTCGCAATCTGTCAGCGCCTGCTGAAACACACTGCCAGGGAGCCCGGGGCTCCTCCCAGCCCTTGCTCCTGAGTTACTGAAGTCAAATAGTGTTCTGAGAAAGTGGGTAATGACTTTCCCCTAACCCACGACCCACCGAGAGCCGCTCTCGGGAAGGAGCACATGCTCAGTGCTGACTTTTGTGGGGTTTTCATCAATCAGTTCATATTATTTTGACACAGTTTGCTTTTTGCTGCCGAACATGACAGCTCCATATATTGACACTGTATAGTATATTTATTCTAGTTTAGCGCAATCGCTGGTCCAAAGCATTTAAAGCTACAGTCCGTGTTCAATCTGTATCAGCTTAACATGCCAGCACCATATGGCATTCTATAATCAGCTGCAGCATTGTACTTCAAACCCACTGCTGCATTTATTATATTATTGTATGCTGCACAAACACCAATATTTAGAAAGAAAAATGTCCTTTTTATTGGACTCCTGCTGATACCCCAGCTGTTAGCCAAAGCACGCAAAGAGTTTCTCTTTTTTGCATTCAAAAAAAGAGCCTGAAGCGTTTTTTAAAAATCTTACATCTGAAAGGTACATTTTGTCCTGCCCCAGTAGGTCTGTATGACTGAGTTAAAATGTGTTTTTTTATTAGATGAATTGCATCATTAAATTACATTATAAAAACTAAAAATGCACCATTAATTTTCAAAAACAATAGTAAATACATCTCATTTCTGATACATGATTCTGCATTTAATTTTTGCCCTGGGCCACATTTTTCTAACAGGCTCACTGTCTTCCATTATGCAGACTATACAAATGGAGCTAAATTGCTGAAGTTGGGGGAGATCGGTTTGTTGCGGGGGAGAGAGATATTGGTCAAATGTCTAATGTGAAAATAAATTAATTTCTAATCGGCTGTTGCAAAAAGAAAAATTACTTTTTGATCTCGGCTCAGCCAAGCAAGAATCTACCTAGCTCGAGTAATAAGATACAATGGCATTGTATAGAATGCAGAGAGAGACAAAAGGCTAGACAGAGGGACGGACAGACATGGCAGTAAATTAGGTTAGTGCATTCAGTTCTGTATGAGAAGCATTTCTTAATTAAATGGACAGAAGTTCCACCGAACTCGAGCCTCATTGCTGCAGGGTCTTCGCCATTAATGTAGCTGCAGCTCTGAGCATCCATAGATCACTATGGCTTGGAAGGAGAAGTGAGAATTAGGAGGAGTGCATCAGTCCGTATGGCAGTGGGTGAGCAAGGGTATGGAAGCAGAAAAGAAGCAAACATCTCAAAACTTTTACACATGCCATGAATGGGTAAGCCAAACCTCGCAAAAAGTCTCAAAAGCCTGGCAAAAGCTAAGGACGTGCCTGCATGTTCGATGGCTGTAGTCTGCTATAATGCCATGCACATGTCTCTCTGCTGAGAAAGCTGCTTGCCAGCGAGTGCTTGTGCTTTCCAAACCAGCCCACAGCAGAAAGCTGTATTAAAAATGTCCTTCGGAATGGAGACATACATCCCAAAACACGCCAAATCAGGGCACCAGCAACATCCAAAGTCAAGTGGATGGCCCTATCAGGTCTCCTGCTCAGATCCGAACTCAGCGGGTGATGTCCCCCATCCCAAAGAGCCACATCTGCATTGCCAGGGAATGCAGACCAAGAGAAGATTTGCTGCACAGCCAGACTCCCGAGGACCTGACATCCACAGTAGCCACAGCTCAGACGTTTTTTGCTCCAGATTAGTCCCAGCCTGGTCCCATGGCCTAAATGCCCCTTAGTGGCTGCAGTCACATGCCTGAAGAACATTTTCCATTTCACTTGGTTTTAAAGGAATTTAGGTCAGACACTCCAAGACGTGAAAGCAAACCAAAATGCAGTAAGTGGGGACAGCCAAGAGATTTGCTTCAGAAGTGCTTTCCTGATCCAAAGTATACCCCCACTATAGGTGCACCCAGAAAGCCCCTAGCTGCCAACATCTCTGAGCAACTGAACACAAAGGAGAGATTACTGAGAGTACAGAGAGATGGAGAATTTCATGTCCTTCAGAAGATGGGCAACGAAGACTCGAGCCTCAGGCTTGTACAGCCAAGTCCATCAGAAGTGTTTTATGAGTCATTTTCTTCTGCCACCACCTACCCCTATTAAAAATTACTGTGGCTTTTTATGGTGAGAATGAAACCTACACAGTAAAATTGACAAAAGCTGTGGTGTTTAGGACTATAACTATAGAATAATGTAGCAACATTATAAAGTAGTTACGGCTCAGTATCATTTTACACATAAAGAGGCTGAATTCTGCTTTTTGTAGGAAAAGCACAGAATAACTGCACAGAATTACAGCACTCTAACACTACAGTAAATAGTTTATGATTTATATTATTAATCTTTTTTATTACAGTAATGATGAGGGGTCAATGCAGAACAAGGCCCTGTACAGCAAAAAATCCTTTTTGGTCTCAACAGGCAGGTGAGGCTGCATGGGAGGAGGGAAGGGAGCAGCACGTGGACCAAGCACTGATGCAGTCCATGGTGCTTCTAATATTTTGTGCTTTTTTTATGGAGCTGGGATAAATAAAAATTTATGGGAAACCCTCAGGAAGAGGGAAGAAAATAGGAAAAGGGCATATATGGAAAATCCAAATATATCTGCTGCTTTTTTTGATCTGAATAGTTAGTTTTAATACAAACACACATTCATGCACAAGTCAGATGTTACTCTGAGCCCTGCCCCCCCCCGATCAGCCAGATGAGCGATGGTAATTTACCCTCTTAAGTTAACAACCATGCTCCTGCACTCCACCCCCCCTCAATGCCAAGCAGCAGCGTGATGCACCATTTTTATAATCTGCTAATGGGTGAAAAATATTTGCGTTACCCTCGGATAACCTTGTCAAACTGCGACAGGAGGTGCTTTGCTCCACGCATACCCATTTGAAAACTTCTGTGCCAAAGTAATTAACATGCAACAATTTTATGCAAGAAGTCAATGGTAGGAATAGCATAGCATAGAAACGTGTGCACTTACTCTGTGAAAACGTTCAAGGTTAAAAGAAGGAAGTTTTTTCTGCACCTGGGTGAGAAATCATTTAAAAGAAAGAAAAAGGAACGTGTCACAACTTTCCGTTCTCAGCAGAGCGCAAGGAGGGAAGGACCTGCTGCTGCTCTGCATGCACAGATCAGAGAGGCTTCCCCTGGGTCTCAGCTCTACTCACTGCTGTAATAAATAAGCTCAGGATTATAAATCATGAACTACTTACCATAAAATTCAGAGAGACGTAAACAGCAGTGCCATTGCCTCGAAATGGTCAACAGCCTCTGACAGCAGGATGCTGAACACAGCCTGCCCTCATCCCACCACTGAGCATCTGAAACAGCCAGACCTCCCGCCCCAGGGGGGTTATGAAGCGCCTCTCAGGGTTAAGCCAGAAACCTAATTCAATGCAATCCTATACCTAAGAAACCTTCCAATTGAAGGCACTATTCAGATTGATCCATTCCTGGAAAAAAATCCTTGTTACAAATTATCAACATTTTCCCCAAAACAGTTTTGACTAAAATATTTCTGACTGGCTCTGGCATGGGAGAGGCTGATGGGCTGTCAAAGGTGGCAGCGAGTGATCCAGTAGTTGGGAGAAATAAAGGAGGGAGATCTGTAGGCAACTTGGAAATTAGTGGCCAAGGTCGTCTTCTCCCACGCTGAAACCTCCACAGGTCACAGCAGCGGGGCTGGGACTGAGGGGCACTACTGCTAGTGCAAACTTGATTACTCAGCTCTCTATAGAGGGAGCACCTTAAACACAATGGCTAAGCCAAACGCAGATAAAAAGCAGCTTCTCTGCTTTGGAAAGTAGCTGTGAAATCATCTCAACCCTTCTCTGCATACTAGCTGCTACAGGAAACCACTCCCCGAAATGTATAGTTTAAAATCAATGGCACATATTCGTAAGTCATTAGTGTGGCAGCATACATACTGCCCCTCCTACTTAATGAGTATGGAAGAATATTAAAGATGTGGAAAAATATTAAAAACATTAAAAAAACCAATTTTACTTGTAACACACTATGGCCCCATGAGCCAGAATAACACCATAATAAGATGTGGCTGGTTGTAGCACAGCAACTAACTCGCAAGCTGTGGTGTCTGGAATTCACTAACACCCCTCGCATCCCTCTGCTAGAATTACTTCTATTGCAAGAATAAAAACCACTCACAACTCTCCTCCAAAATGGCTGGTTTCATACACATGAAATTATTTACATGGTCTTACCAGCTCACAGCCGGCAAACCAGGGTAGAGTAGAACGAACTTGGGTAGTAAAAGCACTGGCAAAAATTTACACTATCTGCACATTCAAGCTAAACAACCAAGAAAGAAATGAGTCCACGTAGACACCAGGATGCAACAGCAGAAGCATGAGCTGAATTTTCTTTTCTTCAGCTAAGGAATCTGTTCTCATTTTAAAGATTTTCCTCAGAACTAAAATAGCTGGAAAACAAAAGCGGAAAAAAGGGGGGGGGAGAGTGGGGTAGTTTTAATTTGGATAGACTGCAAAGGCACACAACGGCCCAGTCTGAGCCCCCCCCAGAAGGGTGCACAGAGCAGCTGTTCCTCTCTCCGCAGGCCACAAAACACTCGCCTACACCCTTAACAAGCTTAAAAAGTTCACACACAAAGCCAAAAAGCCGCAAACTATTGAGTGCTGCAAAGGGAAGGAGGAGAAAACAGTGGCATCATAAATTGCAGGGAGTCTGACAGGCAAAAATACCCCATGGGCACTAGCAAACACACCTGCCCCATGGCACTGCAGCTGCATCCTCTAATGGGATCCCTGCCCCATTCCCTACTTAGCAAAGAGTTTAACTTGGAGGCCGAAGCAAGATCTGTCAAGGAAACATCTCAGATGTTTTCAATACCAGCAGAAGTACCAGAATACACTGCCAGGCTCCTATTTCTATTAGCTATCACTATCCTCGTATCTAGAGCTATATAGCTATTAGCTATTTCAACTAACCGTGACTAATTTTCTACATCTCTCTGTGGAGGAGGCTGAGGGCAGGGAAAAAGAGTCTCATTCAACACTAAAAGTGGGAGATCAAAATGGTGACATCAGCCCAGGACAGCAGAAGACACTTACTCATTGATGATTCTTCACTCAGTTCCGGCAGGGTTGGCAACAAGGTGGATATCCAGAAGCTGAAGTCAGTTGTCCTGTCCTACAGACCCTTCTTTGAATTAATACAGTCACTTCTCCAAAATCCTTTCTGGAAAAGACATCTCAAAGTTTTACCTTGGTGCAACTTCCCACCTCCATATATGACCAGCTTACATGTTTTTGATCTCAATAGTTCTATTTTAGATTTATCTCATCCTTATATGTTCATAATACCCAGTTGTCATGGTTTAACCCCAGCCAGCAACTAAGCACCACGCAGCCGCTCACTCACTCCCCCCCCCAGTGGGATGGGGGAGGAAA
>JAVJGG010000009.1:19708805-19750547 GCA_035590195.1 Aviceda cuculoides | reverse complement strand
TCTTCGCATACTGAACTCAAAACACAGCACCGTACCAGCTACTAGGAAGACAATTAACTCTATTCCAGCTGAAACCAGGACACCAATGCTTTTCCTTTCCTTAAGCAACACTCTTTTTTTTGTTTTTTTAATCTTTTTTGACACACAGGACTTTCCATTCTTGTAACCTTCCTAGACATTTTTCAACGTATTTGCTCCCATTCAAATTTTTTTTTTTTTTTTTGAACATAGGTAAACTATATTGCCATTTCCTTCTATCCAAGCTGATAATAGGGATAACTAGGGCTTACTGAACAAAAAGCTACTTTTCTTAGTTAGGAGTCACACCAGCTTTACAAACTCTTTCCACAAGCAGCCTACCAGCAGCAAAACCTTCCCTGCAAACCCCCTCCAAGCTGGAACCGAGACAGGGCTGGAGCAAAAGCAGAGACAGGTCAACAATACAGTGCCCGTAAGCCTTGCCAAATTTATTCTGAGCTGGCTCTAAGCGAAGGCGGCTTACAGCAGCCGAGCGCAGCCGTAGCAGAACAGCCCTAAGGCAGAGCCTGGTCCCCTGCACCCATCCCAGCTGGGCGTGGAGCACATCCACGGCGCAGACCTGACGCTACTGCCTCTACACATCCCCTCCGGGGACATACAACTGCTGTACCCTCGTACAGCCTAAAACCCTCGGGGTCACTGGCCTCTCACGCAAGACAGGGTTGCTCATGCAAGACAGTCTTTGCCCGTGAAAGGGTTTGCAGGGTCAGGCCCTTCCAGCCTGCCTCTGTATGGAGCCTTTCCCAGATTCGCTGCATCGTCGTTACATTTTAGGATTTTGGTTGACACAATGCTAACGTACACGTACAGCTAATTCTACATCCATTTCCTGATCAGCAGCCTCTAGATCACTAAATGGATTTTTTTTTTTAAAAGCAGACTCTCTATTTTTAGAGTGCATATTAATTACCCTTAAGCAGGTGCAAAATCAACCTGTTTATTATTGTTTCTTCGAATCCTTAATGGTAGTTGCAAGCAAATAAATCCAGTTAATGCAATAAAAGGATTTATTGTCACCCAAATTTATGCCAACAGTTTAATCATAACACCTTTTCATCTGACAGACTTTCTCGAGAACAATTTGCCCCACAATTTGTCAGCAAGAAAATGGCCTTGTATAAATGCTAGGAGAAAATAAATGCTAATACGTGCACAGTCTTTCATTCTTCTAATTGCCCAGGGAGTTTAAGGGAGACAGACTTATTTACTCACCGTAGGAAGTGTGCTTTAATAAATTATCACTATTATGGGCCTAAATAAGTCCCTGACAGTGACAAAACCAAAGCTGGAAGGGAAGTGAGGGGAGACGACAGCATCCTGAAAATGTACATGCTGGTAAGTGGGTGTGTGAGGGCACGTACATGCGTGTCAGCAATAACAGCACCAAGGTGTTAATATTCAGGCTCCATATGGGAGCTCTGGAAGACAGTCGTTGTGTTTTAAAGGGCCTCTCGGTGCTCAGCCTCTTCTAAAGAGAGACACGGCAGAGGCTGTAGCACGAGTGTCCTCCTCCTGCCTTGCACACTTGCCGGAGGGTGTCTGACCTTCTCCGGCAGCCGGATCCACGCACCCGGCTGCGGCGGCAGCATCTTGGCACCCCCCATCACCTGCATTGGCTTTGACCCAGCCTGGACCTCGCTGCTCTCAGGGACAAGGTGAACCTCACTCTCTGTTCAAGACCACCTGCACCAGTGCCCAGGCTGCAGCACCTTCCTCCTTCCAACCGGGGAGACAGGAGCTGGGGGGGGGGGGGGGCCAAGCGCGGCCGCGCAGGGCCCGGCGGGGACCCCGGGGGGGGGGGGGGGGGGCGCAAAGCGCTGACGAGAAGGGCTCGCCTTGAAGTCGGAGCCTCCATTGCTGAGCCCAGCACGCAGCCACAGCAGGCTTTTTGAGATTAGCAGCCTCGTCATGTGAATCCGGACATGTGTATGAACTTCTCAACTATCCAGTTTAAGTGAGTGGCTTGAAAAGTTTATCTTGCCTGCCCGCAGCCAGCATTGCCATTTGTTAGCTCTTTCCCATTTGTTAGCTCTTTCAGACGACGCCTAGACACCATAAATAACAGAGGGTGCTATTGGCAAGCCAGCGGAGAGATGAGTGAAGCAGCAGAAACAAGCAAAGGCCAACCCAGTGCTCCCAGCCCAGCCACCTCCTCCTGGGGTCCCTCATTGTATGCCAGGCACAGGCAGGAGCCAAGGACCCCACGCCTGTCCTTGAAAGGAGATTTGCCTATTGCCATAACAACGGGCTAGTATCACCACAATAAAGACAAGCTTTGGGTACTTCTCCCCTCCTATTATTATTATTTCTTTATTTTCTCTCCTTCTTTTTATTCTTTTCCTTGTGTCCCTCTCTACAAAGAGTCTCTCATTTCTCTGAAACAAATTGCGCACAGCTTGCTTTCCCATACATCACAGAGTGAGGACCAGGCCTTATCAACGTTGCTCTGCTTTTCCCATCTATTACCCGGTTTGTTTGCACTTTTATCCCATCGTCCTTGCACAAGGGAGAAAACATCCATCATCTGTACATCTGCCAGCTGTCACAGGGCTGTCAGCACGGTGACAGCCAACATGACAAAACTGTTGTAACGCTGCACCAGCTCTGGGGCTCTGAGTTGAGATTAAACAGCATGGAAGAAAAAATAAAAGGAAAAAAAAAATAGAAGTAGATTTAGCTACAGAGAGTAAAAATAAAAAATTAAGAACTGCACTTTATGCAAAGAGAAGGGAGGGAGGAGAAAGCAGAAAGCAGCAAAGAGTGAGGTGAAGGGGTAGTGGCGTGGGGTTTATTTTTAAAGAGGAGATGTTAGAGAGCTGATACAACAGAGAGAAATGGTGATGTGCATTTTTTATCTGGCTCAGCTGAACATTCCTGAAGCAAACGGGGTGTGCAGCACTCGGCCCCGTGTCACCAGAAGCCAGCAGATCTCCTGCAGGAGAGGGACCAGACCCCTGGCAGCGATCAGACAACACAAGCTGGGTCACGGCCCCTCCACTTACACCAGCTGCCACAACTGGTTTGGGTTTTTTTCCTGCTGCTTCCTTTTCTCTCCCAAGCACTGTCAGTAGAGCTGCAAGCCCCTCTTTCACAGCCACTTTCTTCCTGCAAAATCCTTCCTTACAATTCACTTGCCACTGGTCCTGCAGCACAAACCCCTTCTCCAAAGGTCTGAGCCAGACAGCAGGAAGGCTGCAAACCAAACCTTAGGAGGACTTTTTTTCAGCAATGCATTTGATGCTGCTAGCATGGCTACAGCCCCAATGACGTGAAGTTGCTTTAGATTGCTGGAGCTAACTCCCTTCCCATCAGAGGACAAGTCACATCGATGTAAAAGCCTTTGGCCCAATACAGCTACACTCCAAATTCCATGACTATAGTCCAGCCATGCCTTATTTTTAAATAAGCATGCCCGAAGGGATCAAGATAGGCTGAGCACATCTGCTCACTCGCTCCTCACTCGACTGAACTTTGTTCTCGTCCCTACTTTTTTTTCACAACCATTCAAATTAAGAAATGCTTCACCTCTACCACCTGTTTGGCCACTATTAGAAAAGAAACCAGTTATGAATCCTCAGGATGGAAGATGCTCTCGTGTTGGAGTCAGGAGAAAAATCAACATCCATGTGGGTGGGGGGGTGATCCTCAGCTTCTTAAAGATATCTTCCCCAGAAACACCCAAATGGTGACATGCCAGAGACATGGAGCATTCCTGCCCTGTTCTGAACAGACAAAATGCACGGCAGTTCCTAAAAACAGGACTGTAAATAGTCAAAGTCAGTTTGCTTTCAAACCTATAGGTTTTTCTTTTCAGGTAATGTAAAAATAGAGCTAGAAAACTAGGACCATGTTTATTTTTTACTGATTTATTCAGAATATACAGTCTGAAGATCATAGTCTGGGAATATTAGCTTAACAAATAGAGATTTTTAGCTTCTACTTACTTTTCAGAAAGTTTCATTTTGCAGCGAAAACACCATTTACTCAGAGACGTATCTCTCCTGGTTTAATTTCTTTAGGACTTTTAAGAGGAAAGGAAGCAAACCTCAACCCACTCTTGATTTTAAGTAAATGCACAACAGTTACTGTTACAGGCTCCCAAATCCACAGTGTGTAAACCCAACCCTGCTCTGGGAGCAGGACCCAAATTCCCTCAGGAAGGGTTTTTTTGTCCAAAAATTAGAAGTCAACCTGAGTTTCTCGGACTGGGAAAGGGATGGCCAGATAAGACCAGGGTAGGAATCTTTAAGTTCATGGGCATCACCAGGCAGGTAAACGGGTGCTGGTAGTCCTCAGCTTCTTGCAAAGCAAAAAATAGGGCATCAGGTGAAAAGAGAGCCAAGCAAGGAGTCTAAAAGTAGAAAAATGGAGGCATTTTTTCTCCCATCACACAACATGTTACAGAGCGGAAGTCATTCCCACATTATACTGTGGAAGTCATGAGCGTACATATGTTCAACTCAATAAATTCACAGAGGAAAAATCCATCAAGGGCCATTAACAAATGCGTTCACTTTGGCTCATAAGTTTCTACATAATAGATTGCTGGAAGGATATACGGAGAGAAATATTATATGCATATGCAGTTATACTGTTCTGCTTCTGGCCACAGTGGACCACAGGTCTGAGACAGAGCAGCCATTTTCTATTATTTTTCAAATCTCTTATTTCCATTATCTTTTTAAAAAAAAATTCTTAGAAACAAAAGCTATTCAATTTGGTCTAAAAACAACGTTTCACCCAATTCACGAAACAAATATTTAACCTAAATATCTACAGAGTCTTTAAAAATATTAAGAGGCAAATAAAAAAGGGAAAAGTAAAAAGGAGTAGTTCATTTGAGACTGCAAAGTCCACATCAGAACTGGGATGAGACCTTGTCCATCTGTACCTGTTGGATTTACAGTTAAGAAAGTTATTGTTCAATATTTCCACCTAAGCAAGATCATCTCATCTACTTTTACTTTCTCATATTCAGAGATAAGCAAAGTGCATCATGCAATCTATCGAGAACAAAGACCTTATTTACAAATAATTAAATAATCAGCTTTTATCATGTCATGACCTAGTTTTGATTTAAATTTTGGAAGCCATAACCCTCTGTTCCTCAGAAAGCCAAAGCCAAGTAACTTGTTTTGTAAGGAGAGAGAGATCTGCTGGTATCAGGCAGAGGCTGGACCACAGCAGCTTCCCTAGGTCTCTACCTGCCTTCCTAGGGCTGGGGGTTCACACCAAGCCAACTGCAAGCAGGATGGCTCTGCAGGTCTCTGCCTCCTATTTGCTGTCTGAAATTTTGTGCAGCTGGCAAAACCTTCTCAAAAATCAGTCCAGAAGGATTAGCCATGAAAAGCGTTAGCAAAGATTAGGGACAAGAGAGAGAATGTGGCTGATCCCTTTCCCCCATGCCCAGGTGCCGCCACTTCCTCAGCATCCTGAAGACCAAATTCAGCCAAGCACTGCATGCATTCAGGTTAGAATTCAGGGTTTCTGCTAGGTTCCCACTGGTTTAGGACTACAACTAACTGCAATTTAGCCAAGGTGGTGCATGACACAGTGGCACAGTAGGAAATAAGGATTGTTATGGTTAAGAAAGCATGGAAAAACTTGTGTGTTCCTTTCCCCAACCACTTTAGTGTTTCTGCTAAATAAAAATCCATTTTTATTCTTAAGGGAGCTGAGCGGAGAGATGTTGTTTTACGTCCTGGTTTTTGCCAGTGGTGATGTATGTCCCTTTTACAAACTTATCTCTAGGTTTTTGCTCAGTTTATAAGCTAGGAGCAATCTTTCTTTCCTAAAGCTTCCTTCTCTCACAGTCTGGAGGAACCTTGAGATTTCCTGCTGATGATTTAAAGGGCTATAATACTCGCAGGCTAGATTTGTTTTAGTGTCCATAAAACTCAAAAATTTCATAAAACAATTGGTGAAAATAAAATTACCAAAAAATGATGTACTGCCAGCAGACTGTATAATAGTTACAGGGGAAATGGAGAATATGATTCACTGGGGTATAAAAATGACAATGTATTTATTGCAGCGCAGTGACAAGAAACTAATTTGTCCCTTTTACTTTTCAGACAGGGCTTGAATTCCGATTTTTCTGCTTTGCCTCCACTGTGGCAGGGTAGCAATGTGCACATTGCAACCGCTCAGCTGGAGGGACAGCTGTGGCCGCAACGCAACTTACTGGATCAGTGCAAGAAGAAATAGCAATGATAGTTGCTCTCTGTAGAGCTAAAAACTTGCAAAACTTGCAGGACTGTTAAATACAAGCAGACACCTTTGGCTAAAATATGTAGGCATTCAGATGCCAATCCAGAAATCAGTCTATTTGGGTGGGTGAAAAAGAGTTAACTCTCCCAAACCCATTTTCTTTTCTTCTTGAAGCCAAACTCTGCAATTCCATATCACAGATGTTTTCCTCCTTAGGTTTCTCCAGAAGCTCACAGGAAAATGAACCAGCCTTCAAAGAAACCAAAGGTCCAAAGTAAAGACACAAGCAGTGAGTGATCTGGCTTGAGGAGCCATGGCTTTTGCCCACCTACAAGTGTGCAATAGTCAGCGTGTTCCCATCCTTCAACCTTTGGACAGTCTGGCCCTTTTTGCTCTGCCTGCACACTCGGCATGAGGAGCTGGAAAAGTGTTAAAACACAGATTCAGAATTAGATCTGGAAACGGGGAGGGGTCATTCCTTAAAAAATTAAGTTAGGCAACTGAAACTATTGCAGCTATAAAGCAATGAAAACATGCATTTGGTATTTCCAAATGAAAATTTTAAGGGGGGGAATAGGTACACAATAAAACTCAAACACTACTACAGAAAATTCAACACCAGAAAGTGGCAGTCCCTGGCACAACCGAATCAACTGTACAGGGAACATTAACTTCAAATTCCTTTTTTGGGGGTATTTTGGGGTGTCTCTCTTGCTCAAGTTGTGCTACCTAGTGTAAATAAACTCAAGAGATCAGGTCCTGGAGAATAGACAAGTGCCCTCAAACCTTGGGCTGCAGAGAGAGGTTCTCCCTGTCCCACAGCAAGGGTTATTTATGTCTAAATATCTGCTTCCTATTGACCATGGAGGTGAACGCAGTAGTTCTGGTCTATGTCCCTTTGACACATTAGCTCTATATCATAAAGTGCTTCCACTGGCAGTCCCTGCTCTGGAAAGCCCAAAACAGAACAGGATTGATTCCAGGACTGTATAAACTGGGTTTTATGAGGCAAGCAAAGCAGCTAAACACATTGCCCAGGCCATTGTCCTAAAACGCACCATAAAAATGCTCTAAATTCTCTGTGTTTTGGGGATGGAATGAAAAGTTTACTTTTTCCCAGCTTGCACAGGTCTCTGAAGTTATTAAGTTTCTGTGGATTATAAAACCCCAGAATTGGATTTCAGCACAATTTCAATTTGTTGTTTCATTCTGTGCTCTTAAATATATTTATTTTTATGAGCCCCCTTACTCTCCTCAGTCCCCAGAAATATAGGGCACATCCTGCCTTTTGCTCCTGGCCCATAACACCGTAAGTCCTCCTGGGCCCCACCAAAGCCTGCTGAGTGCTCCTGCGGAACGTGAGAGGCACTGGACCAGCTGTACGTGGGCTGACTTACAGGGGATGACTCTAAATGCAAGATGATAACCTAAGGAAATATGGTAACTGTCTTACAACAGCACTGCCTTTGGAAAAGGCCCTGCACACCAGCCCGTACGCACATTATTCTTAAACTTTAAGCAGTATTACATGCTTTTTTACATTATTCCAATTTCCATTTTAAAAGTCTGAGGACAGGGGAAGGAGTGCGTCTTCTGGGACCTCATCAACCAAAGCTAGTGTACTGCACTCACTCACCTTGTCTCTTAAGCTACGTGATTTTTGGGTCAGGGCAGTAATTTCAACGTTGCCATAGGCGGCAGAGCATTACAGCAAACTCCACTGAGGTCAGAGTGGCAGAGATGGATCAGTCATACCGGCTTGAGAAAATACATTCTGGTGTGCAAAGTTTTAGATTACTTACACTCAGAATCTGGCATTTGACACTGCAAACCAGCTTCTACCTCTCCGCTTGCTCAGTCTCAGAGGTTAAGGACTGCACATGCTTTCTTGTTGTTCCTCCTTAAGTGAGAGATGCCAGATTTTCCTCTTAGAAAATTGCTTAGCAGACACGTTTATTCAGTTATTGTCCTTGAGATTTTATTCATTTATCTGCTAATTTTGATTCTATTTTCCACCATAGTCCTATGAGAGAAAAACTTAATTCAGGCTCCTTCCTAGGCAGTAACCTGATCAGAGAGCAGTTCACATTTGACATGGGTTGCTATTGCCAAAAGTAACTCATGAACTGGGGGGAAGGCCAACAGTATTAGTTTGTGTATTAGTGCCACCCACATTGCTAATTTACACTTGGCCTAAAATTTGGGGAGGAAAAGACACAGATTTTTAAATTCATTAATTCAGCTGCAATACACAGAAGGCAAAAGTCAGAAAGTTGAATATTACCCACAGAAAATATGTCCGGGTGAAGCTGATATCCTCCCAGGTACTCTGCAAACACTCTACAGCAATTACTAAAAGCATCTACTTTGCCTCTAGTAAACCAAGCTTCTGGCACTTCTAAATTTTCAGTCCTGTTATGGCAAAATCCTTATCCACTTATCAGAAATACAGAAACTATTTTATGACTATTTCTAAGCAAAGGAGAGATTTAGTCATACATTGTTCTGCTTTTCCCATGAAGATATTAAGATGGTTTTGATTTTGGATTGAGAATTATCTTTCTCTTTATATACAGTTGCCAAATTACAGCTGAATCCCAATAAAGCTCCTTGTATAAGAGTGCGAAGCATTCAAGCAATTAACATTTTCCTGAGATAAGCATCTTGAATCTGGAGCATTTTAGAGGTGAATTCACTATTGCTAATCACTAAAAACAAGTTGGTCTGTGCTAGCATGTAACTTGCTCTCCAGAACAGTAAAGATTAAAGGCTAAAGTAATTTTCACAATTCTCAGCGAAGCCGGGAAAGCTGGCTTTAAACCTACAGCTAACACTGACCTGTGGACAAGCCCTGGAAGACTGAGATCTCCCCTGCTCTGCAGCCCCGGCACGCTGCCTGCTCAGCCCACTAGAGATTCTCTCTCTTTTCCTGCTGCTTCAGGCTGTGCAGCAGCTTACAGGACACACACACACACAAAAAAACCCCCCCACCTTAAAAAAGGGCTGCTTCGAAACTGCATTTTTTGCTCTGCTGGCAAAGGAGAAGGCTGGTGGAGAGCCAGATGTTATCAGCTCCATACAGCGAGTAGACATACACAGTTTCTGTACCTGATGGAGGAGCTGGTAATTAATAATATGAAAAGGAAAAGGGGTTTCATTGCCAAAAATCACAGACAGCCTCTGACTCAGTGTGATCCAGAATACTTCAAGGTCTAAACAGTTTTTCTGTGGTTTTAGCATTTCCCTGCACAGATTTTCAAGAAGTACTTTTCCACTGCAATGGGGTTTGGGATGTATTCACACAATCCAAACATGCACGCAGGTAGCTCACTGCAAGGCAGATCATTGCAGTGAGAAATGTGAAGGTGGAAGAACTGAGCGCGTACATCCACATGCAGTTACTGAGGCTTGTCTGACAGCGAGTACCTCACTAAGCCCATGTAACTTGATTGCTGTAACTGATGTGACCAGACAAACGGGTTCAGGCAGAGAACGTACCCATTTCCCACCTCTTCCTATCTCCTACACACTCTTCACAGTGCTATTTCAAAGAACTGACAGAAAATACAAGCAGCTTCGTGGCAAGTAGATGGTGGATGAACTCTGCACGGAGGGTTGTGATGATAAAGTTCTCCCCTGTGCTCTCGCACTCGGCTGCCCTTTCCTCCTCCCTCCTCTCCGCTCCAAGAAGTTTCTTTTCAAATGTTATTGTATTTGCACCATTAATGTCACCATCTGAATTCCTCAACCTGCTTACAACAGCCTTTAGATCACGGATTTATTATCCAAATGTCAAGAGTCTCGTTATCACTAATGAACTTTGGGAAACAGGAGAACTCGTACATGATGGTCTGGGTTTATTTACTCAGCTGACATCTTTTAACTACTGAAAAATGTTACCCCTTTAAATCATGTAGTCTCAGATATATGTGCTTAAAGCCTGGCAACTCTGCTGACAAAAGATGTTGTGACCCTTCCCCAGCACAGCTGATGACCTTCAAATATTAAACAGGATCCATTTTCTTAGACTTTGTCTGAAATTGCTTTCTTGTCCAGAAATCTGAGTTATTCCAGTCTAAAGAAAGGAAATCTATGAATTTTGACACTGGAGGTGAATTTCCTAAAAGACCAGGAATGCATGCACGTGGATGTTGAAATAAGCAAGCCATCTCTTCCGCCATCACCTAATTTTGTTAAAAAAATAATAATTTGATCAGCTAATCATTCATCACAGACAAACTACATTAACTGAACCTCTTTCCAGCAGCTAGTCTCCCTACTCCACAGATCATAATTCCACAACATATGAAGCAACTTTGTGATTAAACAGGTAAGTGACACACTTGTTGTGTCACGTAATAAACATTGGCTTTGGTCAAAAACTGTGAACTTAATACTTTGATTCGCACATGCAAACTATTAGTTTGGGATATGGAATGCTGCACACAACTTTAAACTTTATAGAGAAAAAAAGCTTTCATACCAGCAGGATTTTATAGTCCAAATTTTCATGGGAAGTACTTGACAAAAAGGCGTGAACACAGCTGAAACAAATTCACTTAAGATGTTACACACTTCCTTAAGATTGCACATGTGTTTAAGAGTTCTGCTGGGCTATAAACCAAAAAAACAGTCGCAGAAATCCTTCTTATTCATTCTGAAATTTTGTTTTAGTACTTCTGGCCCATCCACACACAGGCTGAAATTTCTAACAGAGATCTGCAACAACGGAGCTAATGTCCGCCGCAAAACTCTCCCCTTCCATTTTCATGGCAGGGCAAGGCCAGCTGCTATCAAACAGACAAAAGGTGGTGTGAAATGTCCCATTTCAGCAATACCTCACAAATTCAGCCTGTTTCTCTTCAGAAATCAAAACCTGTACTTTCAAGATCAAAAACTGCTTCTAACATACTGTTTTGAAGAGACAACTCCAATGCACAGACAGCTCAGACTCCTGACGTGGTCCAAGAGCAGCGGTGATGCTCACGGGCATATGGAGCGGGAGAGCAGGCCCTGCAGCCTTCTCACTGAGTGAAGGAGGGCGATGGCATTGCTGTGAACAGAAAAAGTTCCCAGGGAAGTTTCTGTGATCAGTTAATTGTACCAGTTCCAGTTTCTTCGTGAGTATTTACACTCCAGCAGGAAACTCTGACACACAGCCGATCTTCAGCTAGCTCTGATGGTCTGTATGAAGTGTAACCATAAGTGTAATTTTTTTGACCAAAAAAATACAGAAATAAAAATAAATGTATACCATTTCCATGACTTTTTAAAAAACATAAAACAAACAAACAAAAACCCAAACAAAAACGAAACCACAGAGCTGCTTAAGACTTTTCAGGTAATAGTCATTCCCCACCTTTTTTGACTGATAAACCACCACCACCACCCAAAACACTCAGTGTCACATCACCTCTTGTCCATCCCTTTAGAGCCCAAAGTGCATTTCCTTGATTCCAGTTGCAGAAGTTCCTACAGCCACTTCCAGCTTTTCAAAGTGGAAATAAATTCACCATGAAAAGCCATTTCCACAGCCCAGCATTCTGCCACTTTGGCTTGCCTTGGATTTCCAGCAAGTGAAGCAACACAGGAGGAGGAGAGCAGTTTCAAATATTTTTGTTATAGTTGATGGTAGCTGCTTGCCAATTCCTTACTTGGACCTGAGTTTCCAAATGATAAAAATACAAGTGAACATCTCCAGATAGATAGATTTAGATATATAGAAATGTATCATGAGCATAAGTTGTCCACCCCTTAAAAAAAAGCACAAATAGCTCAAAAAATAATAGGGGTTGTGTTTCTTTTAACTTAAGTTTTTATTTGCCTTCTAGTTCCTGAGTCTTTAGAGTGGAGCCAGATCACATTTTAAATCCATTCTCCCAAACCACAATTACTAGAAACCCTTTAAAACAAAAGCCAAGATTCTCCTGCAGTCATTTGCCTCCAGGAGCTGGGACTATAAACACAAGACCAAATATCTCAAGACTCAGTAAAAGTGCAAGATCAGAAAACACTGTCTCTGTTTCAAAGCATTAAAAGGTATTAAAAGCTCTGGTCACTATAGGGTATAAACCAAATACTAAAGGATCTGTGACTAGTGATCCTATTACACAAATTGATTTGCCCAGCTATAATTTTACAGACAAAGCTCAAAAAATAAATATGCCATGTAAAAGCTCATTGATCAATTCACCCAGGGCAGGTAACCCCCACATCAATGGGCAGAGGTAGACATGGTACCAAAAGCCATATGCCAACTCGGTGCGAGCTCCAGCAGCTTAGCATGGCTTTACAGATGCAAGATCCAGGCAGGTCCCTTGTTGGACTTTAATGGCCGCTTCAAGAAATTCATCTGGTTTTCCTCTAACTACTCAACTTCTCTTGGAAGACAAAAAGAGAGAGAGACAGAAGGGGGGGGGGAGGGAGGGGGGGAGGGAGGATTTAGAACAAGATGGGTATCTGAGAAGGGTTTAAAAGCTTCAGTTAAATATGGTGGGAATTGGCACACTCAGGTTTTTATCGTCAATTTTACATTCACATAAAATTTTACAGCTGCAGATGACCTGGCATGCCACCGTCTGCCTCGCTGCGCCTCTCACCGCAGGCGTGCTGGTGGTGACCTGCCAGCTGCCCCCGCTCTGCTCCTTCATCTCCTCGCCTCTCACCCTAATTGATTATTTATCTAATGCAAGGCTGAAATTAAATCCTTGCAGTCAGTTTACCGTAAGAGGAGAGCAGTGGGCAGCGGGGATTGGAACACATCTAATAAAGTGCAAATTTCCCCATTTGGCATGTGCTATAGGACTAATCTCTCAACCCTGATAAGACTGATAACAGCCCTTGCGCATCGCTTCCCACCACGATCAGGGATGCTGGGATGTGCAGGGAAGCAGCCGTGTGCAGGGACCGGCCCCAGTCCACCACCTCAGGACCCTCTTCTGTGGCATTTGAGCAGAGTCTGAGAAACAGTAGTGAGAAAGGTGAGTTTTGTAAGGTGCTGAAAGCTACAGAGCCCACTCGAGTTACCTGCTTGTGGAAGCAACTCCAGATGAAAGGGGAAAACAGAGAGCAGCTATGTTATACCAGCAGCAAGGGCAGGGCACTGGAGGAATGGGCTTACACAGAAGCGAACAAAAGAAAAGGAACCAAAACTTTTTCTTTGGTGTTTTTTTTCTCTCTTTTTATTTTTTAAACAAACAGAGATTCAGGTCAACCAAAGTGTTTTGTGAATTCATATTGTTTTCTCTTAATTGTTTGTTAAAAATCTTACCAATAAAGTCATGGGGAGCAGGGTGGAGGGGGGGGGAGAGAGTTTCATCTTGACATTTGCAGAACACAATATTTTCATCCGAAATGACAAAATATTTTGAAAATTACTTTAGATGGTGGGGGTTTAAAATGGTCAAAAATAAACTGTTCTTCTGCCCAGTCTGGCCAAGAATGTTGGTTTGGTTTTGGGGGTTTTTTTTGGTCAATCCTAAATCCTTTAACTCCCCAAACTGCCACCATAAGCTGAAAAATTAATACATAGTCATTCACACAGCTTTCACCCCTTCCCTGACACCTTGTACACTCAGCTGTAGAAGAAGAGACCTCTCCTTGCAGCATGTTCTTTGGTATACTTTGAGGAAAAAAACATGAAAGACTGGAGGGTCCGGGCCGAGAGAGGGTGACGGAATGTGGAGCAGGGTAGCTGGGGCAGGGCAGTACTGAGATGAGATCCACCTCCTGCGGCTGTGGAGGGGGGAGAAGGGGTCTGGCCAGGAGCCCTACAGGTCTTTAAAATGAGGTAGACGAAGAAACACATTACACAAGTACAGGGCTTTTCTCCTTTCATCTCAGCCCTTCCTGCATTTAAACAGTATGCCACTTAAATTTGTCTAGTAAAGACAGAGCAAAAAACCAAGCAGGAGATAAGAGGTGTTCCTACAGAATTTATCATGGATAAATGCAGGGTAAATTCCTTTTATCTAAGTGTATCAAAGGTGTGTCCGTAAAGTTTAGTCTCTTACCTTTGGCCTCTCAAAAGAATACAAACCTCCCCTCTGCATGGTCCCAAATCTGCAGTGCTGTACAGAGGGCCCTTCCTCACCTTACACTGATACACAGAAATATTCCATTCAATTACCGGGATAGTTGTTAATTTTGCAAACTTTATCACCAAGGCGCATCTGGTCCTTGAGCAAAGGCTTTAAGCAGCGATGCTTGTGTTTGTGCTGGGGTTATTTAAGTTGCAACATCAGTATCCCCAGTTCAAAAGGAGCAATGCAAGCTGCAGATTCACATTTCTTCCCCAAACATCATTAAGCCAAATTAGAGATGGAAAAACTAAGTCCTGTTGTTAACTGACTAACCTCTGCTTCCAGCTGGGAGAGGTAGAGACTTTACTTGTGAAGCAGCTGCCTTAGGCATAACTGAGATGGGGCTGAGGATTCAAACCAACTAATTATGGAAGTTTGGGAAAGCAGCTAATACTTTCCAGCATACCATACTGCTGTTCCGCTAGTTGTCCTGAGAATCGGAGGAGAGTGAAATCATTGCCTAGTAAAATCTTAATTGGCTTTTCTTTTACACTGATGGTATACTCAGTAGCATTAATCACATCCTGATTAATGATTGACTTCAAAGCAGAATGCTTACTTCACTAGAGGATCTCCAAGAGCTCTGCCACCATTAATGGATTTTACATGATGCTCAGCTCCATTTTAAAAAAAGCAAACACAAGTTAGGAGGATGCTAGTGCTGTAGCACGGTATGAGGGAAAGAGCTGGGAAGGAAAGACAAGAACCTTGACTTCCAGCTCCATACTGCACATCAGAATTTCTGAAGCTTAGCTCGTGGCACTGGGAATAAACAGCCAACCATCCAGCTTGGGTTACCCCCTGTATATACTCAAAGTGCTAAAAATAAATCTGCAAAATAAAAGCTCCTGCCTGGCACACCAAAACACAACGGGCATCAAATTGCATTAGAATGTTTATATTGAGGAAAATTGCATCCTGCAAACTTCAATTATCTCTCTCCTCCCTCTCCCCTCCCACCTGCCACGGCCCATTTCCTGTTATATTTTTCTAACAAACCAATAGATGCTTGAAATCACAGAAAGCCATAAAGAATTGGAATCAAATTAAGTCTACATTCTAACTGCATTAGGTGCTGTCAAGCATAGTTTACTCACTCTTCACAGTTCTATCTAGAGGCTAGACAATTTTGTACCCTTTCTCTACTAATCAAAACTGATTACTCTGATAATAGACCCCTGACGCTGAACACTTTATGAAGGTAAATTATGCCATATCGAACAGGAAGGGGAATGGAAAAATCACCCAGAGATAAATAGGTCTAAAGATGCATATATTGATCTCGCACTCACTCTTTCTCTCTCTTTCAACATCTGCAATGGCTAAAGGTTCGATCGATACTTTCAGTGCTGTAGTGCCATCTTTTATAATACCCTCATAATTGGCCATTACCACCACATGCCCTTGGATTGGCTTGTACTGGGGCCTTTTATAGCCGAGGTCTTTTGTTTCTTCCCTTCCCAGATCACACAACTGAAGGGGCAGGTTAAACATGGCCCCGGTGTTCTCCAAATCAGGCCCTGCCTGTGCACCAGGGAAAGGAGAGGACAGGGATGCTCGGCCATGAGCTGAAACTGCTGAGAAATTCAGCCAACAAGCATCTTCTAATTCATTTACAAGAAACGTGCGAGCATGAGCAGATCTTACGGTTAAGCATATTGATTTTTGATTGCAAGAGACAATGTAACTTTACTGTTCTGGAGCTTCAAAACTCTTCCTGCCCCCAAAAGAAAGGATAGCTTTAGTTTAAAAGACTATTACCAATTAACAGAACAGACTGCTCAAGGAAATGAAATTCTGGTTTGGTACCTACCCAACACGAATTTCAGTAATTTTGGACTATTCCATTAAAGGACAAAGAACAAAACGGCTTCCCACCCCAGCAAATTCCCAGCATAGTGTCTCAGTGGACTTCCCTGGGGTGGATTTAGGGTCCTGAGAGATCAAGGTGTTACAGGGAATACAGTGCACATCTCCAGAAGAGAGGGGAGGCAGGAAAAGGCCTTTGAGGCCTTTTGTTTTCATTGCGGAAAGCCTGTATTTGGTCACATTGCATTTTGGTCGTATTGGTTTCCAAACATCCTCCAAAGTACCTACATGAGATACCACCAGTACGGATAAAAAATTAGTGTTACCTCTGGGTAGGGACCCCTCTGATTTCAGTCCAGGCCCAGCATCTTCCTTCTGATGCAACTGTTTATTTACTAAAAGGAGATACTTACTGCTTTTTCATAGAAACTGAGAACATGCTGAACAGTAACTCATCAGCTGCTAATTTTACCCGCTACCCTCTCTGGAGCAGAGTAAGAAGTGTTTGATTGTCTTGCAGAGGCCTCACCTTGCTAAACATGGCTCTGCATCAACAGTGGAAGCCTCTGCTCTCAGAACAGCCCAAAGATCCCCCACAGCCACAGACAGCAATATAAGCATGAAATCCTCTATAATCGCAGGTTAGGGCATGATATGAGCTTGTGCAGACTTCAAGAAAACTCCTCTTGGGAATCAGTTGGCAAAAAAATAGATAGAAAAATAAAAACAAAACAAAAAATCAGCATAGAGCTCTCTGCATAGCTGCATAAAAGCATATGCTCCATGGAATAAAAGTGACCCTTGATAAAATTCCTGCATTGTGTCCATAAGTACTCCATACAATTCCTTCATTGCATCTATAAATATTGTATGTGTAACTCACACCTGTGAAACAACAAGAGCCAGACATTATGTTGTTGACTTCCTTGGTTCTAGATGTTTAAGTATCACTCAAAACAAGGGGAAGAGTTGTTGCATCAAATACAAGCTCTACTACAGAAGGTACAAGCTGCTCTTTGCTACATGGTTGTGCCCAAAGAAATCCAACCCACTTATCAATATGATGAATTAGATTACTTGCAAGCGTGCAGTGTTTAAAGACATCACAGATGACCTGTGTGAAACACAAATAAAAATGCTTAATTAACAAATGCTGAGTTGAGCTGATACTGGAGTATATCTTCTATTTTGACACATCTCATTTATGCATCTTTCTATGTAGTAGGAATTAATACCCCGTTCTCCACCCTCACAAAACATTCTGTTCTCTCCCCACCCCTGTAAATCTCCAGGAGGCCAAAATACTTCTTTGCACTCCACTAACCCAGGATAACTGACTCCAAATTAGACCATAGAAAAACACAGAAAGGATCCCTCTGGGGAGGTCAGCAGCACTATTCCGGAAACTTTTAGATCAAGAGAAAAAAGACAAGCAAGACTATCAGGAAGCAGGTAAATGCATACAAACACACACCCCACACACACCAGGTGCGTCAGGGTCTATTTCCTACCCATCATTACACCCAGCCTAGACAAAACCATTGTGCCCTGAAGGGCAACTCTGTTTTACTGCAGTCACCAACACGCTCGACCAAAGGAAGGCTTGTTATAAAGCTACATCTGCTGTCCCAATTTAGATAAAAATTTCTGCCCTGAGAAATCTAGAATTGTCTTTGGCTCTAGGAAGAGAAAGTGACTGTTTAATCTAGTTTAATTCATTAACTCTTACACAAAGTGAGAGATTTTAGTTATCAAGGATGAGCACAACAGCTTGGATCAAGATCTGAGAATTCTTTTTTACATCTCTTCAAGTCTTATCGGGAGATGGCTTGCTTTCAAAACAACTGGCTTGTTGGTCAATATTTAGAAATCAAAACATGAATAACTGGCGCTCACAGATCAAAACAACCTTAAATACCACCACAGCCCCCACCCAAGCCCTGTCAGTCACCGCGGGCTGACACCCACGCAGACACCCTCGTGCTGGCAGTGGGGGCTGCCCATGGATGCTCAGCAAGATGAATGTCCTCCTCTCAGAGATGAGATACCTATCCCACAAATCACTGCTCTCTTCCCCCTGCACCTTACCTTCCCTCTAACCCTCTTCCATTATTCATCCATCAGAAGAAAATGCAAAGAGTAATAATAATTAGACAAGTACAAATAGCCGGACGGTGCTATGGATGGTGCCTTCCACTAAACAACAGGCCGTTACCATACCAACAGGCGGGACGAGCGCTGGTCTAACAGCACTTACAAGTGCTCTGGCGCTGGCACATCATCCGTTATCCCACTGCTTGGGTTGGCCTCGCCAAGGCACGAGGCACTGCCCAGGTCCTCGTGGCCCATCAGTTTAAGTCAGGAGGAACCGCTGTTTCTCATGAGGGAGTGCTGGGAAAGCCTCCACATTAGCAGCAAACTAGGCAGTGGCTTAGCTTTGCTTTGGGAGGGGAGGACAGGGATGGAGTGAACAGTTATGGAGAGAAGATGGGCTTCAGGTCCAGAAGGGTGCATGCAACATCCGCACTCTCACCTGCACTTCTCAATACCTGCAGACAAACTGTCTAATTGGGGTGTCTTGTATAAAACCCCAGACATTATAGGAACACTGATAAACTGGAAGGGAGAAAGCTGGAGAGAGTTTGATGGCCTTTGGTCCTCACAGCAGCAGAAGATCAGCTGGATTACTCATGCGTCCATGACACAGGTCCAGCAAGGTGATCTTGCCGAAAGCCTAAAATGCTTGGTTATGTCACAGGACACAGATAGGAGAGATCACTTAGCGAGATCACCGGTCAGGTGAGGCTCTGAGTCCTTATAACTGTAAACAGTCTTCTGATGCAACATGCTTCCAACAGGAACCCAGCTGCACGAATATGCGGATGCTTGAAAGAAAAGCCTCTTTAAGAGTAGACATAATAAACACCCTCTGTGATCCTGCTAGCAACATTAACAAGTCAAGTTCAGATATTTTTGGAAAAAAACTATTGCAGAGGAGTGATGCTCTTTGAAGGTCAGCAGCACGCACCTTCCCACATGTGTGCTGCTGCAGGGTGATCCTGGCAGATGTTCGTTCTCCTTCATAATTTTTCCTGTCTGCCCAAGCATCTCAGCTAACTATTTCCTAGGAAGTAAGAGTATAAAACTTAACAGGCTCAGCACAGTATAAAACCCAACAGGGTGTGCAAGAAATACTTGTGCACACAGTAGCTGCACGCCCATGATCAATGACCTTTTAAAAGTCTTGGTCATTGCTCCTAATTTAGGTAATGAAATCTGGTTGAAAGAAAATGTCTGGAAACACCAGTTGTACCTTTCTGAAGGGACAGAGGTGCGGAGGGTGGCAGTGGGGTTTCCTCCTTCCTCCTGAACTACATGTTCAAAACTTCAACACTGGAAGAGCTAACAGCAAAAGAAAAAAACCCAAACTCTGAAGTACCAGTTACCAGTTTTTCTATCATGTGATGGGATGGGGAAATGGGAAGAGGAAGTAGTAAATAATTTTTTAAACTGTTGAAAAAGTATTTCATGAACAACCAGTTGTTCCGTCTCATATTCTGCAAAGGTAATCAATTTTTCTCCCCAAAGTTTTTATTTAAGGTTTTATTATGAGGCTTAGTGATCACATATTGATTTAATGAAATTAATCTGTCTTTGCTTGCTGATTTGTCCTTGCTGCACATAAAATGGTCAATGTCCCAGTTAAAATTTGCAATATATTTCCAATGGTAATCCTATCCATCAAAACAAACACTATCTTCTGGTTTTAGGTCTTCAGATATGAATTTAAGGTGCAGTTGTTTGTACCATCATATAGAAACCTGATGAAGCCAGCAATTGCTTTAACCTCTCTTCACTATATCTAAGCTACATGAATTCCCTTCTCCTCTGTCAGCTTCCTTCGTGGACTCTTCTCTCCCCACCCCCGGCCCCCCAAAAGAAAAAAAACAACTCTTTGGGAGGACCTGTCAGTTCCTGTGCTAAAATTATTCATGACACACACGCTTTTAGGACACTACATCGTCATTACAACAGGAATCTTGTGTATACCTTTAGTTAGTATTTATTTCATCTTCCTTTCCTTCTTTACTCCACAAGGGAGGTGGGCAAATGCCAGAGGAAAGACAGGAGCCAGTGGAAGCTATCTTTCAAAAAAAACTAACAAAAGGGTGGGTTTTTTCCATTTCTTTCTGAGCCAAGAGGATAAGCCCCATGCAACTCTGCTTTCCCAGTATTCAGGATCTTTACAACCATGATAAAGGCAGGTAAAAGAAAGTGCACAAGGACAACATGTGAACAAATAATGATGCAAGTGCTAGGATAATTATAAAATAGCTCAACAAAATAGCTTAAACAGACACTCTCTACTATCTCTGCCTAGTTCTGGGACACTCCTGTTCCTAGACACACTAAGGACTGGAATAAGAGGGTGTTTACGCAATGAAGAGATCAAGCAGATCATTTAGTTCCTGCCTCACACTAACTCTAAAGTATGTGAAACAACAAAGATTTTGCTAGAAGATACAAATATTAAATAGAAGTAGTTATTCTAATTTGCTGTTTTTTCACAGTACAGATGAACATATCCATGAATTATTCACTTAAAATCCACATACCTGCAAGGTCTAATGAGGTCTAGCCTCATTTCAAGCACTTCACTTGCATCCTGCATTTTTTCCCCCAACTGTTTCTATTTCAAGTTGAAGTAAAAGACTTCCTCCTATCTATTGTTCCTTCCCTTTACTTGTGGAACTAGTTCAGTACCCAGCTCATTTCAAATATTACCAGAATACAAGATATCACAAGAAGACAAGATATATGAATCTATATTACTGGAATACAAGCAGTGAATGAACTTAATGCTCTACTTGATCCTGCTTTGCAGAGGGTTGGACTAAGACGATCTCCAGAGCTGCCTTCCAACCTCAACCCCTCTGTCAGTCTCTGACCATAGCAATAAAGACATGGATGGACAGTAATGAACGCGACACTTTGCTAAGGTGCAAGACAACGCGTCTCTGAAGTGCAGCTAATGGCACTGGGGAATATAGACAGCCATCAATTTGAGTATTTTAACCACTTTTCAGTTGTGTAGGAAATGTGTTGTGCTTTATAGCAGCCAAAAGCCTGAGCTATCAGAATTCAAGTTTCCTGCTAGATTTTACATTAGCTATTCAGCTAAAAAGCCTTCTCCAGAAAAAACTATAATTCAAACTAGGGAGGTTTGATTTTGGGTGATGCTGTATGTGGGTCTAATCTGCCGGGGAAAATTACCTAGCCCAGCAATACCCAAATAATTCTCCATATTATGTCTTTAATGTCATGACTCTATAAAAAAAATTCACCATGCAGTCTAATTTTTTTAATTGGGACGAAAGAACAAATAAAGTGAGTAAAAGTCACTCCTATACTAGGACAAAACAATTGCAGAATACTTTATTCTACAATAGCCAGGTTGATTTCAAATCACAGTAAAGGTCTTACTTAAACTCTTTTATTTTTTCATAGCACCTACGCCTCTTGACAGACAGCAGTTTCTGTGCTTGCTCAGATTAAAGACCCCTGAAATTTTTTCAGCAGAGGTGTGACCCAAGATGTACCAAAGTCAGCCTTTTACAATAAGCTTGTTACAATGAGCTGCCTTCTCTCAGTAACATTTGTGGGCTGTTCAGCAGCAGCTCTGAGACCCTAGGAGGCCACCTAAAGGCTGGAAATGACTCCTAGAAAGGTATGATGGATTTTCCGTTTGAGTTCAGATTAGATATTTCCCAGTACAGAACAATCATCCAGAACTTCTCTCACTAAAAAACAGAGGAGGTGAGAAGACTCTCCTAATCCCTTTAATTCTAAGAAAAGAGGAGAGGTTTTTTTCTTCTTTTTTACATGTATGCATCATCAAGAACCAAAAATGGAGTTATTCCATTTTCCACTGCAGCCTACCACACAGCCTTATTCCTCTCTCTACTGTTACCTTTTCCAGACAACACTTTAAAACACATTTACTCTCTTTGCAACTACTTTCCTCTCTCTTTTCACAGTGTACACTCACCATAAAAAGTCATTTTGAAGTGAGTGGCAGCTGGAAGAGAGGTCTTCACCCCAGGCAAGGCTTGCTCCCTCCCCTGCAGACCTCGGCTTCTGCGGGCCCAAGCTCCACAGCAGCAGGGACGGTGTCCGGAGCGCAGCAGTGCCACAAGCACGCACTTGTCCAACTCAGGGCAAGTTTTGGTACAAGAGGTGATCAAGGAGAGCTGAGGGTTGTGGCCACACCAACACACCAAGCCGAACCTATTTCAAAAAGCAAAATAAAGGAGGGCATCAAATCCTCCAGGAACAATTTCAGACATTTCAAGGGGAAGGAGGCAGGGAATAAACATCTGTTAACTGAATTATTGGTCCCATTTGAAACATCTGTGTCCTGTGAGAGACCTGCCATTACCTGCATCCCTCAGCCATGTGCAGTTAGAGGAAACCAAGCAATACAAATAGCCCCATCTTCCCTCTGTAAACCGATTCAAGGTCAAATTTAAGGCTCCAGCTTTGTGGGACGTCACTGGCAGATGTGCAATGGTATCACCACAGGAGTTCAGATAGACAGGCTAAGACAGGAGCACCCATTTAGTTTTGCAGCCTGAATTCTGGGGCATGACTCCAGTCTGAGATTTCTGAGCAGAGCTAGGATGTCTCCCGCAGGTGTCCTGGCAGAGCTGTCAGCAGCAGCCTGCAGAATTGCTGTGCCTCTCCAGAATTACTAGCTCCTGTTTTCTCTCCACTACAAAATCCTCTCAGTTTTCAAACCCCCTTTTAATAACATAGGAAACCTTCATGCGTCTCAGTTCCCTGCCTGTGCCTCTCCACAGAGCTGCTTTGTCCTCTTTGCACTTAACAAGACAAAGAAGGTGGTTAACAAGAACTTTTGCAGATACATTTTCTTTTTATTTTTAAGACCTTCGGAAGCCAACTCATCTGCTCTCATGGGCTTCTTGCTGATACATCTCACTTTATTAGTGACTTTGGCCTTGAGTGTCTCAGCTGTTTGATCAATACTGCAGGGGGTCAGTGATATTTTCTCACTTTTAGTGTCTTGCTGCCTTTAACTTTGTCACCTGATGAACAGCACTACCCCTGGAACGCTTATCTCGTATCGATTTTCTCCAGATTCCTGCTGCATTTCCAGCTGTCCCACCATTTCCCCCCCTGTCACCACATGCCCATTTAATGTTAACTTATCCCCTTTCTCCCAGGCTCCTCATTCTTACAGGGTCTTTTGCCCTCCCTCCGCCCCCCTTCCCCCAAGAGCAGATTGTCAAAAAAACAATTTCCTTTTTTCACCTGACTCATTGTTATCCTTCAACCGTTTATTGTTTGTCAGCCAGCCGCCTGCCAGCCACCGCTCCACACTGGGATGGGTGGAGGAGAGGTGCTAAGTTGAAGCAGATGTTCAAAAGCTGCCTGCCCCCCAGCCGTACCACCCTACCCAGGGTGAATGGGCACAGATTTACTATGGGAGCGATGTGGGCAGGTGACAGGGACCCTCAGCCCTCCACTGCTGCCATGTGTTTCATCCCAGCCTGGATCTGGAGCAAGTGACAGTCTGTCGTAGGCTCCAGAAAGCTGCTTGCCATACTTTGCACCTCTTGATACCAGAGAAGTGACCAATGTCTACCAAAAGGTCCATATATAATGGAATGGTGGCTTTAATACTGCTGGTCGTAACTCAATCATACTCGATACAGATGCCTTTGTTAGTGGAATGGGACACGGATGGAGTAGACATCTCATCCCTGGGCTTACGTTGGGCTGGGTAGAAGAGTAGAGAAATGAGTGCTGCAGGTTTTACAGCAGTAAGAAAGAAGAAATGGTTTCTTTTGTGGATTTTTCCTGACACCAAAACCTTTTCAAAAGATCCCTCTATGCACGCTCTCACCTAGAGCCACACACCTTCCCACTAGTTGAGCAAAAAGCCTCATAAGCAGAAAGTCTATCTTCCTCACCAAAAGTAAAACTTTCCCTCCCACCACAGTAGCTCAGAAAGAAAGTAAAATTATTTTCATGTGCCATGGAAAAACAAAGAGTGCTGTCAAAAGCTTCCAAATGTCTCTCTTTAAAATTACGTCAACTTAAAGACCAAAGGTGTTTTGGGAGGAACCCTGCAAAGCACAGCCCTCCTCATGGCACAGGGTGTTTAATCACACCGTACCTTACTCTGAAGCCGCTGGAGGATGAAGAATCCTTTCCAGCCATGTCACTGGCAGTAGCTAGCTGGTTTTTAAGACTAACAAGGTGCTGCCCAAGGAGATACATCTCATTCCATGCTCAACATCTGAGAAATATCCCCAGGTACAGAAAGAGCTGCTCCTCCAACCAGGCTCATTTCCAGAGCTTTGGGCTCTCTACTCCATGTGCTTCGCCCAGCAGTTGGTAAGGGCAGAGTACTGTTCACAACTTTAGCTGAGAAGCATTTTCTAGTGAGAGAATCTTACAAATATACCTAAATTTAAAATTAACTAAAACAAAAGAATTCCTCTGGAATGAAAAAATGTCATAGGATCCAAAATAGTATTTCTGATTTTGCATTCCAACAGAAAAATACAAAGTAAAAAGAGGTTTCACCTGATACTTGATATTTTAAATTTAAGTTTATAAAAAAAAAAAAACCAACAAAGCCCACACATTAAAAAAAATTCAATGATTTACACAGTTCTATTTCAGTCCCATTAGAGCCACATAGGTGGGAGTCCATTGATTTCAGCAGTCCAGATCTAACAGGTTTCCATATTGTTTTCCTGTTACCAACCCTGATCTTTAGGTTTCAGCAGTCCTGAGCTCAGGGATGCAGAGATGGTGAAAGGCAGTTGCTTACCTTGTTCTACTTTTACTGTAGGTCATTGGCTTGAATGTCTTCATTTTTAGGCAAATGGTATAGTGAATTTTAGGGAAATCACTCCACTGCCTGTATTAATATAGGAATAGTCCTCTGCAGTACTTAGCCCAACATTTTCCTGATTTATACCTTTTTAAATGCTTATTTTCAATAAACACATCACCCCTTAGCAGTTGAGCATCTTCCTACTTAAACTAGGATGATACAGTTTTAGTCTTGCAACTATTTACTACAGGGCCTATTTTCCATCTAACCATATACAAGTGCTGCATTTGTAAGCACTCAGAAGATTGGTTCTTATATCTAATAGATAACACAATAGGGGAAAAAAATATAAAACCTTATCTGCAGAAAAAACCACCAACTCCTCCCTTTATCAGGCCTGAGGTCCTGCTTGTTCTAGGAAATTCCTTCTACCTTAGGAGTCATGGTGAACCAATTCTCTCTGGTTGAATTCCCATTGCATTTTGCCCTTCGGTGCTGTGAGCATTAATGCTGCTGTACTGCTGTGTAGGGCGAAGGGTCTTCAAACTGGTTCAAGTGCTGCAAAAGGAAGATGGTGCACTGACCAGTGAGTGAGGCCAGATCATCATCTGGGAATAAACCAGAAGGGAGGATTTATCTGTAGACCATCCCTCTTAACTCTCACTAAGGAAGCTGGGAGTCGAGGTGAAGGTGATCACCACTCTGTAGATGAAGCAGCAGGACTTCCCCAAGAACAGCAAACATACAGAAGAGCCAAGGAACAATTTTTAGCATTGAAGGGTTTCACAGAAGCTTGTTTCCCTACCAGGACCAGTGGGAAAAGAATCAGAGGCAGAAAACCCTCTCTGCCCAGCAGGAGAAGCAGAGTCCTAAGGACGGGAAGAAGAGTGTAGTGACAAGTGCTACAGAGTACCTCTCTTCAGTGCAAGGATGCTTCACAGACCCTGGCCTCCCAGCTTGCTTCTGCCGAAGCCACTCAGTCCCAAATGAAGTTATGAATGGGTCTCACCCAACTCCTTTGCTCCTGAAGTGGATGAGGACAATACACATTTCTAGAGCTGCTGGGCAGCTTGTGCCTCTCCTGCCTGTGAGCAGCTTTCAGAACCCCTAGGGTCTTACTGTGCCTTCCTCCAAGCCATCCTAGGGGATGGAGCAAGCGGGCTGAAGGGCCACCAGAGAATCTCCAGCCCTGCATGGGGCTGCCGAACGCTGAGCACTTCCCTCAAGGAGCTTTACCCATTTTCCCATTCCTCGGTGAGGTGCAGCACAAACATTGCATGGCCGGTGCTGCGCAGCCCTCTCTCAGTCTCCTGGCATTAGACTCTCTGATTTAATGTATATGTGATCTTTTATTCATCTAACAAGTTTATTCCTTTGTCAGGTGTGGCCTCATATCAGAGGGCTGTGCTAAGATGGATATGCGGGGAATTTATTGCTATAACAGGTTTATTCTTACAACAGCTATTCATTTATGCAGAGTCCCCTCTTTTTGGCATCCCTGTGCATAAGTGAAGGCAGGCAGGCAGACAGGCTCCCATGCAGCAGAACGAGCCTGCATTGCCCTCCTGCGGCCGGCCGCTGGATTGGAAAGCCCGTACATTAATCATAGCAGCGGGAGTGTAAAATTCAATTTTACCTCTCCATTCATTCTGAGATGAGTTGAAGGCCGGCCTTGTACATATAAACCACACTTTACTTCATCAGAGCCCTGGTAACAAATGGAGTGTCTTCTTCGGGGAGTTTAACCATCAAAAAACACCGTGCCATTTAATTCCACGCGTGCCTAGGGTCAAAGAAGGAGCTCTTGGCATCAGCAAATGCTTCAGCCCTCAGCTGCGCAGTAAACTATGTTTTAGAGATTGTTCCTCAATACGAAATGATCAGTCCATTTATCTGCTAAAGCAGCCTGTCTCTTTGTTCAGTCTCCCAATATTTTTTCCACTGACCTGATCTGGACAATAAACCAAAGTCATCTTAAGATATTCACCGTTCAATTTGTTACTTGAGTGCCTCCGAGCCCGGCTGTCCCTGCTGGCAGCATCACAGACTCCCCAGACTTCACCATTAACCCAAGAGCCTGGGCCAGACTCCCCTGACCCCGGGTCTGGACCCGTGCAGTGGCACTGCCAGCTCTGCCCAGCTCACTGGGACAGGTTTGCCAGTCCCAGCTACTGCCATTTCCCAGAGCCCCAGCAAGGTGTTTTGCCCAGTGTCCCTCTCACACCGAATACACAAACAGTACTTGTACAAGGATTTGCGTGTCTCTGCTCCCTGGGGAGCTGCTTTTGCAGAGCTGCAGCGACACTCCTTCCCCCAAACCAATGTGATGCTGGTTACCTTTTACAAGAGGTAGCTGATCTCTAGTCAGGGGGTGCAGTGTGCCCCCCTTTCACCCGTAGACTCTCTCCTGGAGGTGGTGTTTTACCACCTTTGACTGAAGACGGTTTAGAAGCCCCACCAGAGTCTCCTGAGTGAATGCATCAAACGCTGAGCCATTACACAGACTAGGAATTTACCGCTTATCTATCTCATCCTACAGCCAGCATTTTGACTGTTTTGCAGGACAGTGTGGTGCTGACATCCCAAGAGCTAAAGCCAGGAACTCAACATCCTTACAGCTCTTTGCACACTTATGAGCAAAGGTCAATGAAATGGTGTAACTATGTCTGTCTTCCTCAGAAGGGCATGTAACTAGTGCACAGCTGAATCACTGTTGGCCGTCAGCATCCCACTGGCGTCTGAGTTCTGGGTTTCCAGTTTTGGAACTGGTTCAGGTATGTCTACATCACCTTACGGGAGGCTTTTAGAAACTCGGTTCCATGAGAGTTTTCACAGTACCCCAAAGAGCTGAGCTCCCACTGGAACTACCACCTCAAACTCACTTTTCCCTCACTATGTTAGGTGGGTTTCCCACTAAGCAAACTGAACAACATGAAGCTTATCCTTTGGCATCAACAGTCCCTTTGCATCGCATGGAAGATTAGACACCTACACAAGACTGTGGTGTCCACTGCAGGAGCCAGACGTCCAGAAGTTAGACCTCGCAGATCCCTGACTCACGCCCAGATCCCTTTCATGCATGTACCTGTAAATAACTAATGCAAGTTTACACTACAGCAATGGGGGTATTTAATCTTTAAAGATGTTAAAAGAGCTTCCAAACCACTGAACCAAACTTGCTACTCAGACAAGAAGCTGCCTAGAAAAGCTGCTCCTTATAATCATTAATTTTGATCCACTTGCCATTTTTCATTGCGTATTTGCCACGTGTTGCTCCACTTAGGAGTTCCATATTGCCTATTCAGCTTCACGTAAGCACCAAGATTTTAACAGCAACCTGCTGACAGCAGGAGCTTTCTCAATACTTCCCACCTTGATTGCATCACACCAACACTTCAGCCAGAACAAGACAGGCACACAGAAGCAAATGAGAAATGTTGGAATTCTCAAGAACAGCACTTTCATTTCATTATAGAGGCCCAGTGAACTGGAGGGCTGTAAGTGCGCACATGCCTGTGCAGAGCACAGCTCGGAGAGATGAAGCCTAAATAGCTGAACAGTTGCAGAGGGCGCCATAACCTTAATTTTTTTTTCCCAGAAAAATTTTCATTAAAAAGGTTTTGATCTTTTTTCCAAAGAAGATTCTAAAACTTTATCCATGCTTTGAAGTTCCACGCTGTTTCTACCCCCCTTTTTTTTTTTTCCAAATAGGAAGGGAGGGGGAGCAACCCTCGCTTTCAAGTCTACATCCTTCTGCAGTGGAAAAGCATGAGGAGAGATACGTGGCAAACTACCTTCTTCCACTTGACTGTATTAGGAGAAGGGAGAGATGGAAGACTCACTTTCTTTACTACTTTTCCTCCAGTGACCACAAAGGGGGAATTAAAGGGAGACAAGTGACATAAACCCCAAAATCTGAGAGAAATTGAAGCAAGGAAAAAAAGTACAACTCAAATCAAGCATAGTATTTAAAGATCAGTCAGCACTGAAAAATATCAGATCTCAGCAATCTGCTAATTCCAGTTTTAGAAAGAAGAACTTTCTTTCAAAACGTTTCAGCTAGCTTTGGTGAGAAAACTCCAAACACGCAAACCCACTTGTCAAAAACATTTTTGCCTTCCAGAAAGCATTATGTTTATGAGAGTCAATATATTTCACAGATGTTACAGTCTCCTACAGCTGTAGGAGATAAAATTTCACCCCTGTTTACACTTCAGTAAAATGAACTACAAGTGGATTTACCCTGTGAGAGACAAAGTCAACAGTAAAATTCAGACGTTCCAGTTCTTTCTGGCTCCAACGAAAAACTCATTCCAGAATGAACTCTAGAGGGAGGAGGTGGATACACGATGTTTATCTCTTAACTTTTGTAAAAATACACAAACCAGCCTGTCCAAAGCAGCCTATAGTACCCCTGGACTCCTTGAAGGTATTTATTCCTGGAGAAGCCACTTTGGGAAGACCTGTGATGGTGACAGGCACTCACACTATGCCTGCCTCCATGGCTCTGCTGGGTGTTGTCAACGTGGCTTTGCCCTGGTCAAAGCTCTGTTAGGCTCAGCTCAACTCTTCTTTCACTGCACCTGATGCAGGACTTCTGGTAAAGCCTAAAATACCTGTCTTGCCAGAAATTATTGCTTGCTTAGGTACAAGGGCTCCTGGAAAGCTTCCAAACCCTAATGGGAACTTCACTCAAATGACTAGGAACTGAGTAATGGGTTTGTTCCTATATATTTCAGCTTTCCTAATCCCTGGGATCTCCTCTTGCAAGACATCTTCCCTCTGTTCCACTCCTCATGCTGACAAGACAACCCTTAAATAGACTAAAAGGGACTTGGTGGCAAAGGGACAAGAATTAGGAGTCATCTATAAAAAGTTTTCGGATGGAAAACAGCAGGAGGACATAGAGCAGGTCCAGAGCAGCAGCTCTTCTTACCAACTGTGTACCTGCAGCCCTCCTCTCACCATTGCTCCCTTCGTTCTTCATTTAATGATGAGTGTTCTCCTCCTCCCTCATCTTCATAAGTCTTCCTTGTGGTACAGTGCATCCTCAGGAGGCCAAATGGCACTTGAATTGAAAGGTGCAAAGATGAATAACACCAACGATACACCTATCTACCCACACGGTAACCTGCACAGTGTGCATTACACACGTGCTCACATGCCACAAACCCTGCTCACAAAATAGCACCAGTGGGGACATTTTGAACGGTGATATCCTAGGAGTTGCCAAGAGGCTTGAGTGGCGCAATTTGCCATTTAAAAAATTTACTTAAAATTAGCTATTTCAATAGATGTTTTGTTGACAGGATGAGAACCAGAGCATAATGTGACCCTGGACAGTTGCATGGAGAATAAACCAAGTCATCTGTGTTCTCAAGGCTAGGGGACATGAATGCCTTACAACATCACTATGGCCATGTGGGCACCCTTAGCCAAACAAAGGGGGAATGACAGCCTGTTTGCTCTCACCACAACAAGAAAGGTGTGCACTGCTGTAAATGAGAAGCACATACACGAGCCCTAATAACTGGCTCCATCACTGTATGGTGAGTTCCATAAGCTAGATCATGTGTCCAAACCGTGGGTTCACTCCCTATAATGTAGGTCCTCAGACTGACAAACCAGTTGTGAAGGCAGATTTTGTAACAGAGCCAGGAATGACCACCTCTGGAAATTCTCCAGCGCAGCAGGTCCCATGCACGCAGTCGCGGGAGGAATCACTTTCTACTTCTCCATCTAAAACAAGAGGCTTGAAGTCTTCTCCGATTGATCCCTCACCACCGTAGCACACCGCTTTCCCACCAGTGCCTCTTCCTGCAGTGCAAAGGGTTAAATCAGCATGCAATTTCCAAGAAACCAGAAAGATTTTGAGCAAGACAGGGCACCTTGCTCAGCTCTGATGCAGCTCTGAAGCCTCCTGCCCCTTGCAATGTGTTGGGCTGCCCAGCACCCCCCAGGGAGCTGTGAAGAGGCCGTTTTGGTATCCTGACTGCTCTGACAGCTCCTAATGGCCATCGGTATTTTATACTGTCTCAGCCTGTATTTACATGTCAGAGCGGCTGCTGTGATCAATGCCTCACACAAGCGCTACCCCAGACTGTGCCTGCAAAGACATGGATGTCCATGTGCAGGACCCACCTCCCCTGCTAATGACCATCTCTGAAATTATAGCAGGCGTCTGGGCTTCAGCAGAGGAAGGGCATTCCCTTCAGTGACAAGCACCTTTTGGGACACAGTTCTGCTGATCTGTTATTTTTCTAGATAAAGTGCATCTCTTGTTTCTCCACTCTCCTTCTAAGCCCTGACACATTCCCGTCCCTGCAGTGCCTGAAGGCATCTGCTAGGGTCTGCGCCGTGTTGTCCCAGATACCAAACACCCATGTGCATACCCACACACTTGAAAACAGTCTTCGGCTTCCGAAAACTTTAATAGGCAAGGGGAAGAATAAGAAGGAGTAAGGATTAACTCTGCCTTACAAATAGATCCCGCTCTTGGTAGCAGGACTGAATGTGAGCTCGTTTTTTTCAGGTCTTAAACTCGTCTGAAAGAGTTCCTTCCCTGCTCTCGCTTCAGCGGGGCTGTCGCACGGCTCATGGGTTGCTTACAAAACCCTGGTAACTCACCAGATACCAAAAAGAGAAACAGCAGGAGTTCTGTAAATCCTGGCTCACAGAAGATGTTTCCTGGCATCAAAATGTTCCTTGTCTGATGGGATTATCTTTCTGCCAACAGGCATCTGCAATAAACAACCTATTTCTTGGCCTCAAGGAAGCCAAGAAGCCATTGTGACTTTTTGTTCCCTGTCCTGCTCTTTCTCCTGTAAGTTTTGACTTTGCCCAGCCAAGTAGTATGGGATGGAAAGTCTACAGAGAACCAGTGGGTGATCCCCCCGTCTGGTCTGAGACCCACTGACCTTGAAGGGACCCTTGCAGGCAAAGGCTGCACAAGCAAAGCAGTACTCATGCCTTTGCACTGCAGGGAAACCTGCCAGGGCATCTGTGAGAGGTGATAGGAAACTCTGTGCTGTCCATCACTTACCCCAAGGATAGGAAATATCCTCCTCTGACCTTTCTTCCACCTGCAAAGCTCTTCCATCTAAGCCCTCTTCCCCTCCTGCCTCTCCTTGCAGCACCCAGCTTGGGTGGAGGAAAGCACAGGGAGCAACCCTTGGACCTGGGAACCATCACAGAAACAGCGAGGGTGAGATCTGCAGCTGCAACCGCCTGAAACCATCTCCTGTGCTTACACTGTAAATGGCAATCATGGGTTTCCTCACATGGTGCTGCTGTGTAGTCCAAGAACTGCTAAGGAAAATTAAAATAAAATTGAAAGACAAATTAAATATATATATATATTTATTTTAAATTATTATTATGATTCTACAAAGGAGGAAAAGGGGAGTTTTTCCAGGCAATTTTTGATCTCTTATAATTGGCAACACAGCTAAATATAACCTCTGCATGCCAAAGCCTTGCAAAACTGCAGCCCTGCAAAAGACAATTTTGGAACAGAACAGGCAGCCTTTTTTGCATTCTCTGAGATAAATCACATCTACCATGCTGCCATGAACAGAACGGCTTTTTTTTTTTTTTTTTCTCTAAACTGTTAATTTTGTTTATTACAATAGTGGCTAGAATCCAACACAAATTGCTTTATGGTGGACATGACAGCTGCTGCTCTGCAGCACGGACAAACCAGGAAGGCACTAAAAGATAAGCAGGAGAGTGGACTGGATCCACCTACCATCAGGGAAAGACACCACGCAGGACTGCCACACCAGGGCACCTCACAACCTTCACCCTGGCTGAGTGGAGCTAGCAGCAGATCTTACAGAAAGCAATACGGGGTGTCCCTACCCCAGACGTGCGTCCCTTCACACGCTCCACTGGGCTGGCCTCTATTTTGCACACAGACTGGTATTTTCAAAATACAGGCAATGGACTTCTGGCCCTTGAGCTGCTCTGAGCCTTTTTCACGTCTCCAGAGCTCCCCATGTACTTCTGTAAGCAGAACCGGCCCCAGTGCACGGGTGGCTTCCCTCCAGGTTTTTCAATTTTACAGAGTTTTGCTGGAAGGAAGCACTTTGCTAGTTTACCCAGTATTTCAGAGGAAAATCCACACAGTTAATGCTGACTTTCAACCAAGACAGCTTCACCAACTGAACACTAGAAGAGCATTTCAGTAACCTGACTTAGTTACAAAGTGAGATACGAAAAGAATACTGGCGTGGGGAAAGAAGAAAGGTCTAAGTAACCAAGAAAACATGCAGCCTTAGACTGATGCTTCAGTAAATCTCCAGGGAATACCTTTTGTTAATGCAGCCCACTGCTCCAGCTTCGGCGTTGATTCCACAGGAGGAACTCTGTGCATGTACAAAGCCCACATGCAAGAATTTTGAACTTGAAGGATTCTATTAACTCTTCATTTTCTTATTACGGAAGCATTTCTATTAGCCAAGAAGGCTGCAAAATTTAGTTTATTGAAAAACTGAGAGCTGTAGCTGGAAATAGTACAAAAAGGTTTAAAAAACCTCTTTTAATTTCAGCAGTGGTTGGTCACTTGGATAAGCTAAGTATAGAAGCAGGTAACAAATGCTGTCAGTCTCCTTGAAGTATTAACACCCTCCCACCCAGCACACTCTGCCACACCTCCAGCTACAGTTTACAGTAAAGGTGCCATATTTATGACTCAGTGTCCAATTGAAAGAATTGCTATAGAATTTATTGGTTGGGATTTGGGGGATTGTGGGCATTTTGTTTGTTTTTAAACCAGTGGGGCACACAGCACTCTGGGTTTTTTCACTAATCTCTGCACTTCAAATACTGACTTTATCCAACAGCTATCGATAGCTTTTTCCTTTATGCTTTCTCATCCCACTTATCACTAAACTAATTTATTGTTTAAACTGAAGAAAAACTTCTAAGAATTGGCCAATTATTTATTCACCAAGATATTACTACTTGAAACTGATTCCTGCCACCTACTGGCACCTTTCTCAAAATGCAGTCAGTTTTAAGTAAAAAATGCGCATCTCTAGAAGCTTTCTCAGAGAAAGATAAAGTTATTAATTGACAGAAGAAAAACCCTTTACAGGCTCTCAAGGACAAAAGCTCTTCAAGTCTGAGAACAGACCAGAAACTAGATATAAGGACAGTTTTTCCATATGCTACTTATGTTCATCTTGGAAGTTGTTTATTCTAAGTCCCAGTAGAGGAACTTACTCTAAATGCTGAGTTGTAGTGTTGACTTTCTTTGCCAATTGTTGACAGGATGACCACTTGATGAAGAATGATATAAAGTTATTAAATTACAGTAATAAAAACTGGTTCCAAGTTGCCTTCAATGGAATTGCTCAAAAGTGATGAACTAGTCCAGTAAGCAACACTTACCAGAATGACAGGACGACAACGGTTACTGATGCACATTGATGCTCTCAAATGAGGGGGTTCTGAAGGGCTAGCAGAAAAAAAAGGTACAGCTAATTTTCCTTAGTAAAGAAAGCAGCTGAAACATAGGAATGATTCCGACAACTACATTTCAGAATAGAATCACCTTTTAAATCCAAAGATGATGTACCGCCTAGATGGTTTTTACCTCCAGCGTGGCAAGGCGAATGGCTGAGCCCAGCCTCGCACGACCTTCATAGCACTGAAGTCATTCTGCCCGTGCTCCTGCAGCTGCCTGTCCCATGAACAAGCAGTCCGGTCCTCAACTCCAGGACTGCTGCTCAGGGCTTTTATCACCAAAGTCACACAAAGGGAAAAAGCACAGCAGCACTGGCTCAGCTAATTAATTCCCAATCAACTTCTGGAAGTTTAGTTTCCCACCAACCAAGCCAGCAGCTCACTAACCACCTGCTCAGCAGCAATCAGAGTAAACAAGCCATGCACTGCCGTGAGTCACCACGTGAACCCATGATGAAGAAATCCTGCACCTATTTGCACCTTCCCTGCAGATACCTCTCTGCTTCTCTGCTCTTTTCTCTTCCTCCTTCCCTGTGACCAAGGCTCTCAACAGAACCAGAGAAGCCCAGCCCTCCCTCATAATCCGAAATGTCTTTGCAGAATATGGCCAGAATTACTGGAACATTCCTAGCTTCTTACAGCCCTGTCATCCCTCATGCAGAAATGCTGCTCCAACACTCTCCCCATCTTAGCATCTCTGTCCTGTTTTTCCATTTGCTGGAACAGGAAACTATTCACTGTTTGCACTTACCCATGAGCCAGAAAAGACCTGAACCACCAGATGTAGAATGAGTCATACAGATATCTGACTCTAGTAAACTATTTTTTTTTGTTGTTTAAAGACGCTTGCTACCTGACTTACCACTTTTTCCCAAAGCCTGCCTGTAATGTGCTTATTGTAACACATATATAAAATTAACTCAGCTTAAAAATCACATTACCTTACACCACATTGCTGTGTGCATGGCTCAATTATATATCCTATTATACAGGCTTTTTAATCATAAAGCACTGAGAAGAAGTGGTAGTTACCTCTCTCTTATTTGTTTCCCTTTTTTCATTTTAGTCTTTTTATTACTTGTCTCTTTCTTCAGATTAACCAGGAAGAGTTGTGACTGTTTTCCTGTCGGTTTATCAGAATTATTTTTAATCTACAAGATGAGAAATATATGTTTCAATTAATACAGTCTTGGCTGAATTTTTATTCCAATTTAGCTTCATCTTATTCTATAACTGATAATACTAAAGTCACGAGTAGAAACACTGACAGCACTTTCTGATGGACTTCAGGAGCACAGCTTCTTTTTTCCCCATAGCAATTTGACATTAATGGATTGTAAATTTACTTTTTTTAAAAATGTCTCCTTGACAGTGGTGGCATGACTTCTATTTCAAGCAGCATTTTGATTCAAGAGCCTAGTATTTTAACCTCATTCTCTAAAATCCAGGTTTAAAATCCTTAAACTGTTTCACAAACTCCTGACAACCATCTTCAAAGTACTCCAACCTCCCCCACAACAGCAGACTGTTTATGCAGCAAAGAGCCAACAAGAAGGCACAGTTACCCATCTCCTTAATCAAAGTTATTTAAAGCATAATGCTATGTACAAATCTAGCAGAGAGCTGTAGGCCAACATTTTATGAAGTAAAGAGATTTTCAGGTCTTTTAAGTTTTAGGTCTCTGTCTTCAAACCCCTTCAAAGGGTCCACATTTCTGATGCAAGCTGTGCTTTCTCTCTAAAGGTAACCTTAATCTGGATACTAAAACCACTTATTCTTAGCCTGCATCTCTAGTATAAAGCCTGCCTGTTCTGTGTCTGCACCTCCAGCAATACCTCAATAGTTTGTAAAACTGCTAAAAAGACAAGTCTCAGTTTCTGTTTTTATTTACAAAGACCTATTGCACTCATAAAAGTACAATTGCTTGCAGCACATTACAAAGCTTGTATTTCCCTGGGTTCTGAACTCAGCAGGAGACAAAATCATTCCAAGAGAAAAATTTGCAGCTGTACAGCCAGGTAAAACAACATCTGGAGAAGAGAGTTCTCCAGAACCACCCAAAATTCTCAGAACTGGCAAATGAAGTGGCCATCTACTGACAGCCCATCACAATTCAGACCACCACAGTACAACCAGCCAGTACATTGGAAAATCACCCACTACTCAGGCTGAAGTGATGCATTCTCAAGCTTCCTTGATGCAATGGTTTTATTTTTCTTAAGAATACTTCCAGAGGACAGAGAGACACAGACATTTTACAAGTCTTCATATTCAGTTCTTTCTCCGATCTTTTAAGAGAAAAAAACTTGCAAATTTAGTCTTTTTAGTAAGTGACAACACTGCTCTCAGATCTGGCGAGGAGACAGTCCCTGCCCCAAAGAGCTTCCATTCTAAGAGAGAGAGTAATACAAAGGTGAGGTTCACAGGGAAAACAACAAGGAAGGTGACACAGTTTGTCATGCTGCTGGTGCCATACATGGAGACTGGTACATCTTTTTGTGCTGGCAGTCAGTACATAGACACCGAATAGACCACACATTGCACATGACAGAACATGTTCTCTCTGCGGGTGTTTGGAAGGGAGAAGGTAAAGAAGCTCTCAAGAAAGTTTTCAAGGCAGTCCTGTGATGAGGAAGGCATTTCTTGTAGAAATTTTTGCCTATTTACATCCTTTTTTTTTTAAAAAAAAGAAAATAAAATTATAGTTAACATGCCAAAACCACATTCATCAAATCAGTTGCCTTACAAAAATAAAATTTTCAAACAATGTGTTTCTAAAATAAATATCAATAGGGTTGGAAAAAATAAATACATGTATCCAAGCCATCTTGTTAAAACACAAAAAGGTACAGTTCCTTACTGAAAAGTAGCCATGGAGTCCCGATTAAAGCAGCAACAGTTCAGAGCATCCTTCTCTTCAGTAACACATGAAGAAGAGTCCCAAGCAGCAAAGAACAGATTCTTAATAAAAGAAATATATAGGACTGTGTTCCTTATAGAAAAGTACAGAACATTTTCTTCTTTGCTGAACAACAGAGGCTAAAAAACAGTGTTCCATGATATACCCCAGCTGAAATTTTCTGGTATTTCCAAGCAGTGAGACACTAACATCTTTTCTCTTGTTATGGGGAGAAAAAGAAAAAAAAAAAAAAAGAAGAAAAAAAAAAAAGTAAAGCCCCATCTGTGAATTTGATTGTTTGTGAACATATGCGTATAGTCCCCTGACTGAGCAAAAAATTAATTCTTCTTAAGAATACTGAGCTACTTTTCCTCCCTCTCCCCAAACAGCAACTCTCCCGTACAGAAACAAAACATTTTAATACAATGCTGCCTACAGAAGGACTGTTACAGCATAGGGACCAGGGGCAGCTCGACCTCAGGCAGGAGACTTTTACTGCTTGGGAGTAAAAGCTGCACTTCTAGCTGCACCAGTTCAGGATGGTCCAACATGAAATCAATGTTTCTATGGCAGCCCCTTGCATTTCAAGGGCTAGTTCATTGCCCTGAGCTCCTGCTGTCAGGAGTCAGTCTCAGTTTGGCCGGTAGTAGTCACAGTGCTCTAGGTAATAGGAGGCAGGGTACCCTATTCCCCACTCTCATAAGGCAGCCGTACCACTCCAGGAAATCAGTTTCCTTCTTGAAGGTTTCAGTTTTTTGTGGTCCTGTATGTCCTCTTACTTTTTAAATTGTTTTCCTACTTATATAAAAGGAGCAACATGCCCAGATTAACAACAGTGGTCAAGTAGGCAAAGAATAAAATGTCCACAATGCAAGCTCTACATAGGTTTACAATGTACTGGTCATGCATAAACCCCTACAGATCCTGGCAGGCATTTAAACATTGAAGTTGATGTAAGATCAAATTGCTAACAAACTGACTGCTGAATGGACTGTTGCCAGCTTGAAATCACTGGTAGGTTGTGCATCTGATGTCATGAGACTTAAGTCATGTCAAATCAGTGGTCATCTACTTTAGCCCTTTTTGCTTTCAAGGAAAGATGCTGCCAGAAAAGAAGAGAAAAATTGCTTAGCATACACACAATCAGAAAAATGTTCAACTAGAAAGCTTTCAGTCTTTAATCCCCAATTAAAGAAATTCTTAAACAAATATCAAAGACCACCCTCCCCAAGCTCTGCTTGTTACTGATATAGCTAAAATAAACCTAAGAAATCAAAAAACCACATGTACCCCAAAGTGGTATTCTGGCTTGGCATAAAATATTATCTTCTAGTACCTCTGTACTAACTGCAAGCACAGGAACAATTTCCCACTGGAAGCAAGTTGCCAGCATGTAAAAACGCACAGAGAGGGACATGGTCCCAACAACACGTATGCATAAACACTAGGACTATGTACACGAAGTACAAGATTTTAACTAATGTGTTAACACTGCAGCTGTAGTTGCATTGGACCTTTGAAAATCTATGCTCTTAAAGAAAAAGGCCTACAAAAATGTGGAATGAAAACATGAAGTCCTGCAAAATTTGGAATGAGACATAACTGACTGAGAACATGATCAAGCTGTAGAAGAAAATCTTTTCACACAGAATGCTATTCAGTTATAAATTGTTTTTAACTCGATATAAGAATAAAAATTCTCATATTTCAGGAATCACTTATTAACACAAAGATGTATCCTTCAGTAGAAAAAGGGTCTGAATGTCTATAAATTAGCATAAATTCGTGTGTCTTACAATGGCTTCCTTATTCAAAATTTACATGTATAATTCAAAGCTTTGCACAACAGGAATATTTCTAATTTTTAAACATTTTATAAAGACACCCAAGCCTTTGGGCTGATAAGGACAACCACCCAAACTGGAAAAGATAATTCTCCTCAAAACCAGCACCTATCCTCCAGAGCTTCCACTTATTTTAGGATTAAAGCAATGCTTAGGTCATGCAGCAAACTGAGTTTATCAAATCAAAAGGATGGCAATGGTAAAAATTAGGTTCTGATGTAATTTCACAGCATATCTACAACAGTAGTAGTACTACCTTGAAAAACATGTTCTCTCAGTCAGGTACGTAGTACTATTCAAGACAAGCCTTCTTCACTTACAAAAAGCAACTCAAGTTTTGCCTGAACAAGTCATTGAGTCACATTCCCCAACACCACCTACCTAAAGGAAAACTTCACCCCAAAACTGAGCCTGTGGAGAGGTCGTATCATAATGGGATGTTGTGTTATGTATGGGATATTACAGCATGTAAATTTGTGAGTCAAAAGGGCTAATTATTCCAGGAGCAGATTTGATACAACTGGATACATCTGCTTTTTACACCATGCTTGCTGAATATCTAACAGCAGCTAAAGACTCAGGGGTCTACCCTGCAGGGGTCATTACTGCCTTTGTCAAAAGCATTATAGAAAGAAAAGGCAAAAAATATTCAGCTACTTAAGTGCATTTATAAGTGGTAAGTGTCTGGATAACTGAGATGAATTTTCCAAACTCAATATTAAAAAAATCAACCCTCTCAAGTCAATTACGTGGACAGATGCCAATGCTGCTGTATACTGTAACCACACAGGTATGTACTAAGGTGCTCCATGCACCACAGTGTTTTTCTTTTCTCCAAAAACCCCAGGAAGTGAAAGAAAATAAACATCAGATTCTCAGAAATGTCAAAGAGCGTAGCAGATGTATAAATCAGAAACAGCCATTTTTGCAACATGGCTGCTCATATGCACAGATCTCTTGCTTTGCATAGGTCTGATACACAAGTGCATTTTTTTCACTCAGTATTTTGGAAATACTTGACTAATTTAGAACATAAAGCTCAGTAGCTATTTATCTCCCATGGGAAATTCACATGCAAGATCAATTTGGCAATCTTGCCTGTACAGTATTTACATGTAATGTGGTATCAACAGCTCCAGCATAACTAACATTTAGATAATACCAATCCAGTCCTCAGAATGACCAGTGAATAAGTCTAGATTGATGGATTCACATGGGACAGAGTTGATAAAGGTGGTGACAATTGTTAAAAGGTACTTGTAAAGAAAATATATCTCACACAACAGGATTTGCAATAAAGGTTTGCACAAATAGCAGCTGTTCTTTGCCGTTTCAAGTTTGAACAGATCAGAGCTGATTTTTTTTTGCAGTAAAGATAATTAACGCTCAGAAGGCAGCTCAGGATTTGCACAAACATTTGCAAAGCATGCAAAGACTCTTCAAATTATTGTGCAAAGTATGGCTGCTGCTTAGTCACAGTGCTGCTCAGAGAAGTGCTACCAAGTGCCTATATTCAAGTGTAAAAAGGTCGAAGGCTTCATTTTTCAGTGGTATGCTATTTTGTAACTTTGAGATCATGTCTGTGGGCTAGATAATAGGGAAAAAGCTTTCATGCATCAATTTATTATCCTCTTTCTTGATAATAAAACCACTACAATGAACAAAACACTCACTTTTGTACCATTAAATAGACAACAACAAACCACAAACACTTAAAAAGTTCAGATACAAGAGCTGCTAATGCAGCAATGGTACCGTTTGGGCTTTATGCCGATTCCGTACCGTTCCTTGCTGATAAAAATGAGGTGCCAGTTCCAAAAGCCAAGCAGATTCAACAGCAGTCACATCTCTCATGTAATATTTAGCAGTCTGTATGACTTCATTGTAGACTACCCTAGGAAAAAGAAAAAAAGAAAAAAAAAAGTGTTTGCTATAAAGCGATGAGGGAGAGAGATGATTAACAGCATTTTTAGACAGTTTCACATACATGCTGCCAGAGTTGTTATTTACAGAGTAACAAGAGAGTCTTTAAGTTATAATACAGCCTCTTACCTCTTTCCTTCTGGTTGTTCAGGGTATTCTACATTAAGACAACCTTTAGACTGCCATTAAAAACAGCTTCACATACTACCAGGACATATGGATCCAAGGTATAAAAGAAAGAATATTTCTTATAATGGGTCCAAAAGCGACTCATAACAGATGCTTTGGAAGTGAGAATAGTAGTTACTCTGTAATATCATGAGGAAGGATGTCAAAAGCACCAAAACCCTGGACCCATAACAAGTAGGGCACAAATCACAGCACGACTATCCCTGGTACCTGTCTGCCAACAAGCAAGATAAGGATTAGAGAAAGAAATCAGCTTTAACTACTGCCAGAACATCCCCTGGTAAAAGATTTAGAAGCAGATAGCCATGTGGACTCAATCCCTGCTGCCAGCATGAATGTCCTGGTTTCAGCTGGGATAGAGTTAATTGTCTTCCTAGTAGCTGGTGCTGTGTTTTGAGTTCAGTATGCGAA
>JAVJGG010000009.1:19674703-19708705 GCA_035590195.1 Aviceda cuculoides | reverse complement strand
CAGGGAGTGAGTGAGCGGCTGCGTGGTGCTTAGTTGCTGGCTGGGGTTAAACCACGACAATGAACAGGTTGCCGGCACGGGCAACCTATTTCTAAAGTCACCCTTCAATAAGGAAAGTCATTTTTACCAAGTAAGCGCAAGCCCACATGCTGAAGGGTTAGTCACCAAAACTGTAAGTCATTAGCTGCCTTCTATACACAGTAGAGCTGCAAACCCACAAGGTTTGTGGTCTCTCATTAATTGGTATTTTGCTCTCAAAAGCAAATAGTAGAGAGTCCAACATTCTCTTCTTTGCCAAACACAGCCTGACATACCAATACAGCTAAAGAGAAATCTGAGGAAAACAAACAAGAATGAGAATACATTTTATATACATCTGTAACAGACAGAGAATTGAAGACCACAGTATAGGATGGGTGCCCAGGCAGCAGCAGCATTGAAACTGGGGTTGCTGAGTAAGTTAAACTCCTGTCTTATAGGATGTCATGAGCCAGCAGCATCTTTAGGCTGGTGGTGAAAATACCACATGGCCTTGGAAGACAAGTCTGTGCCTGGTCTGTAACACAGGGGTCCAAAAATAGATTTAAGCCCAGAATCAGTATTTCCAAAAACTCCAGCAATACTGCTGCCACCAACAGCAAAGAGGTTGTGAAGCAAAGAGCACTCTTAAGGTTTTGCCAGTTAAGACTTCCAGCTAGCTGCCTGCACAGTTCTGCTTTTCTATATGTCTAGAAGTGCCCAAGGCTGGGATGGAAATTCCACGCTGAGGGCTCATCAACTAAAAGTTGAGCCCTGGAGGATGTGTATGCTGGAACAAAGAATTCTTCCAGTACTCTCCTACCACCAGACTTTCTTTCCAGATTAATTTCTTCTCAATTTATTCTTCTTACTGTCTGTTACTCTCCCATAACCTAACTTCTTTCAGTATGTTACCTACTGTAAGCTAGAAAATTTTACTAGTATTTCTGCATACTATTCTTCTTACTATTTCAAACAAATTGTGTTTTATTTTCAATAGCAGTGACAGGATGTTAAAAAAACTGGCAAACCAGCAGTGAATCAGGCTGGTTTCAGTGGCAAAAATTACTTTAGCTACACTCTGCTCAACTCAGCCCTGAAAAATTGGTACAGTTAAGAACAAGTGAGCTGGACTCATTTTTATTTTGTGAGCCACTGTAATTGATGGCTGAGTTCCAATCAGTTACACTTCTGCAAACCCTACACAACAGATGTAGGAGCCCAAATTCAAAGATAACAGATGACACTGGCCAAGTTTACCCTTCAAAGTCTCAGCAACAGGCAAAGAAGGACAAGAGTCCAAATACTTCAGGTTGATCATACTGACAGGGCAGCTAGAAACAAATTTCTAATTGTTATCAAAGCATCTCTGACACACAAATGAAATTTTAATATCCCAGCTAACACAAAAGTACAACCACTTCTTTCCTCAATCTGCTAGACAGCCATAACTTCTCTCAAAGTTTTTGCATCACGCATTAGACACGCATGCCCTCTCCTAGCCAGCCATTTGCAATTACTGTAGCAACTATTTGACAGGACATTTAATAGGCTTAATAAAAGTAAATTAATCCTAGTTCTAAGTACAGAGATCACACAGAGAGCAATTTGCAGTGAAAAATATGGTGCCTATTAAAAAAAAAAAGGGTCACCTGACTCTGCTTACCAACTTTTGCAGGTTTTTTTGACAGTTAAACATCACTCTATTTCCCTGATTTCTTTGGGTACTGCCTACAAAAAGATGCAAAGGAAATACCAATGGAATTGTCTCTGTGGGAACCATGACCTTCTACCTCTAATCCTCCACTGATGGAGAAAAGTAATTAATGAAAATGTCTGGATGCTGAGAATATCTTGTAAAGATCACAAAGCAAGCGAAAGCAGCTTTAACTTACCAGCGTGGAGGTTTCTCTGCATACAACACTGAAGTGGGGTGGATATGAAGTTCATGGTCATCACGGATAGTCCTTGAAAGCAAGATACTAAGTCAGACCGTGCATCTGTTTATTGCTTAACATTTGGTTCCTTTCATCCCCAGTAAGAATGTTTAATAAAAGGCAACAATAAGAGAGCTGGCGCAAATTAAAAACATTTGCATTTAATGAACAGGCTTTTGGATGAAACCAGGCTTAAATCTTGGCCAAAGGGTAATGTAATGTCCTAAAAGAGTTCACTCTACATTAAATAAAAAAGTAGTGTTTCAGGCTCTTATTCAGTGCACTGAGAGTGCTACAACAGAGACGCTGTACTTGCTTGTATTAACACAAGCTAATTACTATTAGTAACAGCTTCCCACTGTCAATAACTCTAATTATTTATATTTGCCAAAGAGAAGAGATAAACACTGAAGCAGTTTGAAGATACAAAACTTCAAATATTTAGTAAATCAAACCCCGTGTGTTTCTTATCGCAGGTGTCTAGAGAAGCAGCAGTTTGTTGATTATATTTAGATGTATCCAGTCAAAGGAGCTTTTAAACTAAGCAACAGTTGTAGTGAAGCTATATATATTTACCTGTAAGCTCCGGTAGAGTGGAATTTAGCTGCATTAGCAAAGAATCCAGAAACTATGCATCTCAAAACAGGATCTGGATCACCTGAAGAAGAGAATTTTTATGTAAAATGAGTCAATGTAATGACAAAAATCCCCAAAATACTACTTAATCATCTCAACTTTTCACACTGCATCAGGCTTTGATAGCAAAGGCTTGAAGGCAGACAAACCCTGCAATCTCTTTTGACTTCAATTTCACAGCAAATCAAAACTACTACATAAAAAAAACTAGTGTTGCCACTGGTGTCTCCATGAAGATAGTTTCACAGTCCTTAAAGAAACCTTGTGTGACAGCACTGAAGTCTGATTTTTCAGAGCAGTTAGAGACAAGTGCTGAGAAGTAGTCATAGCATCCATGCACACACAGCACAGCTGGAAATCAGATCCCAATGAATGTACACTATTTTGAACATATTAGAAAAACAGCTTTCTGAAAAGTCAAAAGAGGGAATGAAGTGACCTATTTATGACTCTTTTGGTAAGTTTGTCCATTAAATATATAATCAGTGGTGATAATCTCATGCTGGAAAACTTAACTAATGAAGACTGGACTAAATGTTAATTGTAAAAGTGGGCTAAAATGCTCTTCTGCAGTCATTTATAGGAAAAAAAAAAAAAAAAACAACTGTTTTTAATTAACATTATTTTTAGGCCAGGGACAAAATACTCAAAGGTTACAAGAAAAGCAGGAAGCAGACTGACAATTTGGAAACTTCCTTCAATATGTATTGGACAACAGGTTAAAACAAAATATTTCACCTTCACTGGACTTCTTCGGCACTTTAAAGCGGACAAGAAGCTTTTTCAGCTGCTCTCTTACAACAGAAGCTCTAACAAGCCCTTTGTAGTTCAGAAAGTGTTCTTGACACCACTGAGAGCTCTTGCTGTGCTGTACAGTAAGAAGAATAGAAAAAAATAGAATGAAATACCATCAGCAAAACAAAACCCAATCTCTTGGATCACATAGCCTTGTTCTGTTTTTCTTCTGTCTCCTACAACATATTTATTGTGGTTTTCCCCCCAAATTACCTATTTACATAGCAACTAATAAGGGTACATAACACCACTAACTAAAAACCATGTTTCAAACAACAACTAAATAGCAGCAGAACAAATGCCGTGGGGTATTTTCATACAGATGTGCTTCATTTCTTCATGTGGTGAAAGAGAATAGCATCAGTCATTCCATTCACACACAAAAGCATCATACGATAAACTAGTCTGTTTTCAATCTCAAAATGTAAACAACCTTTTCTGTACACTGTTTTCACTGGTCTTCTCTATGCAAAGAACTATTTCTCCAGGAGCCAGCACTTACTCCAAGAGCTTCGCCATTTGGCTGTTTCTAAGAGAATTAGGCAGATACAAAATCTAAATGGCAAAATTTCAGTTAGAGCCTGACTGATTGCTTTGGGGTTGGGGAGAGGGAAGTCAGCTTTTAAACGCTGCTTCAACTCAACATTGTTGCAAATACATTATTATGGAAGTGCTTTATACCAGCAAAATATACTTCTCCTAAATAGGTATAGCACTTCAAAACTGTTAAGTAAAACCTCAGCTTACAGAGAAGCATTAAGATTGGTGTTAAACCTTAGAGTGGTAAATACATAAGGTCACTGAAAAAGAGGATATGATGATCAATGTGGCAATTTTTTTAAAAAAGACTGATAGATTTAGATGCAGTTTATAATCAGTAAAACTCTAATACCTCTATAGAAAAGATGGGAGAATATGAATTTCATTTGGAATTTGATACCTGTTTTTCCCAGGCCATTTCAAAAATCCCAGTCTCCTTGAAAATACAGTTGTCTACCCATAAGACTTTTGTGCTGTACCCAAACCAAATTCTTTCTATTCCCTGTTCAGAACAACTACAGAAGGTCTGTGACAAAATATGACCAGAATATCTTTTAAAGCATAATTATCATTTAATAGACTTGGTAAGTCCTCAGCTTTGAGGATGCTATATCCAGAACTTTCAGAATCAGAACTGAGGATCACAAGTGTTTCCCATTCCTGCAAATGCACATACACTTGAACTGACTTACTTTGACAAAGGCTTCATAAACATTAAGCATAGTGAGATGATCACCTTCTTCCACAGCAAACTTTCGGTGTTGCCTGGTCTGGAGAAGAAGAAATACATTTTTATGGGCAGACTGATTTTTGCAAAAATCTTGTCAAATACACTCAGTTCCAATCATCTCTGTATTTCCTGGTGACTATTAAAATTCTTATTGTATAGGGTAGTTTCTCTAGACAACAGCAATATTTTACTAGCCACCTACATTCAGGAGCACTTCTAAAACTGAAATTAGAAAAATTAACTGAAAATGAACCCCCAAAATCCAAGAGAGGGTTGCATTAAAATTAGGCTCCTGATACCTATTAAGAATTTGCTACATGCTAATACTTTCTTTTTTGATCCTCTTGAAAGGAAGTGGTGTTTGCAGAGGTTTGGGTTTTTTGGCAAACCCTTACGCTGACCAATATTGGTTTATAACCTCTCATGATTCTTGTCCTCAGAAGGAGGCTTTTAATACTAGTAAACAACTCCAAGGTTCCCACTGTTATTCAGTTTCTTCTTTTACCTATAACCAACACGTAAAGTTCAAGACCTTGCTTCATTTTCATACGAACTTGCAGTCTGTGCAGTCTGTAATGGGTATCAATAAAATACTTGCAGAAATCCAGAAATGTGGAACTAACAAAAAGAAAATGAGACACAACTGAACTTACAGCCTGAGCTTTTTGATTTGGAGGGATCACAAAAATGTTCTGAATCTGCATCATGGCAGCAATTGTCAGAATCTCCTGGGAGCAGCCAAAATTTCCTGAGGAGTAAGTGGAGAAATTCAGTAAAGGAAATCTTCTTTCATTCAACTTAACCCAATATAGAATAAAAAGAAAAAGAAGCAGAATATATTTTTACAGTACATAAAACCAAAATACCTAAACTCCTGGATTTTTTTAATATAACAGTGAATGTTTTTAATGGTAAACTTTAGACAAATGTGTTAAGACTTAATAGTGTGTTAAATGTATTAGACTTATTATTTATTAGAGAGGTCCACCAGTTAACCAATTCTTTTCACTAAACAACATGCCAAGATGAAGCATATATTTTGTTTCAAGTTTAGCAAATGTAATTGTAGTGTAGTAATAGACAAGAGGCAGTGTCCTCTACTCACCACAAGACTATGAAGAAAATCTGGTTTTTTCCTCCTACCTGATTCCAGAAGCATCTTTGCAAACATAGGATTCAAAGGAAACTCTGCTATTCTCATTCCAAGAGGCTCTGTTAAACGGCAATGCATATCCAAACCTGCAGCATATTAATAAATGTAGCTGTGATACAGGCAAAAGAGCACAGAAATTCTTTAAGAATTTAGTGTGTACTAAAGAGCAGAACTACAAGCTAAAATATAGCCAATGCACCTAATAGTTGCTGAATGTATATTAAACTAAGCTTAAAGACACTCCTTAATATCCATTCACTCTCCCATGGGTCACCGGTATTTTTATTTTTTTCAACATACTTGAACAGACAAGTTTATTCATTTTGACCAAGTTCCATTGCTACTGCCAACAATTTAGAAAACCTGCAGTCAAAGCCAATGCAATGGCCAGAGTGCCTATTAGCTGTGAGACTTATGCATCTCCTTTTTAATTATTTAGCAACATCTGTGTTCATGGGGACAGGAAGCAGGAGTCCTGATGAGAATAAAAAAGGGCATAATTATGGAACAGGCATAACTGTAGAAACAGGAAGCACTGCGGGGAGGGGGCGGAGGGTAGAGAGGGCAGTAGGGTGCTATTTTTCTGAGTCACATCTGCTTAGGTCATGGAGAAAAATAATTTAACTTTAATATAACCTAAACTAGAGCTGTACAGCTGGTGAAGATTCTCTACAGTTTAGTCTGCCTCATACATCAATAACTAAACTGTCAGCCATGTTCCAACTCCAACCTTTTTACTGGAGATGGTACAGGAGGTAGGCATGACAGCTTGCTTTTAGATTCTCAGTTATCACTGAGCAACCCTGCACATTTACCATTTTAATTGTATGGCTTCCTACAGTCAAACACCTGCAGTAAGGCTTACCCATGCAGACCACTGGGTCATATTCTAATCCAGAGCACTATGCTGAAATTTCAGGGAACAATTTAAATGGAACAGCATTTCCTTTGCAAGAGGACACGGGAAAGAGATTAAAAAAAAACCAAAAAAACCCCCCAAAAACCAAAAAAAAAACCCCCCAAAACACCCCAAAAACCAGACGCAGGACACAATAAGAAGGAAAGAGCTCACTAAGAAAGGCAGCAAAGAGTGAGAATTGAAAGAGAAAAGAAAACTGCAAATAAGCCAAGTTGTATGAGGTACGACAAGGAGGCAGAGCACAAGAGAAAAGCTACACAAGGAGGGACTAACAAGAGCCCAATAATAGGACTTTGGGGCACTGTAGATTGCATAAATAACCACAGCAGAGTGGACTGAGGACACACAACTGTGGCCCATGCATTATATAAACATATTATTTGTCAAACTGTGTGGTGACAACAAACCACAGTTGTACTTCAGCTATGTTTCACAGAGAAAAGCAAAACCACAAATCAAGTCAAGGAATGAGATCTATAATATGCTGATCTTGTCAGCATATCTGAAACCACAGATACCTCTATCAAGCGTTTACTTTCCTTTATTATTTGATATGCTATCACCTCACTTATTATGACAATGTAGCAATTCACTCACCACACCCCTACACTGTTAACAAAACCTAATAGGCATTTCACATAATGTCACAATATTTTACTCAGAAACAGGTACGAAAGGCAGCTTATGTGAAAAGACAAAGTAATATATTTAAACACAAAGTCACAGAAACTGCAAGAGTGAAGGTATGATAGCTTTCACTTGACCAGTGCAATATGAGAAGTTTAAGTGCTACCACAATTAACAGCTTAGAATACGCCATCTTTCACCTACAGAAAGATAACTGCATTCCTAAGTAGGGAAGAAGAGAAGTTACCGTCTTTTTAACTTTCTACAGGAGCATCAAGCCAAAATCCTTTGGCTTCTACTGAATCCTACAAATCTCAATGTAATTTTCCACGTATATATATATATATCTCTATATATCTTGTACACGGATGCCTTTGTAGCAGTAAGCCTGAATATACACAAAAGCCCTGCATTGGATACTAGTCTGAAATAGCTAAAAGTTTCCTTGAAATAACCTTGGAAGCAACCACTGTATCCATATATATATATATAGGAAATTGGAGGTCTTAGAAAAAGATACTGCAAAGATTTTTATTGAACATGCTTAGGAGAGATTATTCAAGTACTGTGGCACTGAAAAGTTTCAAGTAACAACCACTAGGATGTGACGGGCTGAGGGATTAAAACACTATTTTAAACTTAGGTAGAGTGGTTGTTTCTGATAGGCAACAACCTAGAAACAAATCTTCAACAAAATGTTGGATTTGAAATAAAGCTAAAAATAAAGCTACTTTTTACCTGGCTATTTACCTCCTAAACTATGCTTTAAAACAATAAACTTCAACTGACAACTCAGACTTTCAAAGGGGCATCAAAGGAGAAGACTGAGAAGAGATACTCCTGATATAATCAGTTTGCATCACTGTAAAAATAATCAGCCTAAAAACAGTGATGTGTTTGTTCAACAAAACTATCTCAACCTTAAAAGCATCTGCTCTGTACAAGTTTCTCTGTTGGCACCGCGTTGGCACAATAGGGTCCTGACCCTAAAATGCACATTTGCATGCTATTACAATGCAAATGATGAAATACATGTTCATACTTGCATAAGAGAAGTTTAATCCTTACTGCATCTGCAAACACTTGGGCAACTTCACTTCTGCAAGTTACATAAAATCTCCATAATAAACCACCTAAAACCTTAAACTTCAGCAAAAATTGAAGAGCAAATCCATATATCGCACACATGCACACTCATTTCTTTCCATCTTAAACACTAACATCAGCATTTCTCTGCTTTGCTACAAAGCTGGGCAGCCAAGAAAGTAACAGCTCCGTACTTTTCTGTGAAGCTACCATAAGCATAACACTTTTGCCAAAACATCAAACAGCTAATCAGTGAGTTTATTGACCTTTCCTCTCCATTTCGCTAAGGTGGTTTTGGCTGTGAATTCACCCTTGCAACACGCTTTTGAGCCACTGTGAAGGTCCTTGTTCCAGGCTTGAAAAGGCTGCCAAGAACAAAGTGCCTTAAGTGAAACCCTCCTTTGCAAGATGGAACTGAATCAGCACAGACCAAAATCATGGCCAAGCAGAGAGTTACAGCTCCATGAGATTAAGAGACCAGACTGCCACAAGTTACAACGCAGCACTTGTAAGTGATGTAAAAACACTCACAAACCTCTGGAAGCTTCCAAAACTTACACAAGCTCCTTTACACTACTCTTTTCCTCATGTTTACATTATGGAGCAAATATTGTTAACATTGAACGAACTACAAACACTGAGTTAAAGTCAAACAGAGTTTCATTTTGATTACTTGTTCTTGTGTCAAGTTTCTGTTTTAAGTTTATTGCATTCAAAAAGATTATATAGCTGTCAAAACACCAAGAATATAACAGTTCTTCCTATAAATAAAATTAGACAGCATACATTCCACTAACCACAACAAAAAGGAATCGAAAACTATGTATAAAAATATTAAAACAGGTTATAGGTATCCAGCAGCGGCATAATGAATAAAGCCAAAATGAACACATTTAGAATCACAGAATATCTCAAGTTGGAAGGGACCCACCCATAAGGATCATTGAGTCCAACTCCCTGCTCCTCACAGGACTACCTAAAACTAAACGATATGACTAAGACTATTCTTCAGACTCTCTACTGAATTTGAGAACAAGCTGTAATTAGTAATTCAGAGAACATAATAAAAAAAATATGCTATTAAGAAGCTAAATAGTAGGAAAGTACTTTGAATTATGCTCTCAGCTCTTAGAGCTGTTAGACTAGCTTTTCCTTCTTTTCATTAGAAGTTTGTGTATATCTGTTTATTTGTCCATAACCAGAAAGTTCAATACTAAAACTAGAGCAGACTCTCTTTGTGAGCTGCATGCAAATGAGCTCCTATGCATTTAAAAGCATGAAAAGGAAGCAGGCTGTGAACTGAAACACAGACACTGAGTGTGAGAAATGTAGTTTGAATTCATCCAGGACAAAATGTGCTGTCTTCAGGAATGATCAGGTTGGGGTTTTTGTTAGTGGTTGCATCATGTATTCACAGCTAATAGAATCACAACAGTTTTGACTTGCTACAGGTTTGAAGTTTGTCTCAGCTGCAGGACCAACAATGCTAACATCAATAGCACTCCACTACATAAGGTGTAGACTTCTAGCTGTAAGCCATACTACATTCAGAGCAGACACACAGACTAGAACTCATTTTTTAAATTATAACTCATTTTTAAAATTATAACTAGACTAGCTCCTAATAACTTTTGTCAGTCATACCTTCATAATCGTATCAATGAGAAGGTCTCAAAACTAACATGTGACATTTGCTTTGCTAAGCCATCAGGAAGCACACTCTCTATAGGGTTTAATTCCAGCATCCAATGACTGGCCTCTCCCAAATTCAAGCATCAGATTTTACTTACAATGTCTAGGCAGAGTTCCTGCACACATGTCAAGATGTATGAATGCAACATGCTAACAGAAAAATTTAAAAACAAAATTTAAACTTAAAATTTAAAACAACGCTTTTTAAAGTCTGACCAAGGAATAAACAAAGTAGTAATTATATTAAGCTTGCTAAATTCTACGTTATTACAATCAGTCTTATCATGAAAGAGATGTCAAACCTTTACTTTCAACTTTTTTTGTTTATACTTGCAAGTGCTACATGTTTCCATCACTAGCACGGTAACAAAATGAAAGATCACCACACCAAGAGCTTGAATATCTAACAACTTATCTAATTGGATGCATGTAAATTTAGTGTCTAACTCATGTACTGGTCTAAGCAGTGTCTGAACTCAATTTCTATCTTCATACCACTGTGTAAGGACTGAAGAAACATAGGATCTGCCTGAGAGAATCAAGTCAACACCCTCATCAGCTCAGAGCCCTGTTCCTAGCAAGGACAAATAGCTGGTTCCTCCCATAAAGGTGCAAGAAAATACACAGAAGATAGCTATAAAATATGTGTTTGCCCAATTTAAACAGTTAAATTCTAGTTTATACTCTGTGCGATAGATTTGTAGTTCCTCCAAGTTAAATTATTGCTGCCTTTTGCTTGCTTACCTGTCTGAAATAACCAGAGGAAAGGTAAATTCAGAGGAGACCAAGGTACACTTTAAAAACACACCAACAAAAAGCTTCCACCAGTCAAGGCTGCATTTTCTCTTTCTCAAGGCACAGTTCTCAAATGCAAGTTTGATTAATGTCCATCCAATCACCAAATCCAAATTAACAATTTTTTTCATAACTCCTGTAACATAACTATGAATAAAGCAAAGCATAACATTCTCACCTCCTAAAGCATACAGCAGTTCTAAAGCTTGCACCATTGACTGTGCAGGAGGTGGCTGTGAAGAAAAAACGTGCATTGTTTAAAGTTATCACCATAGAACACGCGAGTTTTCACAAAAGTTCTTAGATCTTCCTCTTTTGCAAAATCCTTAAGTTCTAACTACCTACGTTTCTACTTATGCAAAATGAAGAAAGAGCTCTCGGACCCTTCCTATCATCCTTACACTGACCACCAGTGTTGCAAGTCAAAACCATCTCAACAGGCTCAGCATCATTACTATGATGCTCTCAAGATCCGAGCTAGAAAAGGCATATTTGCTTTGTCCAACGGTGATGGCAGTGGTGATCAGAACGATTACTTAACTTTCTCTTCTAATCCTACCATGTTAGTTTTTCACATCAATACAACAGTAGCTAGAAACTTTACATAAAGCAAATCTAAAAGTTGGTAGTGCTCTTTTTAACAAGACAGACAAGCACAGGTTTAGTTCTGTAGATATCATTTTTTTTTTTTTTTCCTTCTTCATAAACTCAGTGAAAAGGGACTACAGTTACGGTTTTGCAGAATCTCAGAATTTGTCTTTCTCAGCCTTTCTTGACTTCTCAACATTTCTAACAGCAAATTCTAGAATACAAACAGTCATTGATTCTAAGTTGTCACACACATTACTTGCACTAGTCAATTCCCCAGAACATGCTTTGCTGCCCAATAGTGCACAATGAGTTATGCTTTCCAAATTAACAGGGCAATGGTTACCGGTTAATGGTTCTGTGGGTTATCAACAAGTCATCTACTGATCTTTCTTCACACTAAGGAAAGACGACAGACTTTATAGCTCAGGACTCACCGAAAGAAAGGGGAACCTGAGCACATTGTCAATTCCCAAAGCCTTCAGCTGCAAGATGACAGGTGCAAGGTTACTGCGCTGCATCTCAGGAACAGTGGACTTCGGCAACTTCTCGAAGTCCTCCTCTGTTGTGGGGGAAAACAAAGCAATCTGGGACTGAGTTTCAACTCCCACCCTATGTAGTCAACATGATGGAATCATACCCATTTCAAATTAAAATTATCAAGTATGAACACTTAACAAGTGTTAAAAGAACTCTAACTCAAAGATGATCTTTCTCCCATTACTGTACTTTAAGATAATTTAATTTAAATAGAAAATTCAATGGTTTTGGCTACACTGCTGATTCTGTAGCTGACCCACCCCATATGTCAATTTTAAATGTTATAAATTCTTCACAGAAATCTGGAAACGCTTTGTTTCTCTTCTGTTTAATATTTTTGTCAGAAAATAAAAGGCAGGGTGCAACACTACAAAAAAGCATTTTTTTTAAAGAAAGTTCAAAACCAGCATGCTTTCAGTATAAGAACACTATCTTTAGTAGCTACACAAACAAAAGGAGATTTAAAAAGCATATTTAAAATAAAGACTAAGGATTGAAAAACAATTTATTTAACAATCCCTTTTTAAAAGCATGTTCACTATAAAGTCTAAGTCTGGAAAAATACTTCATATAAGGTCAAAATCCCTGCACCTTCCATTAACCAACTCCTCTGCAGTAAAGAAAAAGGCACACACATTCCTACGTTGATCTAAAACTCCAAATCAAGACAAGAAATACATTATTTTCACCTGAATTACTTTCATTTCTAGACAGGACCCTCTTCTACCTCTGGTCTATCTCAGACCTTCCCCAAGACAAAGATAGTGTATGTTTTCTCTACTTTTGTCCACTCAGTGCAATTTCTTCTTATTTTTTTTTTTTTTTTTTTTTCCCTGTCCTTTAAAATGTTTCTTAAAGCACAGATCAGGCCAGATCTTGAGCACACAAAAATAACTTCAGTGTAGTCATGGTTTCTCCAGTAAAATACTTAAAAAGCTATGTAAGCTGGGTATATTATGCAGCAGACTTTCTCTCCAGATTCTTATTGGACACACAAATTTAGAGAATAAATCATGTCTGTTTAACATGGCAACTGCTGGCAAGTACACACACATTTCAAAAGAATATGCTTGATCTCTCTAAGTCTCAAAGCTCTGGTAAAACTAGAGGGAACCTGAGGCACATAAGCAATGGCAGTGCTCAGCTGCAGTACCTTTTCTCATTAAACAACTGAGAACAGAGACAGTTGGATTGTGGCTTTCTGAACACTGCTAGGTGGCCAACAGATTTATTTGTAACAGTAATTTTTGTACAGTACCAGGGTCACTGATTCAAGAGAAGCATTTGGGGTTGGCACCTATTCCTATGAAAAAGGAGATACACAGAGGTTTTCCCTCAGTTACTTAAAGGATTTCCAGAGTGCTTTGTTAGATGCACAGTCTAAAGGAGACTTTAGTCACAGAAGAAAGCATCATAGGTAGGTATTATAAATTGAACCAATTACTTAGAAACCAAGATCACAAAATATAAACTTCTTAATAGACTCACCAGAGCTGCATTAACATTACAGGTTTGCAATTGCTGACAATCTCATAGCACCTACCCTGCTCAGTTTGTGTTTCTGTTTCATAAAAGCATTCAGTGTCCAATGCTCAGCACATACGAACAATGTATTTCTAAATAAGCCAGAGAAATAATGAAGGGAAATTTTTATCTCTCACCGAGAGAAAAAAATAGGGGTTTTGTTCTTTGTCTAACACTAAACCCACTGTAAAACAAAATGTAAGTCACACCAGCAAGTTCATCTTCCCTACACATCAAATTACTGACCTGTATAAAGCCTGTAACATTTTCCAGAGCGGTTCCGTCCTGCGCGCCCTGCTCTCTGATTAGCCGAAGCTTTAGATACTGGTACCACCACAAGGCATTCAATAGCTGTTTTGGGGTTATAGGCCCGAAGCTTCACAAAACCACAATCAATTACAAATGCAATTCCATGAATTGTGATGGAGGTCTCAGCAATGTTGGTGGCTACTATCACCTACAGATACAGACACAATGGAGATACTGTGAACTCCTCAATCTCAATTATTGTCAAGCCCTAGCATCAGTGCATCAGGATTCCAATACAAACCACTTGAAAGATCTCAGATATAACAGCTCCAGTAAACACTAACTCTAGAGTACAAAAGGATACAGTACATGAAGCAGAAAGAGCTTGTCAGCTTGAAATAAGCCCAGTTTTTACAGTTTCACAGTCACTTTCTTATTCAAATTTATTCTCTCTTCATAAAAGTAGAAGAACTTGGCAGTGTTTGCAGAGAAAAACATTAACTGACTGTAAATCAAACGTTCTTATGTAGTGAACTAAAAATATTTTTTTCTGCTTCTCAGTTATATTGAGCTGTTACTTGTAACACTAGAACGGGGTAGGGGATAGCAGAGAAGCAGAGTTGATTAAGCATTCCATGTTCAATATTCCTGCAGAGATATACTTTAAAAAGTATTTTTTATTAAAAAAATAATTGTTCCCAGACAAGAAAGGGAAATTTAATCCTTATTTCACCTGAAATTAAAAAAGTAAATCTTGGAAGTTAATTGACTAATATCATATCCTGGAAAGAAAAGAAATATTTATACTCAATGTTCTCCAACACCAGATGAACAATTTTACTTCACAAGAATTATAACACGTCACCCCTGTGTAATTCTGTCAACTTATCTCAGCCCCAACACAGGTTCTGCCTAAGCAGAAAGCACTAATCACAACCAATTATATAGTTCTGTGACATTAAATATCCGAACAAGACTTGCAGAAGTCAAAACAAAGCTTTTTTCTATTAAAACCAAGCAAGTTTTGACTTGTTTCCTTGGTGAAAATACAGCACTTACCCACTTCTGTCACTAATCTTTCCATTACTGGTAAAAACCAGCCATAGACACTTAGACCACAAAAAGAAATACAAACAGGTAGAGGACTTCAGAGTGTAAGAAGCTGCAAGTGGACTTAGAAAAATACAAGGCTGTACAAAGACTTAAAAATTGAGAGGTTGATGAGGTAGACAGGAGAGTTATAACTGACATGTCTAGAACTGATCAAAGATGAAAAGGGAAGCTAGAGAACATGTTCTTGGTTCACAGTCTGAAAACTGACAGGCAGGAGTTAGGCCTAACACTGACAGCATTAGGAAATGCAGAAAGTCTCCCTTGGTAAGCGTTTGCAATAGGCTCATGATGTGAACCTGACATACACAATCTATGTAATGCAGACACCCTTCTGGGTGGTAGAAATTGAGACATACACAACAGCCTTACCTTCCTGACACTGTGAGAAACTCTCTCAAACACTTTCATTTGCTCAGGAGAAGGCAGTCCAGCATACATGGGGAGAACACGGAGGTGCTTTTTCATTCCAGTGCGAGAAAGGGCCCGAGCCTGCTCTATGAGCATAGAAACAACAGTCTCCACTTCCTCCTAGAGCCAGAGCAAGAAAGGGGCCAGAATGAGAGAGGTTTCACTTTGATATCACATAGCTATCACCTATATACAAAAAAATGCATGAAAATAATCCCAATATAATTTTACTTGTTCAAACTCCAGGATCTTTTGACTAGCTCCCTCAATTTTGTAATATTCTTACATAATAATTCATATTATTCATAATAAATATTCATATTTCACTATTCATAATTCACTGTTCATAATAAATATCTATTTATATAAATATTTATGTTCATTGTTATTTGAGACAATGTCACACTACAAATACATGAACAAATTTACAAGGGAAGGACTGAACAAAGTTCAGAAGGAAGCAGGCATATTTTCCTGGGTATCTCAACTTGTGAGAGCAAAATGGGAGGCCAATCTATTTTGACAGTGCAGAATGCTGTGGGTCTTGATCAGGAATGACACAGTAACAGCATTAACACCTATTGCTCAATTTCATATATAATCTCAGAGATCAACTGTGGCATCTCTTAAAAAACACAGACAACAAAATGTTCAGACATCACCTGATGAGATACCCAATTCACTCTTCCAAAGTTAAATCACTAATGGGGAATAAGAATTTATTCTGAAAATATGTAAGATGTTATTGAAGCTCTTCAAGGTAGCTCCTCACTGGAAAAATGATAAACTACCTCCCATTTACTCTTCTCAGCTGCAAAGTGAGCTGACAGGCATAAATAGAGCAGAAGAGACTAGTAAATTTTTATCTCATAGCAATTTGTTTTTCTGTCAAAGACTTCAGATGTTAAGCCTAACAAATGTAAATTCCATTTGCCTTAACTATTAATGATGACTCACTGTCAATTTAACAACTTTGTAGGTGTGACTAGCACCAAAACTCCACACACTATTCCACTTATTAACAAGGCTGAAAGCATAGAGCATTAAATGAGAAAAACTATCATCATCACTAGCTTTGATAAATCCAGGCCATGTATTTTCTACAAGTCTTTGGGACTGGCCTAATTCTGCTCCCATCAATGTAGAAATGTTTGTCATCTTTAATGAGATTAAAGTAAGCACAGCTAAGGAAAGCAGGAGACTGAGGTGGCTTCACAAAGCCCACAGTACAGCACCGTAAAGCAAAAAAATTGCTTATAGGTATACCTGGCCAGTTAAAAATGCCAGTATATCACCATCATTCTCCATCTGGTGAATTTTCATTGCAGTTTCCACAGTTGATTTTATATAGTCTGGAACAGGACTACAGGGAGAGAAAATAGCAGACATTAGCAGAAAAATAGGTACAGATTCATCACTTCCATAAGGAACAGAGAGCTAGGCTTTGGACACTATACATCAGCCATACCACATTTGAGTTCATGATGCATCCTTGGGAATCAGCCTTCAGCAATTAATTTGTTTCCTTTACACTACAGTAAGCTTAAAAACATGTCTGCTGCTATAAGCAATATCCAAATGTTTCCCAAATTGAATGTTACACTTCCTTACCATTGTCCAGGAATTTCTGAGTGCTAACCTAGACAAAATGATAACACAGTTGCACACTCTCCTAATCACCACTGACAAGATCAAACAGGAACACACCTCTGTATGTAAAAGATGTCCACTGGAAATGTTCTCCCCTCGACAGTAAGGATCACACTGGTATCTTTGCTGGGGTCACCAGTATCATTTTGATTAAAGAAATCCCTGAATTTCTATATTAAAATAAAAACAAATACTTTCAGTTTGATACTTTAAAGAATTGAGGGAGAAACCTAAAGACATGAAGAAGTTAAATTACTACTACTTGGATATTTTCATCACAAATTTGAGAGTGCCAATTTAAAAATTTTGAAGTTTGATTCTGTTGCCTTCTATTCTGTCCGGGGTTCAGGCATTTAGCACAAATACACTGTCTTGCACGTTTATTACTTTGAGAAGCAAAGATTGAAAAGAGGTAATAAAATTAATTAGATCAGCTGATACAGTTAGAAAAAGCAGATATATAAACTTTTTATTGGATCTATAACAGTAGAAAAGTCAAAACTAAGAACCACCTAGAAATGATTGGTCCTAAGTTTTGGGTAGGACTTGCATATTCTCATCCATTTTTGGAGGAGCAAGTAAATTTTACAGCTCTAGCTGAATACCAAGATCTCACTTTGTAAAAGCAGAGTTAGGCTCATTTACCTAAGTTTTTGATTTACACATTGCAAGACACCTTCATAAATTCAGATTTATTGCCATGAAGTATTTTAAATATGTAATAGCAAAAAGAATGAACATTAAGAAACTAAATAATCCATCACAACTTTTATGACCGTTATAGAGATACCATAAACTTCCTATACTTAAACAAATGTTTATATAGTCATACGAATAATTTTGCTCATATTAACTTATTTTTACATTAACTGTAACCTATTTGAAACATGATTTCTGGCAGTTAAAATTTTGCAAAGGTGAAGTATTGTAATGTTATCTAATATAAGACACAGAACACACAGTAGCACAAGTACTACCAAAGCACAGCATACTAACAAGGTTTATGGCATATGATATTTTTCACTAAAGGAAATCTCCGTACACCTACATCTTCAGTGCTACATGCAAGCTCTCACCACCACATCTCATGAAGGTCACAGTGAAGTTAGGAAAAGTACAGAGAAAAGCAATCAACATGATAAAGGAGATGGAGTAGCTGCCTTATGACGAAAGACTGAAAAGGCTGGGGCTCTGCTTGGGGAGCAGAAGGTTGAGAAGAAACACAGCGGAGGTTTACAGAATCAAAGGTGACAGGTAAAGTAAATGTAAAACTGGTTTCAAGGGGTTTTGTTGGTTTTTTTTAAAAAAAAAAATCCCATGCTACTAGAACTAGATGGTCCTTGATGAAACTAGCAGGTTTAAAAGAAATTAAAGTACTTCATTATATAGCAGGTGGCAAACTTCAAATATTGCTCTCACATGATGTCCTGGAGACTTACAGCTTCATCAAGCACATTCAAAGACAAATTAGCAAACAGCAGGTCCATAAACACACACTAGAAGGAAACAGCAGGAATGTACTGCCTAATATCTCTATTACATCCATCGCAGATGCTGAGGCAGCTCAAAGAGAACAGACCCACAGCAGGTGGACAGGCTCATATGCTCTCCCTAAACAGAATCTCCTACTTTTGCTGCTGCTACAGACAGAACACCGGGCTGGATGAAACACTGCTGTGATCTAGGAGAGCATTTCTTCTGTTCCTACTCAAAATTAAAGACATTTTCAGTAAGTTACATAAGTTTCCACAGGCCACAAGTCAATCAGGGAAATAGTAAGATCTCACTGAAATTAAATCTACTCATTTATCAGTTATTTTTACTTGTCTATGGTTGTCTCAAATTACAGCTATGAGCAAAAGAGAGCTAAACCAATCTCTCTTACTAGACTAGATTAAGACAAGAGAACATCTTTTTATACAATAATACCAATAAGAGGAAAAAAGGCATCAATATATGAAAAGCAGATTCATATTTAAATTCACTTCCAAAAAAGTTTGCTAATACAAAACGAAAACCAAACACAGCAACCTAACTACAGCAGATTTTTTTCCTGCACTCCTTCCTCTCTTCTTCACCCCTCCAACAGCAGTAATGCTTCAAAAGAAGCAAGCAGCACAGAGGATAAGCTGTATAAGAAGAGAAGTGGAGCTGCCACTTAAGGTCACTTCATTTCAGACCAAATCTGTGAGCTATACCTCTGCATCCAAGGTGGCTGAAGCCACAATCAGTCGAAGATCCCCACGCTTCTTTTGAACCTAGAATAGAGACCAAGAACATCCAGAGTAAAAACTATTTTCTGAGACATGAGGCTAGAACCAAGCTTAGAGCATCCAGATTACCAATAAATTCTCTTTAAAAATACAAGACAGCTGATGAACTCATATCACCTCATAGATCTAACAACCTGATGACTGTTTGGAGTCTTACATATTCATTTTTAGGGTGTTCAGTCTGTAATCATTACAGCTTTCTCTTAATTTCCAGTGGGAGTCAGATCTTTTTGTTGACTTTCAACCTACAACAACCCCCTGTCAGATCACGTCATACAATCATCACCAGCAGAATAAAGACTACCCTTTTGCTAATATCGTCTAAGGAGAAATTTCAGCATCAGGGGCAGAAAATAGAGGATCCTGAGTCTCAGATGTCTAAAGTAAATAGTTGGGTATGTACAATAGGCTACAGAATAAAGAAGAACTAGAAATCACCCTCTCTCAAATGGATTCACTAATCAGCCATCAAGATCAGAGGTTTAACAAAAAGGATGAAAATGAAACAGTTACAGAGAACATTAAAAAAAACCAAACCTTTTTTAGTAAGCCAATGGCAATATCTGTATAAAGAGTCCTTTCATGGGCTTCATCCAGCATGAGGACACTGTGAATAAAGCAGAAAGATAAGATTTCAGAAATTGTCTGATTGATAGTAGAATCAGTGTCTTGCTGTCTTCTAGAAATAACATTATTTGAAATCTGCTGCTGGATTATTACTATTTACATCCACTTAGAAAACTATGGAAGTTAAAAAAAGCACAGCAACAAAGTAGGGAGAAAATGCAGATTACACCACATGGTACATACATACTGTTCTTTATTCAGGCTAGCTTTTGGAAAGGGGTAGAAGAAAAAAGGTCTATCTTTACTGTACTGCATAGTTTTTCTGGATACCAGAATAGTCTGTGTTTGTTGTTGATTTTTTTTTCATTTGTTTGATTAGCATCAGAATTAAAAAGTGAATTTAAAACCAGTAAATTAAACAATCCAGACTCCATGAGGCCCATTCAGCTTTTGTTCCAAAACCACAGTACCAAATCCTACCAGGTTTGGTGTTCCAATGATCAACGGATTTTCCAACAGTCTTTGAACATAAAGAAGTCAAACTCCTAAAACAATTTTCACATCTTTTGGTATTTAATTTATAATAACCACACCTTGGTCTAAAAAATGCATTTTTTTACCAAATTACACTTCAGCAAGAATTCATGCCATATTTCCTTACCTGTATCTTGTTAATAAAGGATCAGCCATCATCTCCCTCACCAGCATACCATCAGTTAGAAACTAAAAGTGAATGCAAAGAGAAATGTAAAAAACCCCATATCAGGTAGTCTTGATTACTTATGCAATTGTCAAAGATGATTTTTCAGCGTTTGCCTGAATTTTTCCTTGCCTTTAACTTTCTAATGATCTATTACACTGATCAACTTTCAGCTACGGAAGCCAAATATGTATTTTTGAATGTTAACCCAGAGATAAGCAGAGTGATTGCTTTTTAATCAGTATTGAATTTTTTTTAATTAGTTATTTTTGTACTGAAAGAAAAAACAACCAGATTGGCAGCACTGGAAATGGCAATAGAAGTTTCTTCACTCGCCTGTAACATGGCTAAATCTGCTCTACCAATAACATCCTGTGTGTCAATCCAGTCTTGACCCTCTCAAAGTAGGCTACTTTATATCTATGTAGGCTATTTAATATCTAGCACACACTTCTGACCAGAACACAAACCTTAACATTTCAACAAAATGCAACATTTTAATTTAATACTTTCTTCCTACTAGCCAGTGGAAACCCACTAGCTTTATGTAGCCATCAAACAGTAGTTTGACCTGGGAATCCAACTGTGGCCTTGAAATAGGCAAGAACTGGCGTGCAAGGTAAAAATCTCCAAATTTCCAACTCCAAATGATTAATCATCACACTCAAAAAAAAAAAAATCAGCTGCATTTAATGAACAAACATCTCAATTTCTTTCACTTTAAAAGGGCTACTAGCCTCAGACAAAAAAAAAATCAAAAAGTAAATTGTCTCATTCATCATCACTGCTATTCCAGCATAATTAAAGCAAACTCTCGTCTGTACCAACACAAGCAACATTAATATTGCTCACAGCACTGAAGAACAGCTGCAAAGCTTGCTATTTAATCCACATCAAATTACTCTCACAGTTAGCCTACTTATCTTATGTTTTATCTGTGCTTTTAATCAAAATCTATTTTTGGGGTGGTGAGGCTACTTTAGCTGTGATTCACTGCAGCCTTTCACTATGACTTTGAGTGATGTATCAGGTCACACTAGCACTGTAGCAACATCTAGCCATACCTACCTTGAAAATCTCCTTCAGTTTTAAAATGGTGGCTGCCAGACTAGCAGGATAGAACACATACTCGTTTTATTAAGGTCTGGACAGCCACAGCCATTTCAAGCACACTTTTGGGGTACCCACCTGGAAAACTGAAATGCTATCTATTCTCTTTACTGGGCATCACAAGGTTCTCATTAATTTTGCAAAACACTTGAAGAGTTTCAGCTAACTCTTTCAGAGTAACCACATACTGTTCATGTTTCACCTTAATTCTTGTAGCCTGTGGATCTGTGCAGTCATCAAACCGAATACAGTATCCAACTTCATGCCCCAACATTGCTCCTCTTTCATCAGCAACTCGGCCTGCAACCTGAGAAAAGAGATTCTTATAAACAAGAGACAGTTCACAGCACACTTCATTGTATCATTATTTTGTCCATAGAGAATTGGCATCAAAACACGAACAGAGCTAGTGTTTCCAAAGAATTATTTGTTCTTGTTCAAACACAAAATTCTGTTCAACATAACAGCGCATACTGAACATACAAGTGGTAAATACTTTAAAATGTTTTAGTGTAACTTAATAAATCTGTTTCACACTGCTTCTACTCAGAAAAGCTACAGAGGTACCTTTCTGTGATAAGTACTCTGACAGACCTACAAAGGCAACCACTCAACCAGTCACAACACTGGGGAAGGACCACCTACCAGCAACTGTGGGAGTGCAATTTAAGAACACAGCTGGCATGCAAAAAGGGAAAGATTACAGGTATATGGCATGCGGAAAAAGTTATCAGTTAAGCTGATCTATCACTGAGCTTACTTAGACTTTTCTACTGTACTTTTCATAACAGAATCTTCTATGCAGAAAACAGACAGAGAACTGGCAAAATAATTAAAAGCAGGATCCATTTTTGCAACAGTACTACCCTCAGCCAGTTTTAAGCCAATAGCTCCTTTAGCTAAAAATCTTGAGTTACTCAGACTTATTCTACAGAGTATTAGGTATTATCAGGCCATGGTTTCAGCAAGCTACAGAGACATTTAATAGCTAAAGACACAATAAAACTCCACAATACATTCATTAGTCCTAGTAGAATTCCAAGAGCAAGCTATTTTCAGTCATTTGAGTGACATTCTAAGCCATACCGACAGGCAGTGAATTCATGTTTTCACTTGGGAATCTTATCACTCCATCAATTTCAGCCCAAGGATTCAGGATAATTGTCAGTCTGGGTAATGCAAGCAGACGTTCAGGAATTTGTAAACTATGCCTTATGCCTTTGCAACTACCTACATTGCTTCTGACAACCCCCGTACTCAAGATGGGAAAGCAGATATGCACATCTATTAAAATAAAAGATCACTTTCAGTTCAAGACAAAGCAATAAATTACCAACTATATCTCTCATCTCCCTGCAATAGCCATACAGTCCAGGCAGTTTGCAACAACATTCTTGAAGAAAAATCCTACTGTGTCTATATACTAAGCCCTAATTGAATAATCTTTCTATTTTAGGCTTAAAAGTAGCTTGTTAAGACATGAAAGGGACAAGAGAACTAAGTCACAAGAAATCATTGCAGTATACACAACATCTCCTGTAGAACCATGCATTGTCAGCTGGATGTACTATGCAGGAGAAAAGGGAGGACACTGCAGGCAGCCTGCCCAAAGCACAAGATGCAGATCACCGTTAGAGGCTGTTTCCTTAACTATGTTGGATCTGGTCAGAGAATACTGGATGAGATGAAACAGCAAGTTGTACAGCTGCTCAGTCTACTACATTTTTACCAGAGGCATAAACTGATCTGTTGCAGGTACAGTTTAATACATTATAAAGAAGAGGCAAAATGAGGGTTACAAGTGGCACCTCAGTTGTCTGTACAAAAAGAATGCTGCAGCAGAAACTTCAGCTCACCAAGTCACAGTTTGGCAACAGTTATGAAGACAAGGAGCACTGGATGCCTTCTGTGCAGACTGTTACCAGAGCACAAGTTGCTGCCTTCAGCATCTCCTTTTCTTCCTCTCCTAATACATCTAGCTGACATTATGTTCTCCTAGACACACTATGTATATGAAAAGATTTCTCACAATAGAATTTTCTTATTTTCCCCAACACTCTTACAAGGGGAAACAGACAAAAAAAAAAAAACCAAAAAAAACCCACCAACCAAAACCACAACCACAAAAAAACCCCACAGAAACAAAAAAGATTTAAAAAACCCCTAGGTATGAATTGCTAGAAAGAGGTACACAATCTCCTCTTTCTTCCGCTGGCTATGTTACTGTACACAGATTTACATCACTACTTTATTTACTTTGAAAGAAGTTAAGGGTCACACAAGCACAGTTCTAGTCCAGAGTCCATCATAGCTCAATCCTGCACAGCCCTAACTTCTGTACACAGTTCTGCTGATACCACTCAATTTTATTTCAAAGCTTCTACATCTGCAATTCTGGACTTGGAATCTTTGGCAAGACCTACTAATCAGGTTGAATTCAGTGTATAGTACCAGCAATTCTGGGAGGAAGATAAGCAGAAATGTCTATTCATTCAGGAGCTCATGCAGTTGTGATTCGTGCTATTCAGCAAAACCTGCTAATAAATTGGAGGTTATAATGACAACAAAGTAGGAAAATCTGGACACAGAGAAACTCACTGAAACAGCAGCAACCCGACGAGGCTGTGTCACTCCAACAACTCTTCCTTCAGCTGTCCAGCCAGCTTCTGCTAGGTACTGCAAACAAATATTGAGGATAAGAAATTAATTGGTCATGCTGTGATTATAGCAAGGTGTTAGTTCTCTGCACTATGTGCTTTTTCCTGGTTCTGACACCGACCCATGACCTTAGGCAAATCAGTTACTTAGAGATTTTGTGCATTATTAATCTCACCATTAAAAGTAATTTAGTACAATACCTACCTCCTAAGGACATATGTTTTCAGAAAGCATCTAAGAGCAGCTCTTCGGTTCTCAAATATTTTTTAACTACTTCATTTTCTTTTTATTCTTTCCTTTATTTTATCACCCCTTTAAGAAAAAAAAGCTAAGCAGCACAAGTCCTGGGCTCACAATGAAGCAGATGATATTCATCATTAGTTTGCGATTTTTAAGTTAAAATCAAGAACTAACTTTGATATGTTCTCAGACTTTTTCCATTCCTGTCACAAAAGAGAAAATTTTACAAAACTACAAAAAATACAATATTCCAAAAATTTCCAAGATGAAAGCTCATAAGAAAAGCGTACCTTTTTTCCTTCTTGAAAACATATTTTCAACAAAATCTTAAACCTGATTCTGATAGAGTAATAAATACCTACTATAGCACAGTGACTACTGTTTGTACCAGCATAAACTTATTTGTTGTATATGGTCCTTTCCTGTAGTGGAAGAAGGTTTTATATTACAGATATACCAGTGCCTGCTATTTTCTCCTTATATTTCTCTCCTTTTGGTCACACACATGAGCACAGGTGATTTCAATCCTCACAGTGCAGTTCTGGGTTGTTGGGTTAACCTTTCATGTAAAATCCCCTGAAGGAATACCTGATTTTACCAAGTTAAATAGACACTTACTTGTGGAATCTGCGTTGATTTCCCACAACCTGTTTCCCCAACAATCACCAGAGTTTGATAGTTCTCCACTAGATAAAGTATGTGATTTCTTAGCTGAAAGAGAAGATGACATTTAAGCATCAAAACCAGATGTGTACAAAAATAAGAAAATAATTAAAATGACAATATTTACTTATCTAGCAGACACAGTAGATTCATGTTACATAGAGTTTACTGCTGAAAGCTAAACAGTTCTTTAAAATCTATAAATGACACGTACAACATATAGTAAATAACATAAACTTACAAAACCTGTAAACCTATCAGTAGCAGTTGTCAAACAGGACAATCAATTCCAACAAATAAAGAGAGCAAGGTCATAAAATTATTATTTTATGTTGTAAAGTGATTCTATACTGCTCTTGCAAAAAAAGACAGAAGAGCCAGACATCATACAAGAGATTTAACATATCAAAAAGAACTTCCATACCTTAAAAACAGGCAGCTTTTGTCTTTGTTGTTCAATAGAAAGGGAAGCATAAGGATTATAGATGACGGTTATGCCACTACTCTCAGCAGGACTCTGTCTCTCCTCTGAGACACTGACACCAGGACCTTCCGTGCCTAGATCACATAAGTTAATTTTAACTGGAAAAATACACTTCTGCCTAGTGTATCACAATACAACCAAAATAAATATGTTCCTTACAAGGAGGAATCATGGGTAGCAGCATATATCGAATGCCTATCTTTTCTATGAAAATAATCAAAATATTAACTAACAGTATACAAGCAAAAATTCCTTCAAATGAAATGTGTCTCCTGTTGGTTTAAAAAAAAATTAATCTAATGTTAAGTATTTGAATTTTAAAAGAAGATAAAGGATGAAAAGAAGCACATAGGAAACATATACAGCAAGATCTTGGCAACCTTGTGCACTCATGAGATATGCCACTTGCTTCAAATCTGAATTTACTTCCGTAACTGAAACTTGATTTATTCCTGCTGCAGGTTACCATAAAACTACTGACAATCGAAAATGCTGAATCATGCAAGTGAACTAGAAACAAAAACTCATCTCAATAATGGAATGTATCATCTCCAGCTGCAGATTCAACTAGGGAAGTCTGAGAGCAAAGAGAAGGATTCCCCTCTTTTGTAGGATTTGCTTGTTTGGGCTTTTCCCACTTTTTCCACTGTTTAAAAACAGTTAGTCTCTATTCAAAGCTGCCAAGCAGGTTTTAGAGCAAATTGATCCAATTGTAAGAGTGATGATTAGCAACAATTCCAATAGCTATTCACTCCCAAGGACAGATGGAGAAGTTAAGAACCAGAGACTTGAAAATCTGTATCTTGACAACTCACTGAAGTTAACAGATATTGCTTCTCATCACCCACTGATTTTCTTTCACAGCATTTTTCTATGCTTTTTTTTTTAAATACACAACTGTTAACATACAACTATATATACACATATTGTATATACACACATATTACTATAATATTCAAATGATTAAGAAGCTGTTTGCTAAACTAATCTTGACCCTGGAATAGCTTTTCAAACCACAGCATACCACAATACGGTAACTAATTAAAAAAAAAAATTGCCAAACTCAGACCCACCAAGCTCGGCTTTGGGATAAGTGAACAGGAAGGTACACGCTAGCCAAAGCCCGAGGGAAGGATCACAGAGTCAGAGCACAGCAGAGGCTGGGAGGGACCTTTGGAGACCTTCTAGACCAACACCCTGCTTACCACAGGGTCACTTACAGAGGGCTGCTCAGGTCCTCATTCAGTCAGGTTGGAGACCCCACAACCTGCCTGACTGCTTGTTCCAGAACCTGGTCACTCCCACAGTAGAAAAGGTATTTCTCATGTTTAAGCTCACTTTCTCCTATTTCAGTTTGTGCCCATTGCCTCTTGTACCGTCAGTAGGCAATATTGAGAAGAGTCTGGCTCCATATTCTTTAACCCCCCCAGCAGGTATTTATATACACCTAAAAGATCCTCCTGAGACTCCTCTTCTCCTGGCCGCACAGTTCCAGCTCTCTCAGCCTCCTCTTGCACATCGCACGCTCTGACCTCTCAATCATGGCTGTGGCCCATCACTTTGCCGACCTCCTTCAGTAAGTCCACGGCCTTCTGGCGCTGGGGAGCCCACAGATCATCCCTGATACAGCCTTCCCAGTGCTGAGGGGAAGGATCACCTCCCTCAACCTAACAGTGATGCTACTCCTCACGCCGCCCAGGATGTGGGCAACTTTTGCTGACGAGGCTCATGCTCAGCTCATAGCCCACGGGACCCCAAGGTCCCCTCAGCTCTGCTGAGCTGCTCTCCCTGTCGTGTGGCACCTGGGGTTATTCCCCCTCAGGGACAGGACTGCGCATCTCCCTTTGTTCAACCAACCCCTCGGGGTTCCCCTGCCCCTTCCTCCAGCCGGTCGAGGCCCCCTCGAAGGGCAGTACGCCCACCCCAGCGGGCTGAGGGCAGACTCCGTCCCCTCCCCCGCCACCAGGCAGAGCCCGGATGGAGTCACACAGAGACCTCGCCGCCCTCCAGGCCCCGGCGGCGGAGGGACAGCACGTTTCTCCGCTGCCCTCGGCGTCTGAAATCCGTGCGACCCCCAAGAGCCGACGGCTGCCGGGGAGAGGGCCGCGGCTTTCGCTTCGGCCCTCGCCACAGACAGCCCGGGAAGGAACTCTCTCACACGCAAACCCCCGCCGCCCCCGGACCGCCACTCCACACACCAGCCGCGCCCCCTCACCCGGCTTCCAAAACTTCACCGGTCCCACGGGCGCCGCCATCTTGGGGGGAGAGGGCAAGCGGAAGCGGCGGGGGTCACGTGACGTGCGGTCCGTTGCCATGGTGCCCGGAGCGGGCCCGCCGGCTCTGAGGGTCTCTCCCGGGCCTGAGGCGGCTCCGCCGCCCAGCCGTGCCGGGTGCTCTTGCTGAGGGAAGCCGCCTCCCGCCGGAGTGCGGAGGACGCTGGGCGGGAAAGCTGACCGCTGCCCCCGCTTCTCTAGAGGCAGGCGAAGGGCCCCGTCCGTCCCCTGCACTGTAGCTGTTGGGGCAAAGCGTAAAGGACTGAAGCTTCGGACATTTCCGAACCTTAACGGCAAGAACGGCTCCCCGTTGATAACAGCACGTGTAAGGTCCGTGCAGTTAGTCAGACACACGGAAGGGATGTTGCTGAGGAAACCCGGTTGATAAAATCGTCCTCAAGTGTGACTGAAACGCACCCTTCCCCTCCGAGCCAAAAGGCTGAAGTACAGATAACGCGGGCCCGGGGGGCAAGTCTGAGCCAAGCCCTCCAGGTACTGCTCCTGTTACTAAAACGAAGCGTAGGACCTGAGGGAGAACCTAGGATTTATCGGGATGGAAAGATCGCTTCCAAAAAGTCCTTGTCTCAGTAATTAAGTAAAACTAATCACTTCCTTCCTCCTCACAAGGGATGCCTCCACACTGTGTGTGCCACAGCTGTTGCACTTTACACCAGGCAGCTGAAGAACTAGAAAGAAAACGATTACAGTAATAGTTAAAAGACCCAGCCGTGCCCTGACACAAGCTTATTACAGCCCATGAAAGTTATTATTGAATCAAATTTAACGTAGACTTTGAGTTAATTAAGCATAGGCTGGAGTAAAAAAAAAAAGTAACAGCTAGCTTATAATAATTTTAGTAATGCTATCAAAAACTCATGCTTAAGAGGAAAAAAGTAATCCCATTTTATATTCTTCTTAATAGTTTTCATTAATAACTTGACATGCTAGCAGTGCGGTTGTGGCGATTCACACAGACTGCATTTCACAGCGCTGTACCTCCATGGTCAGTTGTTACGCTAAGCCTCTAGGTAACCACTTGAAAAAGAGGTTATTCAGTCATAATTAAAGACATTCTTAAAACTCTAGCTATTTATTTCAATGTACTTTTCAGATTAAGTCCACCCTGTCAAAAAGAAACACAACTTTTATCACAGTATTTTGTATCATCAGTATATTAGCAAGTGTTGAGAAAAAGCCCTACTAATGGCACATGGAAAGGCTTGCCTACTAAAGTAATGAGATGAATAACAAAGTTAAAAACTTGTATTTGAGAAAACATATACAGATATTATTGTGAAAATAAGATTGCACAAACAATATTTTGCGTGGATTACAACATTTTATGGTTTTTGTATTTATGGAAAATATACTTAAGAATAAAAATACATACTTCTGGATGAAAGCTAAGACTATATAAACTAATGAACATTCACAGATTAGGAAAGTCAGAGCTATTACATTTCGATGATTGTAAGTGCAGAAGAAAAAGAGTGCAGGTTAGTTGTATCCTAGTCACTATGTTACTGCATTGTCCATAAAAACCATTCTTGTAAGCTGCACATGTCCAATTTAATGTTATCCTGCTGATGTGGAGCATAGACCCATATGAAATTCCCCAGCTAAGTTTTAACCTTCCCTTTTGAAGCCTAGAACCCACAAGACACTTACACAAGCATATACCCAAGTTTTTTGCAGTAGCAAGAGCCTCAAGAACAACTTGAGAAATGGCGTCCCTTTGCTTTTGCCACAGCTGCCATGGTCAGACTAACAAGAGTTTCTGTACTGGCAGGCTGCTGGAATTTCAGTGCCTCAATGTACAACTGTTTGGGGGGATAGTTTATTCATTTGGGTTTTTTTTTCTGTTTTTCTCCAGAATGGATTTTTAAATGTAGCTTGCATGAAACCTTAAAAATAAATGGTTCTGTTTATGATTTTCATGTTATTGCATGTCTGGTGGAAGTAAGGCTTTTGAGAAATAGCAGCAGCTTCACAGATTTCAGATCTACTCAACTTTTTTCCCATAAGATCAGACGGCAGTAACAACCATAGAGAAACCAAAAAGTATATACAGTAATGCCAAGAAAATGGTCTTATTTGGCTCTGCTACATAGTAGGCTCTTAGGAATACTGTTCCTTGCACACGCTTATTGCATGATGTCCAACAATCCAAGTATTCTTATAATTAAGAAAGGGTCATTTGAAATTCAGTCACTGCAAAAGCCTTGTTCGCCTGACATGTTAGTTCGTTCTGCTTAGCAGCAGAGCTTTGTGTAAAGAAAATGTGACATTTGAGGACTAGTAGCATGGGACTGATCTAACAGTTTCTAGATAATGGTTACTGCCCTTCAGTTCTGTGTCATGAAACAGTTCATGGAGAGTTCGTGCAAGACAAGACTAAGCTTAGACTTATTTCAGAGCCATACAGCAGTCCTGCTATTCATCTTTTGGAAGACTTTTAAGCAATATTCTTTTCTATACCTAGCTTCCTTAAAAAAAAAAAAAAAAAAAAAAAAAATTTGAGCAACTGAGCTAAGATGTTGCTAACCCATCATCTTAAAACATGTAAGAATAGGTTGAAAAATGAAAATCTGACAGAATAGAAGTCAATAATGCCTTTCCAGGTGTTAAAGTGTTCGGGTTTTTTTAAACAAATCTGAGCCTGACAATACCATAATTGTATCTGTTGATCTGCATTATAGTGGTCTTCAAAAAAACCCACAATTCCAGTATCACTTTCTCTCAGTTCGAGGTTTGTTTCTCAGCTGCTCTCACAAACATACTGTAAGACAGCACTGGACATGGACAGCTGGACGTGGTTCCTGAGGTTCTGCTTCCTGCCCTGAGTCAATGTGCAATTCATCTCTCTATGATCCAATGCGGCCTCATAACTAGAGAGCCATTCCTCTTAGTCAGTGGAGGAGAGGCATGCATTGCATTATTTGACACATAGACTGCCTCCCTTGCAGCATGCAGCCAGCATCGCTTCCTTTTTAGATTTCCTACAAAAGCTCTAAGATACAAAAACTCCATTCTCAGGAAGTTTTCCCTGGTCAAGTCTCTGGAAGCCACTGTTATCCTGACCAGCTGGTCCAACACCTTATTCTTCTTGCAGCTGGATAACTCTTTGAGGTTGATAGGCTTTGACCGTGCATAAAGAATCCGAAATTCCAGATCAAAGTGTGCAACTGCGGGGCCTGACAGGATCAAAATGTTGCTGCTGTTCAGCTTCCCATCTGTCCATGTAAAACTAGCAAAGGAAGAATGAGAAAATTCTGAGTTAATTCAAAACAAATAGTACACAAAGTATTAACTGAAAATTCTCTTTCTTAACATTTGGTAAAATTGTTCTTATAATCCAAATTATGACCAGTGTGCTCTTTTTAGGACAAACATTACACATAAACTCTGATAAGGAAAGCAGTTTTGCAACATGGATGTTTTTCCTTTCCATGTAAAGAAATCATGTTAAGCAACAGAAAGAAATTGGCACTTGCCTGTAGGAGCCTGTTGTCACTCTAATGCCATCAATTAACATGAACTTTTCACGGACTTTTCCAACAATTTTGGCACCCGACCTCGTGTAGTATGTCTTCCCAGTGATATTTCGAATTCTTATCAACTGTTAAAGATACGGCAAGCATCATGTAGATTTCAAAGTTAAAAGATTGCTTTTAAAGGAGTAACACAACAATAACAATCACTGATGAACTAGCAAAGGTTGCTGTGCAGTGGCAAAAGATTCACCCTCTAGGAACCAAATGATAATTTTGTCTTGTTTTAGTAGGCAAAGAGGTGCGATTAAGGGGCAAACCCATAAACTGGTTGTGTACAATGTGATTGTATAAACTCCTGTAACCTAACCTTGGAGCACCTGTAACATCCGCTTACAAAGATTTCAGTTTTCCTAATAATTGCCTTCTTACACAAGAATGGTTAAGTCTTTCAAGAAAGAGCTAGAGCTACATAAACCCCATTTTAAGTTGGGGCAGCAGTTTCTTCTTTTGATATCTCAAAGATTACAGTCATAAGAGGATCAACTCTCTATCCCTAAAAATATGGCAAGGCTTACCTTTTCCCGTTCAAGGTCAACTCCCAGATCCTTGCACATTTTTAGAAAGTGGGAAAATGAAGACTGATCTAGAAGGATATAGGCTTTAACTTGCCTCTGGCTACAAGCTTCCAAGAGGTCTTTGAAGATATCGGTATCTGTGAAGGAATCCATAACCAGGGCAATCATCTGCAACAAGTTTCAGAACAAATCATTAGGCTGTTGCCACAGCATCCCAAGGGAGATGGCACATGAGAAATTTGACTTTCAAATTAAATATTCCCCCCCACCCCTCCTGTTTTTTTCCCTAGTGGCTATGGAACACAGTACAGTCTTCTGTGATAAGGTATGTTCTTCTGTTGTTCACAAGACTGCTGAAACATTTAACAGACATATAAGAAAGAGAAGAGAAAGGAAAAAACGACTAATTAGAACAAAGTTCTGTGAAGAGAATGGTATTTTGGTAAAAGTGATTACTGAGTACAGTACACTGAGGTACAGGAGATCTTATACATATCTATATATAGATATAGATATACATCGCCCCTTCACTGTGATCACTTATTCATATCCGTGTATAGTTAAATAGAAAAAAGAATGTATTGAATTTATGGACAGAAATAGTTGTTAAAGATTATTTGCCCCAATTTTGTTGTCACTTGACTGATCTATAGCAGATAACATTTAAGATTTTTATTATTGCATTGTAGAATCTCATCTTTCACTACAATTTCAGCAGCAGACATTGAAGCTTCTTTTGCCAGGATCTGTATCTTATTTGCTTCGATAGGAACGAACAACCTAGCCTGAAAGCCTATTGTGGAAAGACGCCTTTCCTCTATTTAAAAATCAGAGTTCATCACTGATTAGCAGCAGTGATAGCTCCTGCATCTACTCAGCAGCACATTGCTCATGGTTTTTAATTAAGATCATACTAAAGCCTTCCCTTTTTTACTGTATAACTTCACTTTCCAGAAAAAATTACAGAAATCTGAGCATTTTATCCTTTCTCCCCACCTGTAGAGCAGTGCCAGGACCTGTGAAGGCAGAGGGAAACTTCATACCTCTCCAAAAAACCCCTAAGTGAGCTGATAAAAAAAAGTATTTTGCATGAGGAAAAAAAAGGCATTTTGCCATCAGTTTTCTTCAGTTACATCAGTAACTTTTGGTGTAACAGGAGCACCGAGTTGATTGTGGAAGTGTTTGGGGGTGCTGAGAATATCTCAGAAGAACCAGAACAGTGGCAAAATAAATGTATTGTGTCAGGTTTCTTCCTCACCCTGAGATATGGCAAAACCAGGGGTCTAGTTCCGTGTTAGACAAATTTGGTCTCCGATTCCTAGGCAAGAGGTTTTTTGCCTGAGAACAGATGTCTTTTCCTCAAAAGCATTGCCCGAAGAAAAAGGTGAGCTATTTCCAAAACTCACGTTTTTCCAGGGCCTTTCAAACTTTTCAAATACAAAAGGAAACAGTTAAAAAAAATAAGTCACCAGTGTCCGACAGGTGATTTTTACATCTCACTTCTCTATTTAAGATTAAAAAATGAGTTTTTTTCTTCAACTTATTATTCAGATTCTCATGCTATTTCAAGCCAAGATCTGATTACTCGCCCAAGCGCCTTGAGTGGAAAACCTCCCTTGAGAGCCAGCTCCTGCCCTCGCAGATCTTTCCGCGGGCTGAACCCCCAGGGTTTGCTGTCTGTCCGCCGTACGATGTGGAAGGACTACCTGAAAGAGCTGGGGAGGGGCGTGTTTAGGACGTATCGCTCACAGGTGCCAACTCCCTGAGCGAGCTTAGCGAGGCCCGGATAGCACGGACTCGCTTTTCATCGATATGGGGAAAAAAAGCTGGCCAGTAACGAACCTATTCAAAAAAAATAAGTACAAGAGACGGGGAGGGAGCAACAACAAAACAGCGCGGTAAGCAAAACCGGGACTTTATTTAAACGTAAAGGAAGGGGGGCAGGACGAGGTGGCGCTCGGGAAG
>JAVJGG010000009.1:19594509-19660328 GCA_035590195.1 Aviceda cuculoides | reverse complement strand
GCCTGGCCGAGCTGTTCTCCGCTGCCTTGGGGCCAGGGGGCCGCCGGGCCCCGTTAGTGCCCGGCCCCGGAGGCCGCGCGTCTCGGCCCTCCGCTCCTCAGCCCGCGGAGGTTCCCTTGGCTGAGGCGGCCATTTCACGCAGCCTGGCCTTCACGCACGAACCTCTTCCTTGCGGCTGCAAGGCCTGACACGGACCTGCCCCGCAGCCAGCGGCGCCGGAGGCCTTGGCGCTCGCTGAAACACGGCCCTGTTCCTCTCACCCGCCATGTCCTGCTCTTCCGTCAGGCAGGGCTGGGAGGCTGAGGGTGCTTTCACCTTCGCCCGAATCAACCTCCCCCGCCCGAGAAGGACCCTCTTAATGAAGCGCGTTAACAAATGCCGGGCCTAGTGCATCGCACATGACGAAATCCAGGGAAAGCAGTTACAGTTTTGGCCTTCCTGCTTGTCCCCATGGCGAATTACCGCTACCTGCTGAAAAACAAAAAGTTAGGCCTACCCACTGCCTAGATTTACTCTTCTAGACAATTCCTGGCTGTACTTGCAGTTGAGAGAGAGGCCGAGACATCTAGGCAGAGCCCCAAAATGTAAACCAATTAAATAAAACTTAGTGGCATTTTTGTATTATTAAAAGAAATTTAATGTAATTTTTAAATTAAAAAATTCAATCTCTCTATTAAAGACACCGAGTCGGGTGCTAATACTGTCAGACATACCGTTTTGGCATGAGTTTTACATACAATTTTAAGATTTTATGCATTGCTTCAACATGTTAAGAAACCATCTTTTCATACTTACAGTAGCAATAAAGTCAATTCCGTACAATATCAAATATCCTTTTTTTAAAAAAAGTTTTAAATATATTAGACTCTGATTGCCAAAATGCCATTTTATACACAAAGCTGCTAATACAATATACAGTTCTTAGATTATTTTTTCACATAAAATACATTTCATCAAGTTTTATTTGTACATCATTTACTACTGATCGATGGAATTACAAGTTATTGCAGAAGGCTTGCCATCATTTGTTAATATCCTGTACATGCAGCAGTCACACCGAGCTGTACCAGGGTTACCGACACTCCTGTAGTCCATTCTCACACTGCAATCTATAGGCTGAAGACGTAGAGGTGGCAATACTAAGGCTGCATCTGCACTGTTTAAAAACCCGTATCTCCCCTCCAGCTGCAGGTGGAGGTACTTGCATTGTAGGTGTAGGTTTGCGAACGGGTGTCTTGAGCAGAGTCTCCTCTACTACAGCTTCTGCAGTTGAAATATAGCAAAATATTCTAGATCGTAATTGTGCCATGGCATATGTTGCATGAAGAACCCAGCAGTACTCAAATTGGGGGTGGTGGTGGGACTGAGATGTCCATTACCAGTTTGGCCAACACAAAACCAGCAGAATAAAGCTGAAGAACAATCAGGGACAAGAAATTCTGTTGTACAGCCACAGGCAAAACAAAACAAAAAATGTAAATATTAGCTGTGTTCTGTAGTAAGAGGCTAGACTTTGCTGCTACAAGCGTGTTCTGGATTCTGCCTGTAGAGAACTGCTATAACAAAGTAGGTCACCATGATTTGTAATTAGAATGAAGACTGTGTATTTCCTTTCTGGGTATTTAGGAAGAAAGAACCGGTGATAGAGAAACAGAAAGAGCAAATAAAAACTTCAAAATCTGGTATGCTCTGAACTGTTATCCCCTTGCAAAATAGTCTCCAAGTTAAAGAACAGCACTATATAGTCACCACAAACCTTCCAGAGACTAGTTACCAAGTTACCTTTAGCAAGTATGATAAGGCACAGAAGTATCCAGACGTAAGGAGAACACCTTCCAACAGATGGACAACAGTTCATCTATGGCTCACTGGAGACCAGTGCTATTGCTTTCTTGGTAAAGATGCTCCCATTTCATGGTATTGCTGATTTAGTTTCAGCAGAGAATATTTGGGTGAACAGAGCTCCAAGATTAAATCAAAAGGACACTAAACAGAAGTTGTAATGCCATTTGGGAGCTTGTAAGTGCTTTCAACCCCACGAAATAAGACCCTGCTCAATAAACTAGAGAATTCCATGCCTCCACTGAGTATTGCACTGATTCATTATTGCTATTGCCCTGCCATGCTCTTCTTCCCTGCCAGGAGTTCCTCATCCACATGGTTCTTGAACCACACCTGCAAGAATCACATCAGCTAGAGTCAGTTCTTCCCAAATTGGGAGGGTTTTAAGATTCTGGAGAACCACAGAAGTGAGACTAAGTGGGCTAAAATCACATCACTTGGTATGTGAAATACAGATCCAGGTCTGACGTCAAACGGATCCCAGCAATGGTACTTAAGCCCTTATCTAACGTTTCAGTGCTGGGACCTTCTTGGTTGAGCTTAGTAAAGCAGAGACACCATTTTGAGAGACACCTTTTTTTCCATCTAAAAAAAGTCAATATCGAAAGTAAAGGTGCTCTCATCAACCACTTAGTTTGCTAAAAACAGCACAACTTCAGTATACAGGAAGATTTTGCAAGCAGAAGGGTTATTCTCATGTGCAGTTCTGCCTACAGTAAACCCATCAATACATCCACGTTCTCAAATCTTTGTGTAGTCTGCATGAATAACTACCACCTTTGGCTTACTGCTAACAGAAGTGGGACTCTAATTTGACCTTGAATCTGTACTTAGATGTTTATTGAGACTAAAAACACAGAGTATAGCATAAAAATCCCCAAATCTTCCTCTAGTAAGCCAAGTGCTAGATGTGCCAGTCACAACATGATTTCTAGTTTCTACAGCTTTTTAGCAATATTAAGATCCAATGAAATAGCCAAGTGCCTTCTGCTATGTACCTCAGAGATTTCCACTTGGATGGCCTTTAAAACACATAGATACAAAAAACCACTATTGTTGTAACACTGCTAAATTTTATAATATAAAGCCCTATTCCTAGAGGTAGGCTCCTACAATGCACAAGTAAGAGCATCTATGTGTTTGTTATTCCCCCAAAACCCTGTTTGTCTCTACAAAATAGTTTACCAGAAGCAGGTTAAATATCCACTTTACAGAACTGCTCATCCCAGACCTACAACCAACAGCTCTGCATGCAGCAGGAACTGCCAGCTCCTTCCCTGAGTGTATTCGCCAGTGTCCCACAGGCACTGACCACTATATCCCAAATGTCATCAACACATGAGCATGAATCAATTCTAGGTCACTCTTCAACAGCCTTCGCAAGTCCCACTCTGATGCTACTTCATCCCAAAGCCAGTGGTAGATAAATACTTGACATGGCTGTGAAACATCGCCTGGAAGATTTATTGATTACTGACTCTCGTGTCTGAATAAGAATTGATTACATTTGATCAGATGCCACAGTGAACATGTTAGCTTACAGTGATAAAGCCAGAAGAGCTGTATTACAGCCAATTTTACAATTACAGTACAAAGTCCAATTAGGGGGATGTTTTGTAATCTAGAATCTGTAATATCTTTTGCCTGATAGCAAATCAATTATTGGTTTGCTCAACATCACAGCTAGAGTGATGAGTTCCTGGAGTTTCACATATAAGCAGAGTGAAATAACAATGGACTAAAAGCTGTTTGTCCAAAATGGCCTGGCTTCCTACAGTTTTAATGTATTAACAACTCTCAGTGAAAGCAACCCTCAAACTACTTAACACTATTGCATTCAACGGTCTCTTTTTCATTTGCTTGGTATTAGGTAGGATTTAATACACTTGATAACACATAATTGCTCTGAGAAGGAAAAGGGCTCGACTCCTTCCATGGGAGGAAAGGCATCAGCTGGGCCTGAATTTTGCACCACTTACAACCTAGTGGACAGCGGCATCAAAATTTGTTACACTGAGTCCAGAACTTTTGTTAGGATGGATGTGGAGAGACAACCCTCACCACCATGGGAGAAGAAAGGCATCTGAAAGATCATCTCCCCCCATTCAGTAATACCCAGGCTACACTTGGTGTTATCCCAGAAGAATTTTCTCGAAGTAATCAGAAGACCCACTGTTAACCACACACGGATGCCGTGAAGTCTGTCCGGTTACTAAATCATCTTCTTTCTACTAAAGAATGACTTTTAAAATCCCTTAAGGTTAAGTCAAGCATAAGAAGTATTTTCTAGTCTTATACTTAGCATATGCATTTCAATAATGGAGAAAGCTCAACTTCTCTGAATGTTTCAGAACATACAAAGAAATCTCCTGCCTTTAACTGAACTGAGGTTTTAAAAAAAATCAGATCAACTGCTACTATTTTCTAATTTGTTCCCAAAACTGGTGAGGGAAGAGAATTGTATCTTTAGAGTTCAAAAAAGTAAATTGTCAGCCTGGTAATAACCTCACAGGCCCAAAAGTGTTTCCTGCACAGCATGGTTGTGGTGGTGACACACAGCCACCTCTGCTGCCTCGAGGAGCCCAGAATGAGGAGCCCAGAGCCCTATATCATAATACATCCAGCCCCAGCCATGAGCTAGATTTGATGGGGAGCAGAGCGTAGCACTTAACAGTGACTTTCAGCCTCAGTCAACTTTTTATAGCCTAGAAAAAAGGAAAGGCTGTCAGGATTCCCACAGGGGGAGCATATGTGTGAAGTGTAACTTTGATGTCTAACAGCCGCCAGCTAAAAGGAAGAGGGGTGGAAGCTGCATTTACTGTTGCTTGGCTGAAGCACAACTACGTAAACTGGATTTAATCCAATGATGACTTACAGAGACCCAAACAGGCTTATGTTTTCAGAGTTTGGAATTTAAACTGCCCAAGAAGACACATATTCATGCAGACAAATAGTTATGTGTGCAATAGCCCCTCTGTGCAGAAAAAGGGTTGAAGATTTACAGTTACTTCTGTAGATAAAACTTGTTAACTCAACTGTGACCAGTTCCTCAGAGCTCTCCCCCACGGGGCACGCTCCCTTCACCTCCCCCAGGTATGCAAAGCCTTAACTTGCTAAAAAGCCAGTGCCAAACCCCCAGGTTATACCATGCTAGTGTTTCTCAGGTAGTCTGTCAGAGCTAACATGAACTACACTAAAACACTGGTGCTGGTGTGCCAGCCACTCCACAGCAGAGAGGCTTTGCTAAGTACTGCATGGCACTAGGTGACTCCCTTATATGTAGAGGCATTTAAGTCTTCTTCTGACAGCTACTAACCACTGCTGATTATTTCAGCATGGGAGCTGGAAAACAGACAAAGAAAATCTCCTGCCCTGCTGCAATGTTCAACTATGAAAGCAATGATTTAACAGTTATTTATCAGCCAAAGACTCCAGGTTAACACAAGTCTCGTAACATCTAGGGAGATTAGAAACACTTTCACGGCATTTCTAGATTAGTGTTAGCAAGTCTGTCCTCCTCAGCCCTCCTGAGCCCTGTGGTTCTGGAAATCCAGAAAAAAAATCAGAATGCAAAGCATACTGCCCGTAGTATCTGTGTTGGGCGTACAGAGTAAACAAACAGAATCAATAGGAAAGTGAGATCAGCAAAAGTCTTTTCAGTTTTAACAAATTAAGAGTCTAAATAGTACAAATAAGTTTTTTCAATTACTTATTCCAATATAGACCTTTGTCAGTATTTTATTGCAGTAAAATCCTATTGCCAGGGCCCCTTATTGCAACATCAGTTTTAAAGCCTATTGAGTGAAGCCTGTTCCAGGTAAAGTTCTGCTTCAAACCTGATGGCAGTCTGCAGTGATGAGTTTACATGAGCAGAATAGGACCCAACCAGTGGACAGTTTTTGATGGTGAGCTGTCACTGCAAGGAGATAACACCTTGCAAACTTCCTAAAGTAAGTGCAGCATCTATACTTGCTTGTTGCTGAGGCCCTGTAAATGCTGGATCCAGCTATACGGAAAACAGCTCTGTCCACTCTTGCAAACCCTGTGTGTGGGTTGTATCTCCCCTCCAGGATATATGCATCACCCAAGAGTGAAAATTCAGGTCTGAACTGTCACCTTCCAGAAGCTTGGTGACTTACAGCAAGAGGCTCAGATGCAAAGATTTTAATTCAGATCCTTTCTTTGTTCCAAGGCATCTCATGACTTCCCAAGGACAGGGAGGCAGTGCACCATTCCTTCTTCCCCAGGGAGCAAGACTAGGGTGACTCTTTTTACATCATATTGATGTGCACCCCTTCCTCTCCTAAGAGCCTTGCTCCACCTGCATTACTCATTGAACTGCAATGGAAGCAATTGGCAGGGTAAAGTACAATTCAAGATGAACGAGGCCGCCACAGTCAGGATGTCCATAACCAAACTCTCCCTTTGGAATGCAAACAACCTGGTCGCTGCAATAGATTCAACCAGCCCACCCATGACCTTTTTCCTCTGGGGTGAGAAACAGATGAGACTAGGAAATTCTGCAGCACCCATGCACCTTCTCTTCCATTTCCTCCATGGGAGCTTTGAATTTCAAGAGGGGTGGATCACCACTGGACACTGTGTAATACACTGAGGTCCCATTGGAGCTGTAGGGAGAAGTCCTGGATCCGATTAGGTGCGACTTGGCCTCACCCCCATTCTCAGCAACTCCTCCCACGCCACTGCTGAAGTGGGTGCTGAGGAAAGGGTGATTGAGGAGTTTGGCTGCAGCCCGCTGCCGCTTCAGTTCGGAGAGCGTTTGATGGTTGTGCTCCTTGTAAGTACCCCAGAACTGCTGTGTGTCAGGGAGCCCGGGGTTGCCGTAGGGCAGCATGTGGCCTGGGTTACTGTCAGGGTCAGCATGCATACTCCAAATGTCCCCGTTGGAAAAGGTGTACTGGTAAGTGCTGGCAGATGCCATGAGTCCATTCTGGAGGGGGATTTCAGAGTCACACTGGGTGCTTTTGTTTGCTAACTCCGGAAGGAGGGAAGAGTTCTCCAGCACTGAATTCTGTAACAAGAAGACATGAAAGAAAAACATCTTCCCCCATCCCTCATAGCACGCTTCATCCCTGTGACAACTTCCTAAGCCTGCTCACACTCTGCCTTTCCACCAGACAGGTACTGCAGCACAAACATTGAATTCACCCAATAACAGGAACCTATAAAGCTGTGAGCCCCAACCAGGAGCTGGTTGCCAACCAGGGACATGGAATGTTAACTCAGAAGAATTAAAAAAAAAAAAAAATAGATAGATAAGCATATTAATATAATGTGGCAATAACTGTATAAAAAACAAATAACTGCAAAGCAAGATTACAATTCTTTTGTGATTACCAGTTTGCTAGCAGTAAAGAGAAATGTGCATGTTATTTTTTTCTGAACTTCCTGGTTCACTAGGGCCATATCTCAAAACTATTTATGCAGCTGTAAATCCAAAACAGTCCTTCCACTTGAGTGGGATATCCCAGTTTCTGCCAAATGAAAATTGGGTCTTCTGCTTACATCTGATGGAGGAGGTTTACAAATTTTTCAACTGCCTCCCAGCCCAGGGCACCCATTGCTATTGAACCTGTGCTACCAGCCCTCCTCGGTGACTCCCATAACAGAGAAGAGATTCCTTACGGGGTCTGTATTCTCCTGGTCAGACCGAGTCTCCCCAATTTCTCCAATGAGACCCGAGTTTCTTCCTTCTTCTGCTGCCCCCAGTTGCTGCCAGACAATGGCCTCTTTCTCGCACTCCTTCCTGTAAAGGTTTGTTCGGTCCGAAAGGCTGGCCCTCCTCACCACCTTCCTGTTAGACAGGGAGAAGGGGCATCGAAGCTGTGAGCAGGACACAACATTTCCTCTTACCCTGTAGCTCTTCACACCTCCTCCTCGTGCTTCACAGCCTCTCCCACTGGAATGGAACGCAAATTTTGCTTCCTGGCACCCACGCAAAGCAAAGGCACTTGTGTGGCTATTAAAGGTGGGAGGAATTTTAAGGACTCTTAAAGTAGTACTGCAAATCTGTGTTAGATCTCATACAGCTCACCTAATGGAACTACTCTGCAACCAGCGGAGTAACTATAGAGGGAAACAGCCCACAGGCTCTTTAGGAAGTTTTGTGGTCTGCAGAACTGCTTTGGTGTCTAGTAAACATCTTATAAAGACCTGTGCAAACTGTGTCTGAGCACAGTATCTTGTCCATGAGACATATTATTGAGAAGCTCAAGTTAATCCACTTGAAGCCCTGATTTTCTGACACAAGGATCAGTGTTTTAACAGGGTAAATTCTTACCTCTTGGTCCTCTGCTCAGAAAAGTTCTTAAACTGCAACAGCGCAAAGCCATTTTCCCCCGAAGAAACAATACCTCTTTCCAGTGAAAGAACCACTTCTCAAAGGAGCTCTGCTTTCAGCAACCGAAAGTCAGCTTCTGCCTTTCAGAGCTTGTTTAGAAAGGACAGAGGGGTTGCTCTCCTCGTTCTGACCACAGGGTGCTCTGCAACCACACCTGGGTGGCCAAGCTCACGCACTGGGTGACCTGCAGGGAACAACGCACTTACCCCCGGCTGCCAGTGCTGGAGGTCCTTCGACTCAGGGAGGATTTATGCCTCATCTGAGACTTCATGATCACATCGTGTTTGTGTTTCAACTCCAGAAGCAATACTTTGAATTCCTCCTCTTCACACAGATCTATGGCACACACAAACCAAGCCATTAATCAGACAGTTCAAATGAGGTACCATTAACACCATGTTACTAACTGTGCCTTCCTAGTATATACAACTACAAAAGCTAGGAGGAAGAGAAGTGAAATTTAAGCAAAATATGCTTAGGCACATTAATCTCTAAACAAATTAGGGGAGGCAGAATGGTTTGGACACCTAAACAGGAGCAGAAAACATGAGCTGCCGACTGTGATGAGGGCTCAGCTTTGCAATGATCCATCTATTCAGCTAGGTTTTGTCCCATCTCTGCAGCATGCTGTGCCTTTACCCATGAAAGGGTGAGAGATATATTGACCACTGTATCAACACTTCAAGATGGGAAGAAAAGGAATTTCTATAATTACCAGACTGCAGCTCCCCTGAATACAGCATTTTTACTTAAGCCTCCAAAATGAAAAAAAGAGCAGACAAAAACAGACCAGACCAGGGCAGAAGACAAGAACTTTCAACCTTCAAAATAAGAATGCACAGATTTTTCAATTAAGGCTCAGAAAACCTTTTGTCAAAAGAAAATGTGGCACAAGGTTATAATACACATGTTCAGATGCTAGCAGTTTTACTTCCAATCTGTTCCAAGACTTGCGTACGCCTTCTCATTCCCCTCCAACCCCTTGTAGCTTACCACACTTCATTGCATCAAAGTTAGACACCCACATCTTAGGGCTGCACTCAACAGCTGCTCAGGACCAAGACTACAATGTCAGAGCAGAGAGACTCCCAAGCACAGGTACAGGGGGATAACATGAGTGTAAACACACAGGCAGAAAGACTTGGTGCTTGAGAAACTCCTTCTCTCTTGTTTTTATGAGCAGGAATAAGCGTTTTCAGAAATAACGAAGTAGGCGCTTTAAAACTTCAGTCCCAGTTAAAGTAACTGCAACTTCGATTCTAAAAACGTCTGAAAAATTATGTTAATGCTTCTGAAAGCACAATGTGAAGACTCCAGCACACTGAGGGGGAAAAGTTTTTCTTAGTGATTTCTTTTTTTTTAAGCTTAGTAAACTCACCTATTGGCATCTCATCCAAAGACGTCCTGGCACTCAAACTAGCCCCGTGGGACACAAGCAACTCGGCCATCTGCATCTAAAGAAGGGAAAGAAAGCCAAGCTGACAGAACTATTTTAGGCAATCGCTTTCCTCCTCAAAGCTGAAAAGTTGGAATAAGATAAGAAGAAATGGCATGCATGCTCAACTCGCCTCACATTATTCTGGTACGCATGTGATGTTAAACATTGTTCCTACCATTCACCTGCACAGACATACTCGCTCCAAACTTTCTCAGCAACAGGTTCTTTTTGGAGGCCCAAGGACCTCATTTGATGCTGTCCAGAGAGTCCAGCCCTAGTACAGATTTTTTATTTGCAGAGTGCTCCACAATTTGTCCAGGCAGAAAGAAATGTCACCCTCATCCATGACATTTGCAACAAAATCATTACCTGTCCCCAGAAAGCAGCAGCATGAAGAGGTTCCCAGCCATCCCAGTCCTTAACATCCAGGCTTGCCCCCTGGTCAAGAAGGACTTCAGCTGCATGCAGATAACCATTGGCTGCAGCTATATGTAACTAGGAGATAAGGAACAGAGCATGAACCACCTGCAAGGACCATGAATGGTTTTATACACCAAGTTTCAGTGGAGTTTCTTGGATAACATCTGAGTTTAGATCTGGACAGGCAGCACATTTAACATTTGGCAGATGCCATCAGGTCAAAAGCAGGTTGTTCCTGTTACTGAAACTCAGTATTACCTGCATGTAATTCTGTTTGGAGAGGAAACTGCTTAACAGTTCTTAAAATAACTTACATAAATGGTTTAGAAAAATAATGTTTTTACTTTTTAAATCAAGGGCTCTTAAGTGCTTCCAAATCTGTAGGGAAACAGCACCATCAAAATGCAAGCCTGCAAAGGAGAACATCATCCACTATAAACTCTGCATTCCTCATGCCAGAAGAATGTCTCCTCTTCCCCATTTAAGTGCGGTGGATGTGATTTTTTTGGATCAAATTTTCAGCCTGCTTTAGTCAGGACTCTCTTTGTGCAACTGCACTTCCACTCATGCTATAATCATTTTCACCATTTGAAAATCAAAAACGTTTTAATTCTTGGCTACTTTTAGTTAATGGAATATGATTTTTCAGATATTGTCTTCCAACTACAACCACTACTTTGGAGACATCAATAACGGTCTCCTTTAGTCCCCCACAACACTTCATGTCTCTGAAGATTTTCACAATTGCGGTCTACTGTTGCATCTCTGAGCAAAACATTGACCTATGCACTACTCTGAAGGTATGAACTCCACTCAGAGCTCATCCTATTTCAACTGTGCTGAAGAGGAGAATGAAAGCTTCTTTTCAAATTTTCCACGTGGTTCCACTACACAAAGTTAAACTCTCATCCGGAAATAAATTCTGATGCTTTCTGGCAATTCAATTATTTTCTACATAAATTTTATGACACTGGGTCATACCCTCTAGAGGCCGTATGAATTAACAAGGAATCACTTGGGGGTGATATAAAAAGGGAAGCCAAGAGGTCTGCTTAAATTTATGTATATATCCTTGTTAAAGGGAAAAACACATTTAAAAAATAAGCTGCAATAAAAGCTTCAGTCATCCAAGTTTATCTTGGAGGGAGCCTGCCCTTCCCTTACGCTTCTGATATATGCTATAGGTGACAATTTAGATTAAGAAACCTGAATGCACTGCCATGGTCTGGCCATCAAACAAATGACACCAAGTGGCCTATATATCAGTTATGTCTGGATCCAAGCATCAAGTGACTGAGGTTGTATGAAAGTCCCAACACCTAAGACAGCATTACTGAACTTTCCCTAAGTTGGGACTGCTGTAAGCAAGGATTTAAGAGACACATCTGCAGGTGAAAAAGAAGGGAACAGGACTAGGATTGTTCAGCCTCCTCAGTCCCTGTCCAGTCAAATCAGATTGCCAGCTTGTTTGTGCTGTACATTTGTCCTGGGTGCTCTCCTCTGTTCACGGGCAGATGCCATCCTACGTGAATAAACACAGCACTCTGTATGAGCCAGATACTATGCAAAGAAGAAAGAAGAGGAGGTAGAAAGTCTTCAGAGTGCCCAACACCAGGTCCTGCTCCCATGAAAACCAGAGGACTCTCACATCTCCTCCATGGGGGTCAGATCAGACTACGAGACTAGCAAGAAGCAAGACACTACTGGGAGGTCATTCAGTCCCATTTCCCCAGAGGTCAGCAGAAGTGCTATGCTCTGCAACTCCTCACTGTGGGATTTCTTGCACCTTTCTTTGGAAGCTGCTAGTACCAGCCACTGTCAGACAGGACCTGGGAGCTCAGCAGCCTTGCTGCAAGACCTGAGCTGCTGGCCAACTGACAGAGCTCACATGAACAAGGGGTTTGCTTCAAAAAGCACAGGGCTAGACACTAAGTTGTCAGCTGTACTCATGAACAGCACCTGTTCCTACATGACAATAAACTAAAACAGGGAAAAAGATCAAAATAGCTTCCTCACTCCTCTCAGTGACTTGTACGTGTTGATTTTCTGTAACTCCTGCCACAGGGCAGGTTTTGTAACCTATGGGCTGAAGGAAGGCAAAACTGAAGCTGCCACAGTTTCACTCACCAGCGTAGCACCTTGGGCATCAGTCCTGTTCAGGTCTTGTCCAGTCGCAAGTATGTCATGAATGTCACAGATCATGACCTGCTCTGGAGCAGCCCGCATCTCATTGATTCTTTCCTGTGTAATCCCTGTTAAAATTCCAGTTAGAGAGAGAAGAGTTGGAAAGGGTCTTTGTCTCCACTGGTTGAGCAAAATTAGACTTATGATTCCTGGTTGATATGACCTCACGACCTTTTCAGAGGCTATGTAGCTGAGGGGACTGTCAGCTGTCCTTCACCCTTGTCGTTATTTAGGAATCAGAGAAACTAGACAGAGTCAGGTTCCAAGAAATTATGCCAGGCAGCAGCTCTCTGCTTTTCTCCAGAGGCAAATCAAGAGCTGAGAAACAAGGTAATTTTTAGTACTACATTGACCCATTTTTGTATTTTACATGAACTCAGTCTCCTCACCTTGATAGGCCATGCAAGTCTCAATGACATCCAGAGTTGGCTCATCTTCACAGAGGTCATACGGCATGTTGCCATCTGCATTTACTGCCAACAAGTCTGCTCCACTGCAAGGAGAAAGACGCATTACACAAGAAAGGACCTCAGACATCCTAGAGCAGAGAGTGCCAAACACTGGGATAAATGCTTACCAAAAACTAACTGGAGTTTAATAGTTGCCCAAATGTCACCAAGATTTGTGTGAGATAAGAAAGATTTGAAGCAAAGCAATGGAGCTATGAATGGGAAAGATGGAGTCCATGGATGAAAGGCAGCATGCTACACCTCCCTCATGGGCTATGGGGCACATGAGCCACTGGGCTGTTCCTGTCCTCTCCTGATCCTGGCACTGGACAGACTGGCAGCTTCTCAATGACAGAAGTGATTTATTTGCTGAATTGCTGGATAATAATGCCAAGCAACTACCAGGTGCTTGTTATCTGGGCATCTGGCAGTCCTTCACTGGAAAGTTCTCAAGGACCAGAAAAGTTGGGAAAGATAGGGGCTGAATGGTGGAGGGAGCCTTCCATCTAGCCAAGGGCACATTGGCAAAAAATAGCAATAAAAAAAATAGCCTGTCAGATGGTGATTTTTTTCTTTCTGATTGTCTGAGAGCACTTCTTTAAGTGCTTTATTGACCTTTGGGAGGTCACTATTTGGAAGTAAAATTGCCAGCTAAATTGATTGCTGTCCCCATATTCCCCCATAGTAGAAAATTTCCAGCACCTTCTGAACTGTGCCACTTTAGCTAGCTGTTAAATAATTTCAGCTGAATTCTGATCTACCTTGACAGCCATGGAAGGACAGCAGATGGTATCCACTTGCATTTAGATTCCTATTTCTTTATTTATTTTTTCCCCTCTGCCTGAGTGGAGCAAACTACATTGAAATTCACATTTGCAAAGTACCAGTGTTTAATCGGCAAATAAGAAAGCAAGGAATGGGACATCTTTTGTGGGCTACTTCCTCTGATGGTCTTCAAGGGCTCCAGGTCCCATCACCAGTAACATTGCCTTCAAAGGCAGTGTTTAACCAGTCATTTGATATGTGACACCTCCTGTAAAGGACAACTTTGATTGTTGCAAACAAATTAAATCACCCCATTCCTCAAAAGCCATGGGGAAGACTGTTTCTGAGCATGGGATCATGACATTAGAGTCCAAATTTGCTGGCAACTACTCACACAGGGCAGTCTATGACAACTAAGGCCATAAACTCCAGTTCCTCACCTTGCCACCCATCTCATGACACTCCCTTATCTTCAATTAAGAGTCAGGAATGCACTATATTGTTCTACATTTGTTTTCTCCATTTTTACGCCCCCCATCTAAAAAATTTCCTAACCCAAGTGGGAACATCGTCCAAAGGATGACTGTTTGCATCCTTTGCTCCACTTCCTTCATTATACAGCCAAAGAAGAAGGGCCATATTTTCAATGCTAGTCTCCCAGATGACAGCATCACAGGGAGAAGTCTCCCTCCCTGAGGGAGAAGCAGCAGGCACTCCTGTGCAAGGCAGCATGTTAACGCTCCCAAAGCACGATCAGCTCTCTACACCATCACTCTGGGAAAGAGAGGAGAGGGCTCCATACAGAGTCAGGCCTATCTGCTCCAGACAGGATTCACAGCAGGTGCTCATCAAATGGTGCACATGATACAGCTCAAAACACATCTGGCTTCCTCCTCCTTGCTGGCAAATCTAGAAAAGACTTGAGCTTTAGGACCTTGGTAAAGTCAAGTGGAAGGTCCAGTGCAAGCACCCCATGTCACACCACTGGGGAACAAATGCATTACAAGAAGCTAACTGGTTACTAATTAAGAGCCAGTAAGACAGGTCACAAAGTTCACCCAAGTATTTGAGCTGTACAAACACGCTGCTGTCCTTCTACATCAGCGTCTCTTTGACTGTGGCTGGAAGACCTGAAGTTATGCTTAAGAGCTTGAGAGTAGATCCTGCTGGCTCCTCTTATTTCTACCCATCCAGCAAGCATGGTTCAACAAGCACACACAGACACGTACACACCAGAGTACAGGCAAAAAGTGGCAAATTTTGGCCCAGGCTCCAGAAGCTTCACGAAACTTGAGTCAAGCCACCTAGGGTTTTACTGTGTGTCCTCAGCCTTTCTGCTCTTCCTCCTCCACCCCCTTCTCCCTGAAGCAGGAAGGAATCCCATGAATAGCCTGAAAGCAGGGAATAATCACCACCGCTGCAATCTCGCAAGGTACTAAGCAGTCTCGGTTTCCATCCACAGAAGCTGTGTGTAGAATCAGATCTGCAGAAAGGGACAGACACAAAAGCCACCTACTGCTGGATGAGGATCTTCACTAGGTTGATATGACCACATGTAGCTGCTGCATGCAATGGAGTCCACAGCTCATTGTCCTTCGCGTTGACATTGGCCCCGTGGTTGAGGAGAAGCTTGACTATCTCTTCATAGTTGTCTATGCAGCACTGGTGAGGAAGAGATGCAGACAGATTGTTTTTTTTAAACTTTCAGAAGATAAGGGATCAGTTGTACCAGTGTACCTGGACATGGAGACCTACTTTATCCTGTGGTGTTTGGCACCAAGCACCTCTAACAGAGTTAAACACCAAATTAAGCACAAGCAGGTCAGAAAGGCACCATGCAGAACACCTACACTGGACAGACTGAAGGTCACTGGTGTTTTACAGGGCCTTCTGGCTTGGGGGAAGAACCAGCAGGGAATAACAGCAAATATGCACACAGCTTTTGTTCCACTGGGTCTTCCATATTCAAGAGCAAACATAGCAGAAATTCAATGGAACCAGTATAACCACATACTAAGGGATGAGCTGACAAGCTGACATTCCCTTTTCTTAGGGAAAATCCCCCACACTGGCATGTGATGAGTAAAAGTCTTCTCAGCAGCTCACGCTACCTACCACAGTTATCTGAACAGATGCGAGTTGGATTCCCAGAATTATGAGGTACTTCATAGGGCACCTTTAATTTCCTGAAAAAAATCGGCGTCCTTGATGCATTTACACCACAGTCCCAGAGGCGACCCACAAGACGGGCCTCAACCGCTTTCCTCTGGAGGAGGTGGTATTTGCTCTTTGATCCACCTCATGCTCACTTCTTGATACGAATGTGTGTATGACAAAGACACTAAAATAAGATTCATTCTTGTGCAAGAAGCTTGTTTGTGGTCTACGCATTACTGCAGACCCACATAGGAGACTCACAGCTCAGCACTGCAGTATGGGCTTATAATAGGGCTGAATTACAACCTACAACAAGCACTTTAGCAGCTGTGTGATAAGGACCCTTTATGTATTTCTGTTTACTATTTGTATATGGAAGTGAGGTTAAAATCATGCCTGTCACATGGCCAAGTTATCACAGAAGTGTAACTGCATCCTTCACTGGAAGCCACTGCTAATGGGCCATAGTGTTCCCTTAGGAGCTTCTCTCTGTTCAGGGATTCAATTAATTCCAGTGGATGCAAAGTTCCCACCTCAACTCCCAAATGCACTTTTACAATAACTGATCTTTCAGTGGGCAAGGTCGGAATCTCCATGGCTTCAGTACCTAGTGGGGAAAGCAATGAGGCATTTCTCTGTGTGCGGAGTAACATCTCTTTGGAGAGGTGGTGGTGGTGGGGACCTTTTATCCTTCTAGAAGCCAGTTTGCATTTTTAAGCAACCATCCATCCAGCTTTGAAGAGAGCAAGCTACTTGCAGAAGAATCCAAAATCTCAAGTCAATGGGAGCATTTACAGCAGGGACTAATGGCAAGAAAACCATGAGTCCTCATTCCGCCCTCAGAGCGAGTGTGACAACCACGCCACTGTTTTTCGTGGCAGCGGAGGCGGCAGCTGCCAGGCACGGCGAGTCCCACAGCCCTTCTGCAGGCTGACTCTGCTGGTGCTTTTGCACTGAAAATCAGGACTCATGAGGAGGGGTGGGGACAGGGGCCTTAGGAAGAAGAATAGAAAAACCTTTACGGGATCAGTGCAGAGGCTCTGAGGAAGGATGCAGGTTTACACACCACTATAGCAAGGCTGTATTTTACTGGCAATCAGCTGCTGCCATCTCATACAGACTTTCAGAAGTCCCTGAGCCTACAGAGAGCAGCAGCAGGCTCTCCAAGCATCCTGCGCATTGTTTATTTAAACCAGTTTCAAAACTCGTGAGTTGCCAAAGTCTCTGAATTTGATTTGATCTGCTTTAAGAGTTTATAGCCCAGCCCTGCAAAGACAAAAGGGTCAAAGAAATGTTGTTTGCATCTGAAGTCCAGCCCCAATTCCTGAGCTCTTATCACTGCATGAAGTCTGGGATACAGCAAGAGAAGTGTTTCATCTCAGTTTGCTCCCCAAGAAACAGGATCGCCAGCACAACATAGTGAAGTTTCACTGCTTTAACTGCAGAAAAAAATTAAATACAAGAGCTCTCTCGGTTTACCCTGACAGGTCTGCTCAGAGGGCAGTGGGAAGACATGACAGTGCAGAGCAAAAGGGAGCCGTGACCTCCTCCCATGCCTCACCTGATGCAGTGCAGTTAATCCATCTTCATTGCACAGGTCTGGGCTGACGTTGCTCTTCAGCAAGTAACACACTGTAAGGGAAGGAGACAGGAGGAAAGGAGAGTCAGAACTGTAATCCTAACACATCTCTTGCTCACAGCTAGCCCTGGCCAGTTCAAGACAAAGGCAACCTGCACCATCAAGGTGTTCCAGTGTGGGCAGAGCTGCAGAAGACCTCATAGCCAAGAGCCCAACACTGGCGTGAACCCGCAGCCACTGCAGTGCCGGCAAGAAAAAAGCCTTCTTGGCTTTATCCAGCAGAGAGCACCAGCATACAATTTTCCCCCAACTTCCTTCCAAAGGAAACTGCTATTACAGCTATCATTTTCATATGGTTGTGCTGGAACAGTCTGCATTTTTATCTCGTGCTTTGCAACAACTGAGTGCAACCTCTGCACACTACAGCCCAGGGGAACTCAAAGGCAATTGGTGATTTTGGGCTCCTGAGTTATAACCATAAGAGACATCCCACTCTGGGCGGGATGAGGTCTTGCCTCAAGAAGTTATCAGTCTGGGACGAGGAGCCCAATACGTTCAGGGGCCTGCCACATCTAAAATACACTAGGGTTGCTTTGTCCACTTCACATGAGCTGTTGGGTATTTGAAGAAAGTTTCCCAGAGGCTTTATTTTTTAATTGCTGCTTTGGGGGGAAAGGATAAGATTTATTCCATTAAAATGCAAATTTCTGAAACGCATGAAAAGTCATTAGCCCCTAGGTAAAAAATGAAGTTTGCTCTGAGGTACAGATCTTGCACATGGTAATAGCAATAAGGCTGGCAGAGGACGTAAATTAATAGCAACACCAGGAACTCTTCAAATTCAACACTGCTGACAGATCTTGATGATCTATACCCATCTTCTGTTGTTTACTTGTTCATTCCCTGCTTTTTCTCCAGAGATTTCGCTACCTAATGCTTTTCCCACCTCAGATGTCACTGACAGCACAGGCAGAAGCCAGAGGTTCATAATCATCTCCCTGGGGCTAGGGTAGCAACAGATATTCAAGACCCATCTCATTTGATGGCAAGGGTGCATCCATTAAGTGAAACCAGAGCCGCAAAATAAGGAACACTAACAAAGCTAAAAGGGCAATAACCACCCTCAGAGCTGGCACTCAAAACGACTGCAAGGCTGGTCACTCCCAAAGCATCCTGCAGCTTCTGCTGCTGCCGCCTTTGACTGATGGCTGTCCCACTATTAGAGGGAGCTCTTTCCCCAGCACATCCACAAGGGAAACCCATCGCAGGGCTGTCCCTGGGGACAGAGCGCTTCTGGCATCCAAAGTAGGACATGGAAAACATGTCCACAATGACATCAGTGTTGATTTATGAAGCTTTGTTTAAAAGATCTGGAAAATGCACTCACAAGAAAGGCAAATCGAAACCCAAGTGAAATTTTGTTTGGAAGCCACCGGTCTGATGTTATCAGAAAGGAAGGCAAAACTGGACAGAAGTGAAATAAAACACTTTATATTACAGGATTGTTTCACCCAACTCAAAATGAATGCTGGAATTTACGTTCAAGGCGTTAACACCTGCTGGATGAAACTGATACAAAAAAGTAGAATACTACAAAGAACAAAACTCATCCCCCACCGCGGCGAGTCCAAAGAGCCTGAGTTTTTTCCAGCTCAAAGGCCAGTGCAGGAAGCCCACGCCTACACTCAGCTCACACCCCCCGACACTTGCATGCTTGACAGTAATAAGAGCGCTGAACACCAGCCAGTATATTCAATTTAATGCCCTTGCTTCTACTGTTTCTGGCCAGCCCCAGGCTCCTGCTCTCCTAATCCAAGCTGAGTGACAGGCGAGCCATTCATTAGTGGATCTGGTTGTCTCTTATTTACTTTGGATGCTCTGCCATTAGGGTTTTAATTCAATCTCAGTCATTTAAGAGCCATTGTGTACTAATGACATGCAGCTCCATAATCATGTTTTGCCTGATTATGGAGATTTGGACAAGTAGATGCTGGCAGTTTAACCTGACAAGTGCTGTCCCTCCATGGGAAGAAGCAGTAGCATAAATCCCAGCTTGTTATGGAGTATGGAGTTTTGTGTTGAAGGCTCTGCAATCGTGGCTTGACAAAGCTTGTAAGAGTCCTTGAAGGGTTAAGATTCAGAGAGGGATTTATCTTACCCTAAAGCAGCTTTGAATTCTCCAGTAACCCCTGCAGCAGCCCTCATGCTCACGGTGCACCTCCCCTTGGCTCCCATCTGCCCTCAGGACCGGCTCACCACAGCCCTCAAAACATTTCCCAGTATCTCCCAACACACCGAAGACTGACAACCACAAGACACCAGAAAAGACACAGAAAAGTCAGGTAATGAAGCTAGGTATGGATGTGGTACCAATAAATCCAGGCAAACATGGCTTGAAAAAGAGATCAGGCTCCTTTCCAATCAGTCCTAAGCTGAAGTTTGAATCTTGGGGTTTGGCAGAGGGGAGCACAGGGCTGGGCAGCAACAAGTCCTGGCCCTTTTCTCTAAAGACAGAGGGATGTTGCCTTCAATATTCCTCATGCTCCAGACAACAAATCCCAACAGCGAGGAAGAAGTCTCCAAGAGCTGTGATTTCCTATTGCATATGCCCACTTTTACAAGTGAGGGGATTTACCCAGCATCCCACCAAGCTTGTAGCAGAACACAGCCCTGATTCCTACCCACCACCCCCAGCAGCAGGACATGGGGTGGCAAAGAGCAGCTTCATCACCCCCCGCTCCCTGTGGGCAGACCTGCAGAGGGATGTGGAGGGAGGACATGGACATCTTTGCTGTGCCCACCACCCAGGAACAGCCCTTCCTACGTGGCTGAGAAGAACAAGTCCTCCTTTCTGAAAAGCTTCAGGAGAAATGTGCATTTATGGGTTTTCCAGTGCCTTAAGAATAGGACAGGGGGACACAACTGCAACGCTTTGCAGTGCTGGAAGCTGGACCCTCAGCTCCAGGGCTGTGGCACTGCCACCAACCCGCTCCGCTGCTTAATGCGCAACGTAAGGGACAGGGACCTGAGCAAGCAAAGTGCTTCTCTGCAAGCCTGCTGGTGCTGCACCCCTCGCTGCAAAGCTCAACACCTTCTCCTCCCACCTCCAGGCATGAATGATGCTGTACAGGTAGGAAGCATACACTTCAGCTTGCAAAGACGCAGATTAATCACTCGATGCCAGCTGATCGCCTTCTGTCGGCTCAAGCCCCAGCACACCGCTCGTGAAAGGAAGATTCCCCCCATACGTGCAAGGTATAGCATGAAAATGGGTCCTCCACAAGCTCCCCTGCGAGCTCAGGTCACAGCGAGCCCAACAGAATGAGCTTTTATGGGTCACATCGGCAGGTTCAGCAGGCAGCAGCCTCCACCATAACACTTACGATTAACTTCCTAAAGAGAGCTCAGTGCCTAAAATGCTGAGCTTTTTAAAATCTGTCCTTCTTTGCATGTAGACAGGGAGCAGGTGGGGAAAAGTGGCTGGATGCGTACATATACTTTATTACGTGTCAAGCACAAGTTGTGGGAAGCAGTTTCAAACGCATAGCAAAAGAAGGAATGAAAATGATTACAATAAGAGCTGGGTGGACAAATTGTTGTGAATAATTCATCGCAAATTATGTTAACTGAACAATCACTCAAATGTATTTTCCATTATTCTGCTTGCTCTGCCTATAATTGAACCTCTCACATGCTAAGATGGTGTACATTAATCTTCAATTTGTATTTTATCATTCACATCTGTGCTGTGTTAAAGGGAAAAAGCTCCCACAACAGCTGTGAAAATACATCCTAGGTTTTAAGTCACCCTCCATCACATGCCCTGGGGCAGCCTCAGACAGATTCTCTTCCCCAAACACAATAAACCCACTTCTCGGGAGCTGCCTCTCCTCCCAAGCATGTCCAAGCCTCATTTATTCTCCCCAAAACCTATAAATCAGAGGGAAGACAAAAAAAACATTGCAAAGTCCCTAAGGAAAATTCAGGTGGAGTAATCAGCTCTCTCACCTGCAGAGATATTACAGCACTATGGTTTTTCATCGGTTACTTCCCACTGAGTTTACACTAGAAACAGCTTTTCCAAAAAGGTTCCTAAACCAGATGAAGACTTTTCCATGGAGAAAAAATACCTTTGTCAGTGCAGTTCCCCCTAAATCAATAAGCTACACCATAAAATTATGGATAATATTACATTCCCATCTACACCCGGCATTTGCATACCTCAAGTATTAATAACTCATAAGAGAAAAAGCCAACTGAAACTGATATGGATACCAGGGAGGGAAGAAAAAACCAACAAACACCTTTCTGATAGGAGGTCCTGATTCCTCCTAAAAATATATCGTGGCAAACTGTCGATACTGGCAAGCAGGCTTACCTGTGTGCTCCAAGTTTACATGCACACACAGGCCATTATTTTTTTTAAATCTAGGTTTATCCTGATCTTTTGCACTCAATTTGTTTTTGAAAATATTTGAACTCTTCTAGTTCACTTTTTGGTTTTCAGGCTACCTTTAAAAGCTACTATTGTACTGAGGTTTCTACGGCAGTAGAATAATTCTTGTATGTTTATACCTGATTTTACTGAATAAAATGAAGAGAAGTTTCACTTGGATTAATATGCACACTTTCACACATTGCCAGAAGTTACTTCCACCCAAATGTAGCTTTAGTCAAAAACCCAGCCTAGTGGAAGAAAGTCTTGCCAGCATTACTTGTAGTGAGATACTGGTGGTGTCTGTGCCACATAGGTGTGTTGGCAAAGGTCTAGAAAGACTGCCAGGCATGGTCCTACGGGTGGACACAGCTACTTCAAAGTTGCATTTTTACTGCTATGGTTTGCAGAGATATTTATTACACAAGAGAAACATTGCCAGGAAAACAGCACTGAAACTATGAGCGTTCTGCCAGCAAAGCATCCGGCTTCCTAACACAGCATACTATGATATTCGTATTTAAGAGCATATCTAAACCCTGAGCAATAACAGGATGAACTTACTCAGCTTATCTTCCACTCCCTGCAATGCACAACTGATAGCCCATCCTGGTCCAGTGATAAAATGCGCAGCTCCCTAAAGCTTTTTGAAAGACAAAAAAATCCACAGAAAACAAAACCCCACATTTAGACAGCTTCAAACATTTAGTATACCTAAAAATAAATACGGCCCAGTTTGCCTGCTGAGCTAGCAATTGAGACATCCCATCACGATTGATCACCAGGCTTTCTCGGGGAGGTTCAAAGACTGTTAAGACACTTCCCACCTAGTTTATAGCTGGGCACACACATTCCTTCTAATATACCCCCAAAATCTGGAAGTTTGGAAAGAGGCCAGCAGAGCCCCATCTGCTTTGTGCCATATTGACACGGGCAGGGACATTTCATGCAGCTACACTCAGCCCAGGTGCTGCTTCTCTCAAGTAAAATCTATTTCTGATTTTGATGCTTCTTGCTTAAGAGGGCTTTACCCTTCCTTAGCCTCAAGGAGCCTGCTTCACATGGCAGGCTCTTCCTGCAGAGCTTGGGGCCCGGTTCATACACAAGTTTTATTCTGACAACGAATGAGAGTTGTCAACAACTCACACACTTATTTAATGCAGAGGGTCCAATTCTTTCTCCCTCTCTTTGTGTCTATTTCAATCAATTTTTGCTTTATGCTTTGATCCCTATCCATCATTGTAGTACCAGAGCACCAAGAATAATACTATAAGGGGACAGCCACCTACAGCTGTGTCTTGGATGAAAGGGCTGCTGCCAGGCACCCAAACCCTACAGCATCCCACATTTTTCTTGTTCTGCATCTACAGGACTTCAAGCTCTGATAATCTAGTTAGTGCTAGTGATGCTAAAGCATCTTTCTTTAATGGCTGCCATCCACCTGGGATTACTCAGACAAGTATCAGTGTGCAAGTTACCCATCTGCAACCAACAATGCTCAAAGGAAGCAGCAGAAAAAAAGCCAAATTCATTTCAATAGGGAAAATAAAAATTAGAGCATGCTGCCATCAGAGAAGCCTTTCTAAGGATGTAGCATCACGTTCAAAAGCATCCTCATCCTCTCCTGCTCCTCAGACTAAGAGTGAAATTGGTCCATGCAGGAGATACCAAATACATAAAGGAAAAGTAAAGTCAAGAGATTATTTTCCTGGTTTCCCATTCCTCATCTGTTATTGGAAGAACAAGTAAATCATTTTGGTATGGTTTTTAAACAGATGATGGGCTTTAAAAGGGATGAGTGGTTTATATAACCTTCAGGCTCAGCTGCCTTCAGCAGGATTTCTGCCGGCAGGGAGCCAGGAAAGCAGATTCCCCGTTATCATTGCGACGGTGACACCTGGGCTGCCAAAGAACATCATCTCTCTTTAAAAGGCATTTTGGAGTAGGTATTTGAATGGTGACCATTTAAAGAGTACTAAAAGAAAAATTTAAGTCAGACTTATGGAGGTATGGATCAAGGAGACCAAGGCCAAGTTTCCCAAAAATGACTCAGAAGCTGTAGCGATGAGCAGAGCAATGCTGGCTTTTAAGGTGCAATGGTACTCAGCAGAAGGCACTGACAACGCCCAGAGGGAATCGTCCCACTGCGGTCAGAGCCACATGAGCCAGTGGCCTGAACAAAGAACACCAACAGAAAATGAGGGATGAGGGACAGCCATGTCCTCCAGCAGCGGCTCAGTAGGAACCTGCATCCTCCATCTCTTGAGTTTGCACCTGAAATGTTGGGTTTGGTGGGTGCAAGCAGGCAAGCAACACATCTCACTTCCCTTCATGTTTCAGGCCGAGTTAGATGAAGGGCACCTACGGAGTCAGTAAATGCTCAACCAGGACCTCCTGTTCTCCTACTACTCTGGCTACTTACAGCTTTCTTCCTACAAAAAGCTCTTATTGGAAGTCATAACAACACATGCAAATCCATTCAGACAACACAACATCAAAGCCTTTTATCTGAGTAACACAGAGGATCCCACTTATATACCTGTTCAGGAACTACTTTTGATGTATTGCACCAAAACCTGCCTACTGAGACATGCCGCAGTCATCACCTGTGATGTCTATACTAAGCTTATTAGAAAATAAATCCTTCAGGGTACTAAAAAGGAAATGCAGCAAAAATTTAATTGGCTTTAATACAGCCTAAGAAGTGTTTAGATAAAAGGGAGCAATGGTGTCAGGAGGTAAACTTTTGCAGCTGTCTGAGTACATGAAGAGCTTCCCAGTTACATTAACACAATAACATAACAGGTGATCTGAGGAGCAGAACTGCAATATCGCCCCAAGCTCCACGCAGAGCCAGCCTGCCAGTATTTGCAAGAGGATACTCTAATACGCTCTGTGTAGCAGGAAATAGTTCATAATGCCATTTGAAAGTGTTATTAGGTTCCAGAGTCAACAGCCTCTGCCCCAGCTCATATTTCAGGCATCCTATAGCCTCAGCTAAGCAGCTGTATGTTGACCTGAACCACAAGAATGTTTTTAAGAGTCTCAATTATAAAACAGGAAACTTTCTATTTAGAGTAACAGAAAAGAGGTTTTGGTGGAGGGGTGAGGAAACACATATCTGCTTTTCAAGCTGCCCTGAATTAATACAAAACGATTCCCCACAGCGACAGCCTGCTGACAGCCCAGGAGCTTGCCAGCAGACCAGGCTCTCCCCCTTCTCTACTCCTCAGCCCACCCCAATTCAGAGACCCCTTTTCTCTGTTGTGCATCTCTAACCTTGCCCTGGTCTTTAGAGAAGCTCCGACTGCTCTGGCTGTTTCGGTACCTGCTTCACCCTCAGCAGCATCCACTCTGACCTCGATCAGCACATTTTGGTTTTTTGTTGTTTTTTTTTTTTTTTTCCCCCCTCCAACTTTGTCCCTTTAGTTTAGCATGAGTACATTGGGGATGAAGATCTTTAAGACATACAGGACCAAATCACATCCTTAGCTCTGTTCCCATGGATCACTGCATTCATGAAACAGGGTGCCACGTAGCCTAGGTCTGAACGCCTGCGTAAGGCAGAAGCGTGGTGTGCCAGGGCACGGGCTGCAATGCAGCCCTCTCAAAATCAGCTTTGTGTGACACAGCAGCAGCAGGAGCTGTGCCAGCCCCCAGGTCACACCCAGCCCAGATGTGTCTCACACCATTACCCCACACTGGAGACTGCAGGGGACACGCCAGGAGTTAAAGTGTCATCTGCTAAAACATCACCCCCTGCTCAACAGCACTGTTTCTTACTGGAAACTGCATTGCCATGCAGTGCTGGAAGGAAAATGCCTATAAAAGCAGAAAGTCCTCTCCTTTCTTTTTTCTTTTTTTTTTTTTTTTTTTCCAGATAAAGAGAGATTGTGGTTTCCTTTTAAAAAGCAAACGCTACAGAAAGAAAACTTTCACGTAAGTTTAGCAGCAACCTGAACTTTACCAGAGAAGCATTGGCTGATCCTTAGCAGCCCTTCTGTTTTTGCAACCCGCAATTATTCAGCAGCAAATTTTACACTATTCAGAGATATGAATTTCAACAGAGCCTTTCATCCAGAGATCTCTGAAAGCGGTGGCTGCTGCCATTAGCAGAGCAAGCTCCAGGCTGTCTCCTGGGATTTTACAATCAGTATTCGCCTCATTTCACAGATGTGACACCTCAGCCCGAGTTAGACCAAGACTCTGGAGGCTCAGGTTTCTTTGCCAAGGTCACAGTGACAGTCCATGGCACAGCTGTGACAGTGCCCTTGAGTCCCAGGTCCCAGCTCCACCCTTTAAGCACAAGAAAACTCTCCTTTCCTCTTCCCCGTTCTCTCGGTTGTTCAGCTGAGAGGAATTGGGCAAAGCAGCTGAAGTCTCAACACTAACAGCTTTGATGGCAACTAGACCCCAAGGTGAACCTTCCATTTGACAGAGCATGTTTAACAAGAGAAACCAAAGCTGTGGCTCGGCAGCAGCTCTCGGCTGGTATCACTCCCTCGGGAAGATCTCCACCACTTGGCTTGGACCTGTTTGCTGACCACATTAAGGACCTGGGCTGAGCAGGGAGAGCGAGTTGCAAGAGGTGGGGGAGCAAGGTCAGCCAAAGGGCTTGCAGTGTGGCAGCACGCTTCATTTAATGACAAATCAGGAATGATGTCATCACCAAGATGGAGACTGAAGCACATTTGGTAACCATCTCTGATCTTCACCAGCAACCCAGCCAGGACCACTTCTTTTTTATTTGCCCTCTCACAAGCCCAAGTCCCAGAAGTTTGCAAGTTTTCGGGGCTGATCAAATCCCACGAATCCTCCAGAGTTTCAAATCACTTCTCTTTCAATCTTCATTTCAGCACCTATCACACACAGACAAATCACACAGTCTAGAACTTCTTTTCTGTATTAACGAAAAAGCACATTCAATTTACTCTCCAGGTCAAACCCCTCCAATCCCAAAGCAACCCTCAATGTCAAGTGTCACCCGCGCGCAGCTGCTGCCTCGCAGCACCCGCGACAGCCCGATGCCGGCTCGGGACACAGAGGCAGCGGGCAGCTGTCATGGGCCACCACGCAACTGCACAAAGTCCCACAGCTACTGGCACACTGGCCCTTGGTGGGACCTGGCCTGGAGGCACGGGTGATTCTTCTACCACCGCGCACCAAGCAGGGGCATTTCCGAGAAATACCTGTGCAGCCCAACTCTCAGTGCTGCAGAGTGGTTTTCAACATAATCAAATGGATTAGAGAGCCATGGGGACTTCTCTCCCAGCCCTTGGCAACCAACAAAGCCTTGTCAGAGAAGTCGAGACAGTTTATCTGTGAACATCATCATCAAAGGTATTCAGCACTGCACGGAAACCAGTTCATACATTCAAGAGTTGAATCAGAAGTTAGCACCTGAGCTTGGCAGAAATGCAGGTTTTTCACAGCTCCAGTAATACTTATAATCAATGAGACAGGCCTGACAGAAGGTACAGAAAGAAATCGGTGTGATGGCTGCTGGGCACAGAGGACAGTAGTCCCCCCAGCCAGAGCCTGAAGCTGGAGAACATCCTCCTTATGGGCCCTGGGCCTGATCCAGTTGAGGATGGTCTGCTCAATAAAGATCACAGCATAAACTTGCTGCAGCTTCCTAGTCATGCAATCCAAATTTAAGACCCACTACCTTGAGCATCCAAGTTAAAAGAAGGAAAAAAAAAGTTAAAAGAAAAAGAAGAGTGGACAAAACATTAATTTCCTTAACATTTCCTAATTTCTTTGAAGAAGGTTTGAAATTCCCTTCCATGACTCCTCAGAGACAGCACAAAAGACATGTAAATTAGATCAAAACAAGTGGGCATGCAGTGATAAAACCTGGGTTGGTCTATAACCTGACTGCCTAGTGCTTTGCATTCAGCCACCTTGTTTTAATAGTTATTTCACCTGCCTCATCACACAAAGCTGAAAACTCTCTCCAACTTCTTCTGTCACAAGTTCTATGTGATTTCTGCTTCCCACCACCTCAAGCAGTAGAAGATGAGTGTTCCCAGGCTGGATGATGCAATATAGCTTTGTGGTTGCCAGGAGGTTAGCCCACGGGGAAGCAGCTTGAGAGGCTGACAGGTCATTGAGACTTCTCAGAGAGAAAAAAGAAAGTCCAACTTGTTGCCTTCCCCCATCCCTGCCATATCCACAGACACCAAAGTGCCAGCCTCACACGAACTGAAAACAAGATAGCTTTTGCTGCCAGCTCTCCTCTGCTCAGCTTCCTGCACTTGGAACCAGTAAAAAAGAAACTGCGCACAGGGCTGGGAGCATTTTCCTTTTTAGTGAGCGGCTCCTTCACTTTCAAAAGCCATCTCAGTCAGCTTAAAACTTTCATCTGCAGAATATGACTTGAATTCAGCAAAACCCTTCAGATCTGACCTGGCAGAGAGAGAAATCCAGTTCCCTCTCACGAACTGCTGAGGAGTCGTGTACATCGTGGCAGAGGAACAAGGATGCTCTTCATGGGAGGGGAGGTCTGGGGTCCAAACCCATGGGCACAGCTTACACCAGGGATGTGAGCTCAGGACTCCCAACACTCACAAGACTGGTCTAACAGCCTTCGGGGTCAGTCTAGGAGTCTTTTACTTAACATAAAGAGGAAAAGAGCTGAGATTCTCCTCCAGAAAGTGCTTTGCCTTAGTGCTTCAGACCAGGTCACTGATGTTTCATCCTGTTTCTGAATGAGCACTTCAGGCTCAGTGCATACAGTAATTTTTATTTTATTTTATTTTGCTTTTTATTTATATGCTGAGTTTACTAACAAAATACATAGTTTAAACTACCAAATTAAAAAATACATCATTCCTACAGCTTTTATGCAGGTTTAAAGCATCCCATTTATCAGAGCAGTATCTCTGAACATTGAAGACACAACTCCTCGATGCTGGGAACAAGCAGTTGCAGGAAACAGCAGGGAGCAGAGAGAGAGCAATATATCACGATTCTCTCCCTTTGTCCCTTCGAGAGGTCTCCTGTCCTGGGACGAAAGACCCTGTCCAACTCTCCACATTAGTATTCCAAGTCTAATGCTTCCCATACCTTCTTCAGCAAGAGTCAGCCCAGGGAAGTTATAGTTTTCCTTTCCGCAATAGCAGAGAAAATCTTCATTTTGCCAAAGTATACTGCATTTCCCAAGAAAACTGCAGTTTTCAAAATAATTAACAGTCATTAAAATTCCCTATTAAGTTTTGCCATTAGCAATGGCAGGACTATTCTCCTCTGCACAGTGGTGAAAACTCTGCTAACTTCTGTATTAAAACCAGTTTTGTTAATGAACCATTTTATTCCGTCCTGTTTGCTTACAAGAGAGCTCCCTCACATCAGGGAGTTTTTCATTACATATTTAACACTACAAGAGCCCAGGCGTCATGGGCCACCTTTTAGCTGTCACTGTGCAAGAAAAGTGACATCCATCTTCTGAGCTTGAATGGCAGATTGCCCTGTCTGTACTCACTGCATCCCTTACACCTATGTATGAACAAACAGGGAGAGCCTCCTTATGCTCTCCTGCCACGCTGCTGGCCATGGCTGCTTCTGGGCAACGGAGGAGAAAAGACTGCATGATTAAATCACCTAAAAAAATCCCACACTTTGAACATGAAGAGGAAAGCCACCAGGCTTGAGCTTTACATCATCTCCCATCAACTCCACAGTCTAATATTTTGAGTTAAAAATTAGTAACAAAATGCTTTAGTACCTAAACCCACCTTAGTAAGTTCATTAAAGTAATTAATGCTTAAGTGGCTGCTCACACTGCTCTGCTGACAGCACTAATTACAGGTGGCAGAGGTGGATCCCAGTGACAGCACAGGGAACCAGTTGTCGGTTTGAGGCTCATGCACGGTACTGCAAAGATGTGCAGTCCCATGCAACCACTTGGGCCAGATCCAGCACTCCTCTACTTTTTCCTGCTACTAAAACCAAAATTCAGTATCTCCAGCACTGAGTATAACTGAGCAACTTTGGCAGCTTCTGGTGAAAGAACACATATTTTTCTGCTGACCAACATCCAGCAGAAGAGGCCTGTAGCATCTTACTCAACACCCTTTTTGAGAGCAAGTCCTTCAAGAATGGGAGCGGGCCTGGCTAGCCAGGGTGACAGGGCCCTTACAGACCATCATGAGGACAGGAATCAAAATGCTGTGGTTCCTGGAGACAGCACGGACCATTTTATCCCTTGTGAAATGAAATGGGAGGGTTGCACTCCCACTCACTAAACCAGGGGTATAACCTTCCTCACACAAACAGTCCTGTCCTTCAGACACGGGTAGAGATCCACATGCTCAGTGCAACTTGTGCCAAGAGCACTTGTACCTGTTCTGGGAGATGCAGGAGATATGATCCTCATTACTAGATCTGTGATCAATTATAAGATCCTTCCCTCAACTGTTTTTGGTCCTACCTTTGTCTGGAAAAAACACAGTCTTAAAAAATTTGATTTCTTTCCAAGCAACTATTTGTAACAAATGCTTCTGATATGTTTCCCACATTTCACAGACTGAAGCAAATCCCACTCCAAGCTACTCACTCCACCACCGCAGCTAGTGCTACAACAGAGAAATCCCATTTGTTTCTGTACATCTCATCATAAAGAATAATTCCCAGGGAAAGGAGCCCACCAGACCAGGAGCATCCAACAGGGTCTGGATCTCGCATGGGCAGCTGCAACCAGTACAGTTGTATAATGGAAACTTGACCTACAAACCTTGAACCAAATTCTAGCTATATTCCCCTTCGAAAAATGAGCGTGTGAAGGCTGCACGCTTCTTCTGCCCTGGCTGCTGCCAGCTCTTACAGCTGTAACCTCTGGCTTAGCTCCATGCCCCAAGAGGACCATTACCTTTCTGCCATCCAGCACACCTGGGAAGAAGGGGATCACCAGCAAAAAGCAAGTTAAAATGGGCCCTGATTGCATAAGTTGCATAATCTGTGCAACCTATTACTAGGGGACAGAACACATTTTGCTGGCCAAGATCTCCACACATCACCACATACGTTCAGTTGAAGGACACAAGAAGGAACACCAAGCTCTGGCGCTGCCTCTTCTACCTAACAGGGCACTAGGGGCTCTGAAGCAAGGGACAGTTTCCCAACAAACATGCATCCCTCATAGATCAAATGGCCACATACAGTGCTCTGGGGACAGAACAACTGTGGGTGCTAAAAGGAGCAAGATGACAATCAGGCTTGGTATGAGGCACAGATAGTTTTCGGGACAGACCGCATTAACCTCTTCACTGCTGAAGCCTTGCTCCCCAGTGGGGCTGTTCCTCTAGACAGACCCAATAAACCAAATTGGTTTGAGGTGTTTTGTGCCTGTAATGCACAGCAGCATCAAAAAGATTAAAAAGGAGAACATACACACCAGGGATTTCTAGTAAATAAAACACCTATAAAAGCAGAGATGAATGCTGAGCACACACGGGGGAGGTTCAGGCAGGGCTATCCCCACTGCAGGTGGAGAGGAACAAATCACAGCGGCTGTGATCTGCAGACTCACCATGGGAAGTCACCATGGGAGGGGAACAAGATGTAAGCAAAGCCACGTCCTCCACCCCAGCACCAGCCCACCAGTAACCAGTCATGAGAGCCCTGGTCAGGTAGGAATTCAGATAGACCTGAGCCCCAGAGCAGCTGGGCAAAATATGTAAACCCTCCCTTGGATTTCTATTCAGCGGTAAAAGCCCAAAAGCATTAGAAAGAGGTTCTTCAAGGAACTGTGGGGGAAGCAGGAGCTTTTATAAAGGGGTCCTTACATTGTAAGCAGTTTGGGGATGCTTTGCAACCATCTGGTCCCTCCCTCCTCTACCCCAGAGTACTTAAATCCAGGAGTTTCTTCAGATAGTGGGCTAAATTGGAATGAGAAGGTTTCTCCACCTTCTTGGCTGGCAATACCTTCCTTTCTGACATTCTGAAGGAGAAATTTGCTCTTGATGAAACACATCCCCCCAGGACTCAACCAGCAGTGAGAAACAGGGGCCAGGCTACGCTGACCCACTGATGGGTCCTATTTGGCCACATTCCTGGATCAGCTCCCACATGTCCATGTCACGCAGGGTACCATATCTCCCCTCACAGATAACACTTCCCTTTCACAAGAAAAATAGCTTGATAAAAACTGCTGACCCCTATTCGACTTATCACAAGCGAAAAATGAAACCAGTTTGGAGTCAGGAAAGGGCTATGTGAGCCTCTTTGGAAGATGCCCCTTCGCCTCCACCTGCCTTTCCAGGCACTCAATTCGAGTGCATTAACAACAACAGGAGCACACGTTTTAGACATCCACTGCAGTGGAGAATAACTCACTAAAAACCTGATTTACTTAATGACCGTACCAGCAGCTTTGCAAAACCCGGGTGATTTCAGAGGAAGCTGGTGCCTTGCTACCGCTCTGAGTCACGGGAAGTGCAGCGCCGCAGCCAAGCCCCGGAGCGAGGCAGGAACACTTTAATTTCCCCCAACTATTCTTATCTTGTCTCACAGTAACTCAAGGCTCGTTTTCAAAACTGGGGCCTATTCAGAGCAAACAAACAAGCCACTGCATTCACTAAACCCTGCTGTGTCCGGGAAGGCACTGTAGATCATGTGCATAGGCAGGGTTTACATGCAAAAGCAACAAGGAACACGCATCCGCAATGATTTTATGGCACACCAGCACGGATAATGGTTTTGTGCTCCTAAAAACAGGTGATTTAAATTCCAGGGTGTCACAGATTTTAATCCTGAGATATTTTTTTCTCTCTTCTATGCTCTAGCATACATCACCATTATTGACAGAGCAGAACTCGCAAAAATCAGATTTCCTGAAGATAGACTACAAGAAAATGATGTTTTCTGCGGCAAATCAGTTCAACAGAGGCTCAATAAAACATGATTGATAATTAGTGCTTTCTTTCTGACAGCTAGTAGCAATTGTCTTCTCCTTAAATCTAGTGCATTTGCCAATTTAAAACTAATCTGTCCAAAAATGAAACAAAACATCTGGCAAAAATTCACAATGAATATTGGCTAAGATTTACAAAGTTATACACCAGAGCGTCAGCTGCTATAGCATCAGACTACTCAACAGTAATTAAGGTAGAGCTGACATAGCCTTGTGGAAAGAGCCATCAGGTGAATGGAAAATGGATGGGAATAGCTAAATCAGTTTAGGTTTCCCCTGACAGGAGTAGATCAAAAGGAAACTAACCTGATTAGGAGGGAGACAGCCACTGATCCAGATTCATTGAGCAAAGCAGAACAGCTATAAAGTAACATTTATGGTTGCTTTCCTTACCAGGGTCACTCAAAGCAGCCAGCATATACCAATGGATCTGGCTCAGATTTACAGGGGAAGGGTAGACCCTTCTAGATAAGGACAGCTTCCCTCCCCCCCAGCTTACTTTCCCAGTTAAGCAGCTGTCAAAAAAAAAAAAAAAAAAAGCCCCCCAATATTTAATTGAGTAAGTGATGCTCGGCACCTGTTGACAGTGCCACTCTCCCTGCACCAGGCAGCTTGTTCCTGTTACAGGCAGGTTGAAGCCACCTCGCCAGACCAAGGCTCTTGACTCAGCCCATTTCAGCCAGTGGGAAGAGCCATGCAGGAAGGATTTGGCTCAAGCACTGGCCGTGCCCATGCGCGGGTCCCCGAGCATCCCACTCGCAGATGCACGCGAGTGTAGTTATGTGGTCCCTGACACAAGCTGGCATTTGGACTAAGGCAGGGCATGTTGGTGCTCCCCTTGGGATGCTCGCAGTGCTGTATCTTGCGGGAACATGATGCACGCACACCCCAGGGGCACCATCCCTGCCTTCCCAATGGAAGCCTGATACAGATCCTGGCTCCCGGTACCTGCACCGGCCAGGGCACCTGAGAGCCATCACCTCCTCTAGCAAATCCTCTCCCCTGCGAGATTAACTCACTGTTATGCACAGCTGCCACCACCACTTATGAAGGTCTAATTTTAGCTAAATGCAGCCACTCAGTGACTTGCTGCATGCCTGGGCTCCTGGCTCCACCAGTCGCTTGTTGACCACTACCTGAAAACCCTCTGCCATGCACAGCACAGCTACCAGGCTTCTCATTAACACCAGGGCCAGCCGGTGCAATCACCTGCGCAGCGAGACGCGCCTAGGCTGGCAGGGTAAAAAGCCCTACGGAGCCCTTCATGCACCTACTCTCGTAGGTTCCCAAACCCCATAGGAACAACTCACTCCCCAGGGTTGACGACAGCACAAGAAGTTACCCTCATCAGCAGTCTCGGAGAACGCTGCCCTGGCCACATACCCGCACGCTCCTGCCAGTCCCGCTGCTTTCTGGAGCTGTGCGCATCCCAGGGGATGCACAGGTACACGTTTTCTTTGAAAAGCAAATACCCCCCAAGCCCATGACCCTTTTGCGCAGGTTAAAAGCCTAAGCCCACAAGTCAGCATTTTACACGATCACTCTGTACGCTGCAAATTGTACCAAATCTAACAAGATTTTTGTTGCTCCAGGAGGCTGTTCCAGAGCCAGGGGCAGGCTGCACTGCTCGCCCTGCTCCCGCATCATGTGCATCCTGCTCTGGCGAGAAGACCTCCAGCTTTCCCTTCGCCTATCCCACAAGCATTTCCATCAGCAAACCCTCTCCAGTCACAGCTCTCTCACCCTGCTTGCCTTTGCTTACAGCTCTCAGAGCTGTAACGACAAGACAAATTGCTCCTGTGCAGAAGCAAGACCTTCCCGTAGCATGGAGAGCACGCAGAAGTGCAGAGTGCTCCCAGGTCCCGTGCACGGGAAGCACTCCTGTTTCTCCTGCTTCGGAGCCACCTCCTGTCCAGTGTGGAAGGTGGCCTCCCACACAGCAGGTCTGCCACGCTGCACGCTTCTACTGCAGCTGCAGAGAATTCAGACTTCCCAACAAAAGCAAAGGGACGTCCACAACAAAACAGCCAGTGTTCAATGTCATCTCATAATGAGAGATAATAAATGTAGCCAAGGCTTTGCATGAGTCTCACCAAACCTCCATGTTCATGCGCAGGCCAGACACTATCTGTCACCTCCCAAGGAGCTGATATCGAGTTGGATGTTATTAGGCTCTAAGACAGATATTGCTTTGGAACAGAGCAAAACTGCAAGACCAACTTTGCCCACTGCAGTGTGAATAAATAACCTTCTCTTGCCCCCCAGTCCCAAGACCACCTGATCTGTGGGTGACAAAGATGTTATTTTCATTTCCTAGTTACACAGCAACCAGTGCTGGTGTCTTAACCCCTCGAATCAGCCCGCTGGCTTTTGAAGCCCTCTCCAGCATCCCAGCCGTGGCACCTCAGGACCTCCATGCACAATGCTGCATGAAGGATCTCTTTTCAGAGGGCACAGCAGGGACAGGACAGCTGGCAAACAAGGTGCCACAGCAATAAGCAGCATGTTACAAGGAGTTTTAAATAGATGGGAGCAGCTCAGTGGGTAGGTAAACAGGATCCCTATTTCTTTCCTGTTCCACAGCTGGAAAACCCACAACCCCTTCCTGTGGGAAGGGAAGGAGGAGGGTGGAGAGCTCACAGCACCGGGGTCTGTTCCCAGAACTGGGTAATGGCTGCACCAGGGAACACCTCCTCCCCACAGCAGAGGCGAGACGTTTCCACTGCTGCTGGGAACTCCTGGTGCTGATCGGGGCACTCACCAAGGGGAATAAAATGCCATGTCAGTATATTTTAATACCATGGGGCAGAAGTGCTTAACTAGGTGGCCTTTACACCACCATCCAACAGAAAGAAGCTGAGCATTTTTCAGATGTACTCTGTATTCTTAAGGTTAGGTGACCAAACCAAACTGACTTCAGTGGAAGTTAAAGATATCCAAATATCTCTAGAGATCTGTGCCAAAATGCTCGGGAATTCACAAGAAGCCCCCAGTCAGTGGTAGCTGAATGGTAGCTTGGTCCAGGAAGGGTGAACAAGCAATGTGTTTCTTGAAGCTTTCAAACCCAAGAGAATGATACAAGGATTAGGCAAAGCCAGATGGCGAGACCTCTGTCTCATCACACTTGCGCTGCTCTGGGCATGGCTCCTTCCACCTCTAGCTGCAACTCAAGCTGTCAATCCCACTTCACAGGAGGAAATCAGTCAACGAATACCACCCTCCGTCTAGAAGACAAGTCTTTGAATGTAAATGAAGCAAGAAATATTTCCTCTTCTCTTGTCCCCCTTAGGATAACTGGACAGATCAACGCTGCAAACATGCTCACTACTAAACACATGGGCAATCATAGAGCACTGAGTGATACAACACAATGATGACCCAAATCTTGAATCCACACTACAGATTCAGTGCTCAAATGACTCAAATGACAGCTTTCCTTGCCTTGAAGAGTGATGGAAAATTGCCAGAGATGAGAATAATTTGGGTCAGGAGGCAGAGCAGCAGCTTGTACGTAGCTATTTCACAACTGCATGATTAAAGTTATGGAAGAATAAATTTACTATGAAAGCACACAGGGAATCCTGCTTAGATGGTCTTTAAGATTAAATTTTAAACTCAGTGGCCCTTCTAATAAAAGCAAAATGGACTTCCAGCATCTCTCCATAACCTGCTGTCACCTACCAACCCAGATACATTGTGGTTTTAGCACAGCATCCAGCAGCAGGTTGGAAGTTGACTCGTTACAGCCTAGACTGGAACTTCATATCACATTGAGGGACTTACTTACATCATTGTTTTGACAGCATCAGCTTTAGGAGGAAAGAAAACCCTGTGATCAACTGCCTGACAGCCAGGCAGATGTCACTGCAGATCCACAGGGATTGTCCTCCTTCACTGGAGCTCTGGCTCCTTCTAATGCCTGCTATTTCAGGCCACCAAACCCAAATTTTAATTAAAAGAAGAGTCCCATTTAAGTTCCCATGGAGCCCTGCTCTAGCCTTGCTAATTAAAGGCAAACTGACAGGATTTGAAGTGAAAAAATAAACCAGGTCTGAAAAGTTTGAGAGTCACAGAAAGAGTCTGAGCTCCTAAGTAGGCTGAAACTCGCCCTCCGTGGGAGCACCACATGTTGTCCAGACCCAAGTTTCTAAGTTAGGTCCTGGTCTCTGTAGAGCTGACAGACTCTCCAGAGGGTTAATCACAGCACCCCAGACACTCACCTGTCTCCTCTGACAACACATGAGAACTGAACCCAACACTGCTAGACAGATGCAGAAGTGCTCTTCTCTCCACATCCTTAACTTGAGCAAAATGGCTGTCCTTCACTGCAGGGTCATTGCTCCTTTCCAACTCCAAGAGGCTGAGAGCTGGTATGTATTTCCAGGTGACTTCCAGCCACAGATGTTCTGCAGCAATGAAACCTCAGTGTAGTAGAGCTGCTCCATTCCTGTGCAAGGACTTCATGGTTTTCAAGTCAATAATATTCTCCTAGTAAAATTTTGCTTTTATTGAAATAGATAGTTTGACATAGAGAATCCTTCAAATTGGATAATTTGAAAGACTTTGAATACACCAAGCCGTCATGTCTCACTACTGTCGTTTCAACCAGAACCGTGCACATGCAAGTATCAGCACTTTATCTCCAACCTTTGCTGCTCTGAATCAGACCAGAGTGGAAATTCTTTGAAGGTGCCAGAATCTCCCCCACCCACTCAAAATATGGATGTTTCCAGACAGATGTTGGTGTAACACAGGACAAAATACAAGCTGTGTGCAGATAACACTTCTCTACTGTGGAAACCATCAGCTGCCAACAGAGTTAAAACAGGGCTGGTGCAAGCAAAGAAAATGGTGTGAGAGTGACTTCCAGCTTAATTCCTGCTCTAGTCTCCCCTTTTTAGAGGTGAACACTATAGCAGTAGCACTTAGGAGAAAAAAAAGTGGTTTTCTTTTGTTTGGTGGGTGGGTGGTTTTTTTGGGGAGTGCGGTGGGGTTGGTTTTTCTTTTTTTAAGTAATAGGATTTCTCTTGTCAGCCCAGGTAAAGGCACATAAGGATAAATGAGACTTTGGAAGATTCCCACTGCAATTCAGAGCTTGGTGCTCTTACATTCAAGGCAGGGACCAGTCCTCTATGCCATTTTGAAAGCAAAGCCAGGCAGAACAGATGAGACCACCAGGAAAAAGGGAATTGAGATATAGCTTGAAATCCTCAGCCAAACTGACAGATGCTGCAAACTGTTATAAAATGCATATGGAGCATGGGAAACACAACAGAGCAACTAAAGCCAGTTTCCTACTTGAGTGATACTTACAGCCTGTCTACCTCACACTATCTAGAGAATCCAGAGGCCAAATTCAGCAATAAGCAGTTGCAAATTGCAGGGACTTCAGCGGAAACTGCATCCGCTTGCTAGTAGCTGCACATGGACTCTTGTTCCCCGAATTAAAAGGAGTGCAGGGTGCTTGATTGCATCTTGGCTCTTGATTACAAAGGCATCAGCAGACGGAATTAAACAGTTTGCTTCCTGGCCTCTTTAGCATCCTCTGGGTGACAGGTTAGAGGGTAGGCAAGGCTTAGGAGTTTAACAGTTGTGCCAGAACCTGATTTTTTTAAAATTTATTTTTTTTATTTTTTGTCAAGACATTTGCAGTGGGTGATAAGGTTTCCCAAAGATCTGGCCAGGCTCCAGAGGGAAAAAAAACTAAGCAGTGAAAGTGTATGTAAAAGCAGCTCAGCACTGGGTTATAAGGCACCGCCTGAACCAGCTGCCATAGCAACTGCTATTAAAGAAAGAATTAGAGCGTTCTTCACGGAAGTAGGAAAACTCACAGTCAATAAGTGTAAAGAAGGGATGGAAAGCAAAATAAAGGAAGATAAATATAAGCAAGTAGAAAAAATATGCAGAACTGAATGAGAAGCAGGGCCGCTTGAACAGGTATATGTGCTCTTGTGTTGTGGAGATGCCTATAAATACACTAAGATACCTAACTCTAACCTCATTAGCAAGCATTTTAGATACAGTCGATCCTGCCTTGGGGCAGGAGGTGGATTACATGACCTCTCGAGGCCCTCTCAACCTCTATTTTCCATGATTCTAGGAGGAAGAAATCTACACCAGCTGAGCTGAGCTGGCCTGAATCCAAAAAGGCAGGAATTTAAATCTGGAAAAAAAATAATAGATTTAATCCACTTTTCAAGTTCTCCTTGACCAGGAGAAGGGGCAGAAAGCAGAGCCTGCAGCCACAGCTTACAGTTCTTCCTGTCCAGAAACTATATCCAAGCACCACATTTTCAACTGCATCAGGGTAAAGCAGCCACATGAGGGTTAGCCCTGCAAGAAGGGTTCACCGCCAAAAATATTCATTTTCCCACCGGTATTCATTTGCAAAGAAGAGTTAGATACTTGGCTGCAGAACTGTGTTTATGGTTGTGGGTTGCTTTGGTTTGGGGTTTGGAGGGGTTTTTTTTGACAAAATACACTTGAAAACAGAACGATGTTGCAAAATACCAGGTACCAGCAAGCTCTCAGGAGTGATCAGGCTAATGTCTTACATCCTTTTGTCAGAACTGGGTTAGATATCACAACACAGCACCGCAGTGAGACAGAGCCTTGGCTATCAGAGGTCACAGCCAAGGTGGGAAGACAGACGATATTTCACTCTGGGTTGCTGCTGCTTATTAAGCAGAAGATACCAGAGGTCCCCAACTGAGCTGCTATTTACACTCTCTGGTTTCTCGTTATTGGAGTGGGACAAACACACAGTTAATTGGAGCGTAGGAAACAGCACGCAACTGGAAGGCAGCCAGGCAGGCAAGAAACACGTTGCCTGTGAGAAACTCCATGTCACAGCCCCCAGAGCGAGGAGTTGGCTGGGATGTAGCATCAGCCCTTCCACACCGTGATCCCCCCAAGCAGGCAGCCAGGCGTGCCGCTTTCAGTGCTTGATCCAACCCATACCCATGGCCATCGCTGCGTTTCCATGCCTTGGTTCCCCTCGTGCAGATGGCAGGCAGTGATTCCCCCCAGGGAAATCACATGGACAACCAAGCTGGGAAGTTACTGGCGACTGATACATCAGTAAGTATTATCAGGCTCAGATTGGGAAGTTCTGGCTTTGACATTTGGCAGCCTATAGATAGCAGAAAATAAGCAGCCATCCAAGGCTGCCTCCACCTCATTGGAAGCAGAGCAGCAAGGACAGGGAAGGGAAAGGTTAAATACCAGTGATTTAGTACTTGGTTATAGGCATAAACATCTCCAAGCACCTGGCTGAATTAAGGTCCCATCGATAATCTGCCTTTGGCTGACAAAAGTCCTGACATTTCCAGCCAAGGCAGCCATTGCGTCCTGAGCCCTCCCTGCTGCGATTTGGCCGGGCAGGGTTTGCAGAGCAGATGGTGACCTCACATATCCTACCTACTGCACCTTGCATGCACAACCCTAAGAGTTTCAGCCCTTACTCTCCATTGTCCATATCTCCTTTCAAAAGGGAATACTCCTTACTCATGGTTGCGTTGAGAAGCAACTGTCAACAATACTAATAAACCAAAGAAATGCCCAGTTTGCATTTAGGAGTACATGCAACCAAGGAGACACCGGCTCTGAGTTTCCCCTCCAAAACACATTGTAGCCAAATTTTAGAAGCCAATTAAGTGATTTAAACCAATTCTAGCAGTCATTGGCCAATCCCTGTTTGATTTAAAACATCTTGAATCCAAACAGACCGTCCTTACTAGAGGGACAAGTAGTTTGAATCCAATGTTTATTCATTATCTTGTAATACTATTGCAAGATACATAAGAAATGTTTTCAGTAGTATCAGAAATGGTGGAAGCTGGCACATGTGTAAAAGCCAGAAACCGAAACAATGCAAAACCAACCCATTTCCATCACGCAAGCCGAGAACGTGTGCCCTGCTGAAACAAGGTGCAAGCGGAAAGATGTGCCCACGGAGGTGTGGGTGGGCAACCGGGCCTGCAAGGGGCGGAGGGGGGTTTTGTGTTTAAATTTTGATCAAAAAAATTCCAGCCAGGATCCCTACATCACCATTTCTTGGAAAGGGCAGTCAGAGCACATTTGCATGCACATTTTCAGTTCTTGTTTTAGTCAAGAAAAGCAGCTCACTGCTTGGGGAGCAGGAGGGAGACTGCTTGTGCTATGAGCCTTGCTGTGAATCAAGAAACTTAAGAGATGCAGAATTTCTGGTCTGTAGGTATGGAAAGAGTGTGTTTCCCAACTTGCACGTCTTGAAACAGCAAGCAGCGATGCTCAGTGCATGCAACAGCCAGCACCCCGAGAACAGACACCCCAGTCTTTCTGAAAGGGATTAAGAAGACGCTTGACCCACTGAAACCAAAGCTCTTCAACAGCTGGTGCACATTTTAGAAAACACATTCTGAAGTGAAGGAAATATCTCATTTTGTTATTTGAAAAATAAAAAAAAAGTATTTCTGATCAAACTTTTTTGATTAAAGAAAGGGTTTGAAGCAAAATGCTTAAGTTGACTCCAAATTTGGGGAGGGCAAGGGCCTCATCCCAGGAAAACCTGAGATGGACTTTCAGCATTAATTTCCAAACAGAAAAGTTGTCATTTCAAGCTGTTATGGAAATAATTTTCCCACTTGATTGAAATTCCAGGAAGTCAGGAAAAAAAAAAAAAAGATTATTTACTTGTTATGACAACAGAGAAAGTTGCATATTCAATATTGCTTGTGCTCCCAGATGCCATCTAGTTAGCTGCCATATGCAAGCCACCCCGCGTTGGCATTGCATCCAAATTGCCTGAAAAAGCCAAGTTAAATGTGGCCAAATATGTGAATCTGCTTTTGGAAGACATATCAACTGCCATTAACAAAATTAACAAAATCCATCTTTGCCAAGGGCTCCCACACACAGCTTCCCAAAGAGGACAGCTTTCATTTCCACACCTATGGAGTTTAAAACTCAAGAAACGCCTTTGTTATTGAACAGAAACTTTTCATTTCTGACTCGAGTCATTCCCCGAATACCCAGATATTCACTCAGACTGCTGGCAATAGGATTTTTTTTTTTTTTTCCCCAGATCCCTTCAAAGGGCACAAATCCCAGAAGAAAATCTTCTCAGACAGATAAATGCACTTGCTCACAGACTTGGACAAAGGAACCCCGTGTAAAAAGCTTCAGGAGACTAATAATGTGGGTGGAAAATTAAGGCACCTCATAAAAGGTTTTTAGTAACAAGGGAACAGATCACATCAACTTGGAAAGGTTAAAGAAAGCAATTTATAGACACTAATTAGGGCCTCTTTTTAAAGTGCCTTTGCAAATGACAAGGTTGGGTTTATTCCAGAAAGGTGCAAAGGGAGCGCAGTAGGAGCTGCCTGGGGATGGCTCTTAAAAGGGTCTACCACGCTCGTCATTAACAGACATTTACAGGAGATTTAAGGGTCAGCATGAAGGGAAAAGTGGGGGGGTGTATTTACACAAATAAGCTGTGCAATACTTAAACCCTCCCTGGGGAAATCTTCTCCACACTGGTGCAGGACACAGCGAGCCCCAAGCTTGTGCCCGTTGCTCTGCTAACAGGAACAGTTTTGCTGGATGCCAAGTCCAAGGTCATCAAACCAGAGTTTTCATTCACTTTCTGGCTCACCAGCTGTAAGGATCTGCATGGGCAAAGTTCTGTAGAAACACTGTTTTATGCAACACTCTGGCTCTGACAAAATTTTGCTTGCAGGATGAAGTGCCAGGAGGTGGGAGCTGAAGGACTTTGCAGCGATGCTTCCCGGAGACATGGCCGGGGGGGAAGCAGGCACCTGCGGGGAGGCAGCTCTCACCCGAGAGTAGGAGAAACCAGGGCACCTCCAGTGCTGCTGGAAGGTGAATCGGTCCTTCGGGGGTTTTATTTCTCCATTCGTTTGCTGAAGCGAACACAGCTCATCCCCCCCCGGCTAACACGAACACCTCCCGCTTCTGTCATTCAAGTGGGAGCTCGCCCTGCAAATGGGCCGGGGGTGCAAAGGGACTTCCAGGCAGCAAATGCCACATGCCTGTACAGGCAGCCACTTCACCCACCTCTGGGATGTCTTTTTTCAATTTACAGAACACCAGCTCCTCTCCCCACGCTCTGGGGCTCCTTAAATAGGAACTCAGCGATGTAGAAAGACCTGGACACGACAGCCCTGCAGCAGCCAGGTCTGCTTTTGGGGACAAGGTGCCGCCCTGGGAATGGCAGGACACAAAACCTCCTCCCCATGGTTTCAGTCCATCACCTTGCAGGACAGCCTTGAAGGGCCACAGCCTTTAGCAGCCCTTACAATTTCTTTGTGATTAGTGTGGTAGCTTATAAAGCATTGTTTTATTGCATTATAAAGCAACACTTCTTCACAGCCATTAGAACAGCCCAGAGGTTGTACACAACCCTGCCGCTCCCTGCGAGCTCCGTACGGACTGAGTGTCCTCCCCTTTGCACCATCCCCCTGCAACCAGCTCGGATCGTCCGTCCCTAGAGCTGGATGAGGACTTATAAATATATTTCCACTTAAAATGGTGATTGTGCGTGATGCCCCTCCACAGATACCCCTTCCCAGCTCCTCCACAGGGGAGAGCAGAGCAGGCCCGGTGTTGCAACTGGGAGCGCTCTGCTCTCACCTCGGAGCTCACCCATGAACTGTCTGTAGATATTTCAGCTTTCTGAACTGAAGGTCCTGGCCAGCACGCTGCAGGGCAGTGGGACCCGCTGCCCTCGGTCTGGGGTCACTGCCCATCACCTACTTCTCCCGGCATGACTGTCTGCTCACATCTGCCACCAGCATGTTCGCGATGTGCTCCCTACCCTGGTTCTGTCAACAGAGATCCAAAGGAGCTTTTAATAGCAGCTTGTTTGTTAAACCTGGGATATTTTGACAGATCTGTTGCAGAAGATGCGAGTAACAAGCAGGCAGGAGCCGTCACCCCTTTGCAGCTCCTGCCCACGCCGGGGCTGATGCTCCCTGGGGTCCTTGCCTTCAGACCTGCTTTGCCACCACGCTGAGATACAGCAATGCTGCAACACGCACAGTCACCCGTCGAGGAACCTGGATTTCTTACAGGGGAAATAAGTCCTCTTTTCTGAGGCTGCTGCATTTGCACAGCCAGAGGTCACAGGCTAAGTGGGAAGGCGGGATGGCTCAGCCCGGTGGCCGTGCCATCGGTGGCAGAAGGAAACAGGGATGAGGGAAGGTGCTGCAGATACCCGCGGGTGCACGGGAGCTAGGCAAAGCAAGCACTGGTCTTTCAATTACACCTGGGCAAGACACAGGCAAAAGACAGTGAAATCAGCACATCCAGGTCCTCAGGGACACAGAGCTGCTCCCCAAAGAGCAGGGCAGGGTTTTGTACCCACCGGCTCCATCCTACAGGGTTCAACCCACCGCCTCCATCAGGAGGTTACGCCACAGCACAAGACACCTTCCAGCAAAGAGCCAACTCACTATTCAACCCCGCTTTCTTTCTTTCCCCTGATTTCATCACACAGCGCCTACTGCCAACCCCTCTCCCACTTCAGGAGTGAGAACATTAAAAATAAATACAAAAGTACAGAAAAGTAACAAAGAATGGAAATGGCACACCCACTCAGAGGTAGCTCAGAGGTGACGTGTGCCAGCCGCACCCCCAGCTCTCTAACCTTCCTCACGCTAACTTCTCAACTTCTTAATCATTTATATTTCACCTCCCCCTCCACTTCCCACATGGAAACAAAAGATCATTCATACGCCAAAATAATCACCTGGGACCTCTAAAAGCCCATGAATTCCCTCACTTTGGCCTAGGGAACTTGATAAGGAGTTTTCCCAGTTTGGCATCTGGGCTTGACTCTGTCCCGTCCTCCCCTTTATACAGGTCCCACAGCACAGAGGGGGCAGACCAGGGACAGAACCTGCCCCCACAGTGTTTTTAGAACTTGAACTAACCGACCACAAAGTAAAGCAAATTTAAAAACGTGAGGCATCTGAAAAATCCGGCTTCACAGGGAAGTGCCTGTGGCACCGCGGATACTGCCCCTGCCCTCTCCGGTGGTTGAGGGTTGATTTTTCCGGTTGATTTTCCACTGAGCAGGGAAGTGCCTGTATCACATTTGATGTAACCAGCATCACATTGGAAAGAGTGACCAATGGTTAAAGCCCACTACCTGGGCTTGCCTATGGAATCAGGTCAACACAATTACAGTACCAAAAGAGACCTGCTGCAATGGATTTTCCCTTACAGGAGGAAAAGAGTAAAGCCGTGAGCTGAAAGCTCAACTCCTGTACCCCCAACAGCAAAGTATCCACATCCACATGTGGTGCAAGACTGTTGTCCACAGGACCTGTCGCACTGGTACGTTAATGCTGTTGCCTGAACACACGCCAGCCCTGCCTGTTCACTGCCATCAGGGTGCACAACTATGCTCCACCAGCACCATGCTTGCAAACACCTCCACCTTTTGTGCATCTCTCAAAAAACAAACAAACAAACAAAAAAACCCATAGAAAATATTTGTAAGGCAGACAGTGAAGGAGCTTCCCCTCCTTCCAAACTGCCCAGGCCCAAAGCCAGAAAGTATAGAAAGCAAAACTAATAATTTGGGCCTCTCGCAGCCCCATCAGCCCCATCCACTCTCCAGCCCAAGCACTGAGCAGTGTCACCGTCACCGCACAAAGAGGAGGATGATGAAACACTCGTTATCGACGCCAAAACTATGACCTGTCACTTACAGGTGGGCAGCTGGGTACAAAACCCAAAGCCATACCCTGCCAAGTATCTGCCAGCACAGGCAGAGGCAATACAAGTCATAAATCTGTTATCTCAGGCAATGTCAATAGACACAATTTCACAGCAGGGCTCTAGCTAGCTTCACTGTTGGGGCTCTCCTAGAAGACTACAACAGCTCAGAGCAAGAAACACCGGTTCACTGGAGCACAGAGCTGGAAGTAACTGTTAAACCTTTAAAGCAAAGAAGAAACAAATAAAAGCCTGCAGTTTCCAGGGCATTATCACAGGTCTGCTCTCCCAGAGAGAGGCTACAGATGTATGCAAAACCACAAACACACAGAAGAGCTTGGCAAATGCTTTTAACACACTGCCCAGGCAGGCGTCACTGTCCACCACCAAAGTGCTCTGTTTCCAAACGGGTGCAAAACACCCACACGAGGACAAGTTACAGTGCACAAAAGGCACCTTCCCAGAAACAGGGACATGACTTTGGGGACATTCCTCACAAGGCAAAGACAAGGTCCTTGCCTTCCACCCACATACCAGGCAAGTATATACTGCTTCTTGCAAAAGATGCTGGAAACTAGAGCAACATTCACTAGCAGAGATGCAACTCAACTGGCCATGTTTCCTAACCATCTTCCTTGTCTCTGCCATGCCAAGGGATCAGGAAGATCACACCAATTTCGCTACCTGGCAGAGCAGCGACCCCAAATGCTGCTCCAGGTCTCCTGGGAAACATTTTTACTTCTCTGCAGAGAAGTAAACTCTGGCAGCCCAGAGCTTACAGGATTTTTCCCCATGCTATGCTGAGGCTAATGGGGATTGACTTTTAGATAGATTTTTTTTCACCCCTTCAGATTTTGAAGCAAAAGCAAAGCACTTGGATCCACTTTGAAATGGTGCAATTAAACAAATTTCTGAACAATTTGCAGTTCTCTTCTATAGGAAGCATTAAGCAAAGGCATGCTTTTCAGTATTGTGAGTAGGGAAAAAATTCATACATCCATGTAGCTCTCAATCCATCCCCCCAAGCAGGGAAGCTGAAGAGATTTACACTGACATGTAAATCCCTGCGACGGACTTCCATAAAGCCACTAGAAGACACACATCCAGAAGGCAAAGAAGTGTTTCACACCTTCTGTAAGTAGAAACTGTGAAAAGGAAAGAGAAAGAGAAAAGACCTTTCGCCAAATCTCAGTCTTAACTCCTGCCCTATCCTGGCATTCATGCGCCCACTCCTGATGTCAGTCTAGATAACGCTGGTGTCACACAGTGCTTTGAGGTCCCCATAACTATATCAGAGATGGCAACACTCCAGAGACCAACACCACATCAAGGGTAGTCCAGTCCATGGATGTCAGCACAGATGTCTTTGCACACCACAAGCATTACATGGCCCTCACATGTAGCCAGACAAAGAAATCACCAGATACAAGTGCCGTACCTTCCTCCAAGTCGTTCCTCAGAGAAGCCTCCAGCAGAGCAACGCTGGCTTCAAAAGACACTTTCTTTCGGTTAACAGCATTTCTCTTCTTTTCATGCTTCCGCTTCTTGTGCTGCATCTCCTTCTCATACTGCGCCCATTTCTTCAGCTGCTGAGCCCTCCGCTTCTGGGCTGCCCGCAGCCTCTCCAGCGTGGGCACCTTATCCAGCAGCTGCAGCTCTGTCAGGAGGTCCACATGGGCATCCATCGCTTCTGCTGAGAGAGAGGGGATGAAGGATGCCCCAGCAGGAAACGATGGGGTCCCACCGCAGGTCCTCTGGATCGCGGCCGCCTGCTGCTATACCAGCATCTTGAGACTGAGCTGGGAGGGGCCCATTGCAGTGTCTGATGAGAACACGGTGGAAACCTGAAATGAGGAGGAAAGTGTGAGAGATCAAGTCTCGCCATCCTGTGCAGACAAGCAACTAAGAGCAGCCCGTTGGAAAACACAATGGGCAACACCCACCATCTCAAAAGGCAGCTTACTTAATTGCACTTTAATTGCTTGATTGTTCTCACCAGGCTTTTTGATTCCATCCTTCACCCACTCCAAACACCGAAGCAAAACCCTCTTGATTAAGCAGTAGTTTTACTGTGTGATTCATTCACATCTATAGTTCAAGGTAGCCCTCTCTTATGAGCAGAAGGAAGTCTTAATGAGCAAAGATCTTCCATAGTGTTTGATACCATTCCTCAGACAACTCCAGAGACATCAAGTACTGAGACATGTCCTTCCTTCCAGCTGGCCCCTTCCAGTGTAACCCTCACCCCTCATTACAGGTGTCCCCAACACCGCAGCCAGGACTGCGCTGCACCGATGCACACCAGCAGCCACCTCCCTGAAGCATTTGGGTCTGAGCAGCAAAACACAGGGCAGAGGGGACCAAGTCTGCAGTGGCAGAGTCCAGGGCAGCCACAGACACCACATGAGACCACCCCGGCACAAATAACCTAGAAGCCAGAGGCTAGAGATGCATGGGGCTACCCATCCAGCACCCCAAGGCCAAGCAGGTTTTCCCAGAGGGGCTTTACCCACCAGGAGCATCATCTGCACTCTTCTACTTCATCCATCAGCCCCTTCTCACCCCAGCCCTAGCTGAGGGCTGATGGATAGGATGTGGCTCCCAGGAAGGTATTGCTAACACTTAAACCACTTCAGCTACTTAAAAACATGGGGGTTTGTGTTACTTTCTCTCTTCATTCAGGTTTTTTCTTTACCACACACCAGCTCATTCTGGTTTTGCTGTACAGGCTCCACAAGCACAGCAACAAGAGCAGTTAAATCACAGCCTCAGACTCTCGGTGTGACCATGACATCAGAGAGCTCTAAGCAGTGCTACCCAAAGAATGATCAATCAGGGGACCCATGGGCAGCCACCCAGTCATCTGCTGCACAGGAGTAAACATGTCGCAGATTTAAGAAGCAGTCCAACAGAGAAAGGTGCATTTGAAATAAAGCCAATGTCATGAGCAAATTGAACAAGTCCTTTCCAAATAGACACATGCAAAGCACATTGAATGGCAAGGTGAGTGTGCCAAATCAAGGTAAGCTGCAAATAACCACATACAAGACGAGAGCTCTTATGGTTCAGCCAGCTTGGAGGGGGGAAAAAAAAAAAAAAAAGGAAAAAAAGGTGATGGGGAAGGGAGACTGTGGAGAGCTTAAGTATTTACAAGCACCTGACAAAGCCCCAACAGGGCAGATGAAGCCATTCCTTGCTCAACTCTCCTGCTCCGAAAGAAAGGAAGCAACAGTCTCGTATACAATGGATTCAAAGCATCTATGGGAAAAATAGCAGCGGAAGAGAGGTAGCTAGACCCAGGTGAGATACCAAACCTTACCCCATCCAGGCTAGCCACAAAAAGCCACCGTTCATCCCTCTTCACAGGGCAAAGCAGCCCAATCGTGGAGGCATTACTCTGAGGAGCTGCAGGGAAACGTCCATGCCATGCAGTACATCCATCACATCCCAGTGAATTTTGCAAGGTTGAGACATCCACTCCTTCCAGACATTGCTACAGACCTTCCACAGGGATTTGACCTTACCTATAAATATCTTGGCAGACTGACAGCAAGGCACGCCATTTCCTCCACAAGATAATTGGTTTGAGAACTGAAAACAAACAAATTCAGCCAGAGCACACAGGCAGGTCCTGGGCAGTCACTTTATCCAGTAAATGGCCAACAGAAGGCCAAGGGCAGCTTCAGCAGCACCTGCAAACCTTATTTTGGGGATTTCAGGATAGACCTGAACAAAAAAACCAACCCTGTTCCACCCCATAAGAACTTAAAATTGCAAAAAAATGCTTTAGTTCCACATAGGGACAAACACAAATCCTTGCAAAGTTTTTCATAAGAGGGATACCTCCTAGAAATTCAAACACTTGCCTGAGATGGAAAATATCAGCTCAAGACTTCAGCATGCCACTGGAAAGCAAGGGAAGCATGCCACGGCTCCTCCATGGCACAAGAGCCCCACACAGCTCTCCCTGACCCCTGCCCACAGCCCCCATGAGCCAGGACTCACCACAGCACCCAGAAACCCTGCTGACAAGCACAGCGTAAAAGCAGCCCAATTTCCAAAAAGCTTTTATTTGAGGGCAGATGCATTTTCTAAGCACAGGCACTTGGCTGGAAAGCTCTTTACCACCTCTCGTGAACTTGGCTCCGCACAGCACAGCTCCTGCCCCTTGCAAGCATTCCTGGGAAAGTATCTTTTTTGGCGATCTCCACTGCAGTAACACAGGCTGCAGATCTGAAGCCCCGTTTACAATACCTCGAAGGTGGGGAGATAAGGGCAGGAAATGCCTCTCGGCATACCACGTGCGGCACTCCCACCCTGCTCCTTTTCCAGGCCACTTCTGCTATTGTTCGCTGAAAGATGAACAAATATTTTCAAAAACACACCTGAAGTAGAAACGAGGACCTAATTCTGCAGGTTTATTAAAGCAAAGAAAGTTTATTTCAGAGTTTCCCTGTTTTCCCCCCAAAAAGCTGGAAGCTTTCTTGGTGGTATTAGGACTGCACCTTGGAAAGAGCAACAGGACATTGATTTCTAAGGAGAGAAGAAGCCTGGCTTGCTCTACTTGCCTGTGTTTCAGCTTTCCTGCATGCACCTCATCCTCCAGCAGCTCCTCTGCTCTCACAACAGAACAAAAGGGAGATTCGAGTGGCCTACAGAAGGGAATGAAATGGAGAGGGGAGATCCACGAACACCAGCAGACACCTTCTGGAAGTACCAGACACCAGTGTCTCCCCAAACCAACTGGCAAATGAACCTCTAAAGGAGCAGAGAGGTCACCCTGAGAGGTCTTCCTGAAGGGGACACAGCTCAACTTCTCCCAGACTTAGGCACAAGTCCCCTAGCACCCTCCACGGACCCCAGCGCCTCAGAAAGACTTTGGCTCCATCACTCCAGCTGCCTCTTTTCCGATGACCTAGTTTCTTCCCTGTACCAAAAAAATGTCACATTGACTTCTCATTGCACAAACTTGTCAGTCTAACTATAGCACAGTTTCAGGCCCCAGCATTTGTTTACCTGCAAAGCGACACAGAAGCTGGCTGTGTGGGTGTCTGTGGTTTGCAAGGCATTGCATTTTGGTTTCTGTTTTATTTATAGAAGGGAAAAAAAAAAAAAAAAAAAAAAAAAAGAGCTGTTCCTCGTGTTTGACCGAGCAGTTTCCATGAGCTCAGCAGATCTGCCTGTCACTGCACTGAGCACATCCTGCCAGACACACGCGGCCCCTGGCCCTGCAGGGACAACGGGTGACTATTTCAGGAGCCAAAAGGAAGGCGAGATGCTCACTATTGTATTGCGCTCATGCCATCCCTCTCGGCGCTGAGGCAGAGAAAGACCCACTCCAACCGTGCCAAAGATCAGTCTCTACAAAGGCCGAGCAAGTGTCGGCAAACACAATCATTTTTTTAAAAAAAGCTTGCGTTTCCTGTACATTTTGTCTCACGTTAGTACAAGATTCATCTCCTTAAGCCCTAAAGGACTTTCAGGGCACTGGTTATTCACTTGCAACATGAGAAGAGATGGCAATTCTGTGAAGCGAGAGTTTATTGAGTCAATGGTTGCAACAAGCTGCCTACCCCATACCACCAACCCTGCCTGGAGGGGTCCGTCTCCTACGCACACACTCCTTCCCATTTTGCATTTAGAGGTTGGCACTTGCATCCCACAACAGAGAAAAACAAGTATGCTTATTCTCCTGTTCCAGCACACGCTCAGAGCTGCCCCCCTTGACCTTCCTACAAAGCATTCAACTTGCAGACACTTTGCCATAATATTGCTGATGATGGAGCTGGATTCATTAAACGAGCCATGCTGATGAGTGATGCTGGGGAGCCTTCTTGTCTCCCCACCAGACAATGAAGCTGGAGGTTAAGACCTGCAAATCCTCTGTCACATCTCCCCAACGCACTACTTAAAGCACAGCATGATACTGAAGCAGAACGCAAACACTTACGAGAGTCCTTCACTTAAGTGTCATCAAATTACTTCAGTTTTATTCCACTTTAAAAAAAATAAACACAAACCATGGAAGAGCAACCCTTGAATAGGACACCTTGAAATTAAATAGTTCAGCAACTAGAGAATTCTTCTAAGTTGTGCATCTTTGAAGCAAAGGTAAAATTCAAGACCCAGGTAGGTATGTGAGCAGCCACTTCTGAAATCAAGATCATTTGCATTCACTGTATCACTTGTGGGGAGGCACCTGCAGGATTGGGCCCAGCCGATTAGGTGAAGCGTATGTGTTTGCAACATAAAGTCAAGTCAGTGGCATGAAGAGCGACAGAAATAGCCCTCTCCTCCCCACCCCAAGCTAATCTTCTCTCAGCTGGAATTGGAAACCAAGCACGAAAGCCTATAGGAGGGATCTGAGCACATAAGCAGCCTGCAGAGGACATGGCTGCCCGATTTATTTATTTAATTAAGAGTCAACTCCTGCACCATGGCAAGGTGAGGAATTGCCAAATTGATCCCTTCTGCTTCCTACAAGGGCCAAGGCCAATCTATGTCATCATCCTGACCCATGAAATGCTAGATGACCAGCCCATCACAGCCCTTTTGCTGAACCCATCCTCTGGCAACGAGCACCATGGAAGTATTCACAGGCTTCTCTTTCAGGCATCACTTTCAGGATTCCCACTGCTTGATGATCCAAAGCGGCTGAAGATGCATGTTCTGTATTGCCATTTCTGCTGTTGGTCAGGATCTCCCCAACGTCTTGGAGGAAGCAGCAGAGCAGCTCTTCATAGCTTGCTCCCTGGTGAGGGGAGGAGTTCATTAGCAGCCCAGCAGCCATAACACTGTCCAGAGATAGCCAGAAAGCTACTGAGAGAAGGAGGTGAGAGACTGAGGGACAGGCAGGAGCAGTAGGGAAAGAAAGGCCCAGGAGTTCAACTGTCCCCAAGGGAGAACAAGGCAGGGAACACGGGGGCTGCCCAAAGCATGGATGTGCCATGGGGCTGACCATACACAAAGACCCCAGGTCCATTCCCTCCCTCCCCACAGCCCAGACCAGGGGTGAGAAGGGCAGCAGCATCCCCCTCCCACCCTCCCTGGAGGAACATGTTCCAAGTCATTTCCTAAACCGAGTCACTGCCGAGCGCGTAACCATGCTGGCTCTGCCAAGGCGCTCCCCACCCCACCGCTGTCATGCAAGCTACCCCCTGTGGCAATCCTCAATACATTTGGGGCGATGGGAAACCAAACCCCACTTCTGGCCTGCTGATGGGAACAGTGAGCCCTGTTCTGGATCAAGAGCTCTTGGGGTTCGCAGAGTTTTTTGGGTGAGTTTTTTTTTTGTTTGGGTTTTTTATTTTATTAGTACAGGGTGATCAAGACAAGAGGGTCTTTCGTGCCAAGACCACCACAGCCTAAAACCAGGATTTCTCTCCTTATTATAACTGCTTCTCTCATCTCCTGCCTTTTGGAAAAGCATTTAATTAGAGCATCATCAACAAGGGCACTGCATCAAGCCCAACCACCCAACTACCCAAAGCATTACAGCCTTACGCACCTATAACAGGGGACTCAGCCACTGGGTCTTACAAATGAAGACAGACAGCGGGTCAGATACCAGCAGCAACCATACAGCAGACTGAGAAAGAACGCTCAAATCACAAGAGACACCTGCCCCTCCGAGGAATCACGGGCCCAAAACATTTGCTTTCATCTGCAATGCTACAGGACAGTCACATTTCCTACAAAGCCCGGGGGAGGAGGAGGAAAGAAAGCCCATGGTGGAAGGCTGCAGTGGTAAGAAATTCAAAACACAGCATTTCCAGCCTCCTGAAGGGTCTCCTTTCTTTTCTGAAACTGAAATTTTTATTTCTCTAATATCACACCCTGCCAGACAGGTTGTACCGTCTCCCTTGTCTGGATCTCTGTTCAACAACTGCGACGCAGGTGGGCACTGACCACCATCTCCTCCAGGATGTCAGGGCTGATAGCAAAGCTGAAATCAGAAACCTGCCGCTGATAACACACACACACCCTGAATGCAGCCCAAGGCGGCACATTAAACAACAGCTTGACATACACCTAAGCCAGTACTTTCAAAATAATATGCAACAAACCCTTCTCCAGAGGTCAGGAGCATCCACTGATGAACAGATGAATACAGAACAAGGTCCCTTGCTTAACTTCAGGCAGCCAACTCTGCAAGAGCTACACCACCACCTCAGGATTGTTATTTCTAGTCCTGGGCTCCCGCCATGAGGTACTGACGAAACCCTACTTGTCCCTCTGTGCTACTCTAACAGCTCTGGCCATTGCTTCTAGTAGCAAATTCTCCTTGAATGCACCATGTGAGTCTCCCTGCACCGTGCTGCAAGCCCCACAGCACCCGCAGGTTAACTGCATAGAGGAGTGAAAGTTATGAAAATTGTTGCTGCATGATTTAATTTCACTGGTATTTCAGAAGCAAACAGCTCCTTTCCTCACTCAGGGCTTCTGCAGCATTTTAAGCAGCAGATGCTCAGTGCTACCGAATGAATGGTTTCTCCTGAAGGAATGAAAGGGAAAATGGCAGGAAACATCACTTTAAAAAAAAGAGGTTTCAGCCAAGACCCCTTGGAGAACATAAATCCTACTGTCTGCCCTGGAGTGCTGGTGAGGAAGAGCAGGTACAGAAGTCTTCTGGGTGAGAGATCTCATCAGAAATCGGGAGTTTCGGGAGAGATTCTTGGCCTTCCCACAGGTTCCTTGTATGCAAAGCAAGTAACTTAATCTGTGCCCCAATTACCTTCTTAAAGTGGAGATACTGTTTTACCAATCTGCAGCAAAGGAAGTTTCATTGCTGCTTGATGCAAAGGTAAGTTTGGTGGTGAAATGCATCAATGTAAGTTATTTTTCTAGCTTAATGGAAAGCTCAAAATTTAAAGCCAAATTCTTCCCCAGAGAATTAAATACATTTTGGTTTGGCCACTTTATCTCTAGTTCCAGATAATCTCTCCCTTTTCAATGAGCTCCTTCCTAGCAGTGGGAATGAAATACAAACAAGAAGAAAAAAAGTGAAACAGCAAGTCAAAAAATCTCTTTGAGCCAATGCTGGTAATAGAAAATTGTAAGTGCCTCATTCTTTTCTCCTCCCAACTGTTCCACTCGTAACAATATTGGCAGTTGTTTGAGGAAAGCCCCTCAGTATTTTCACTATATATTTCCTGTAAACACTCAACACAGCACAATATACATTCTTTCTCTCACCAATATTTCAATGTGGGCTTCCTCAAAAAAGGACCTTCTGTGCCAAACAGTCCTCCCCCACAGCAGCGTCCTTGGAAACACGCTGCTCTTTCCAGTGGCACCTCAGTGATGAGCAAAACAAATCTGTGGTGGTCCCCAGATGTACATATGCCAGCCATTAAGCTCCAATCTACAGCTGGAGAGCTGGGTCTTTGGGTTCATTGGACATTGCTGCAGCCACGGAGGTCTTTGCTTTAGTAGGACACAAGCCCAAGCACAGCTTACATGCACGATTTAAGAGCAAGGCAAAGCATTAACGCTAGACCAGCTCAGCGCTTGCTTCCCTCCACCTCCCTTGTGGTTCTTGTGCAAAGCTGCTCCTTAAGCCCAATTCCCAGTGCAAGGCAGCAGGCCTTGGAGATGTTTTAAAAAACCTTAATCTAGAAGCTCCGTAGAGCAAACGCTCTTTTCTATGTCTGCTCCACACAGCTCTCTTGAGGCTGCCACTTTTCTGCATTAAACTGCACTTGCCTGGGTAGATTTTCAAATCTAGAACTTTTATGTTGATAGTTTTTATGTTCATTACCAGTCTGGAGTTTTTCCTCCCCTCTCCATTTTTATTCCCTAGCATCCTACTTACCAACCAGGCTCCGGAGGCGAGGCAGCCAAGCTCCGCTCTTGCTGGCTCTCCCTCCACATCCATGAGCAGGGTGGGCTCTTCCAGCCCCCGGTTTGAGGCGTAGCTCCAGACCGGGCACTGGGTGCACCTTTGAGGGTACCTTGGAGATGCAGAAACTGCTCAGCCTCCTTTTGTTTTCCAAGGGTGAAACCTCAGGTTTGCCTCCTGCTTTCAGGTCAATCAGTGAATCAGTAAAAAGACACCCCGGGCTCTTGGCCATCGGCTTGCCACACAGAGAAGGGAGAGGGATATTTCAGTTAGTTTGAACTTGAAAATCTAACCGTGATTTTGAATCGAGTTAAAAATCAGAAACTACGTTCGGGGCTCAATTTCAAACTACACACCTAGTGTAATAGAGAAAACTATTCAACAGCCTGTAAATCTGCAGAGACCATGCACTAATTGTACTGATTCTTTTTTTTCCTTAGATGAGGACTGTATACATCAAGCCACGAGCAAAGCTCTCCCCTCTGCTCCCCACTGACTGTAACCAAGATAGCACAGACACAGGCTCAGGGCAGCACACAGGACTCCAGAGAAGACGATGCTTGAAGACAAGGAAATTTTATTCCTTCAAGAATTCATTACATACCACTCCCCTCTCCCCTTTGCTCTCCCAAAGAAAAGTATCTGCTAACAAAATTTATCTCTAGCGTCAGAGGAGCAGCAGGATCCCTGCCCTTAGGCAAAGAAAGATCAGAACAGGATTTCTGTGCAAACATGAACCCAATCCCAACTTCCCTCGCAGAAGAGCAGCCCCATCTTCTGAGCCAGGCAGTTAAATATTGAAGGAAAGGCATGCAGCAGCTCCGATTATGTGGAACAAAAATTAATTGAGGGCATAAGTCTCCGATTCAGCTCTCCATTTATTTTTTCCACAGCACATTATATGTGAGTGTGGGTTGCAATGCAGACACCTGCAGGGAAAGCAGCCCAACCCATCTGTGACAGTGATATTACCTCCTTTTATTTGTTTTTCTGGCTAAAGCATCCATTTTTTATCAGCCCTGCAACAGACAGATGTGGGGAGTCCTCCAAAACTGCATCCCCCTTCCTTACATTTTAAACTACACATTTAGAGATCTGTAATTTGAAAAACAACATTTTTTTTCCCCAAAACAGGCTTTAAAATAAGACATGAAAAAAACAAAACTAATTTCCAACAGAATCTCAAAAACACCATCGCAAGAACCCACACCCTTCCCTTAAGATACAAATTAATGCCCTATTTGCCCGCACCCCAGTCTTTTTAACAGAAATCCTTCCATTGTCTAAAGCCACTTACACACATTTTGGCCCATGGGAAAAAAAAGGAGAAAAAAATCCTGGGAACAGCCCTATTCTGGCACAGCAACAAGCTAGATAAGTGCCTGGATTTTCCACATACAGCTCCTAGGCACCTCAAGCCGTGCCAACATGGGATGTTTCAGCAGCAGGGCTTTTGCAGGGTCTCAGCTATTAAGAGGGATGTGCCTTTCCCAGGGGATGCCCCCTCTCATTGTCACCTCTGTGTGATGCACCAGAGGTGACAATGAGAGCGGGTAGCCCACCTGCCCCCATACAGCTATGCAGCCCCCCATGGCTGTGCTTTTCTATAGCAGGCTGGGGGACACAGCATCCCCCCAGGGACTTACCATCTGATGGAACTACATTCCTCTCTTTTTAATTTTTTCTGGTTTCTTTGCCACAGGAAGAGAGTCCTGCCTTGCTCTTCCCCTTCCAAGGCAAAGGTGTGATCCTGTCAGCTTTGTGGCACTGCAGTGACAATGCCAGCGGCCAACAAAGCCACCACAACGACAGTCAGATGGGAGGAAGGGACAATGCATGTTGGGTTCATGCTGTGAGATGATGCTGATATGCAAGAGAAGACTCATCCCTGCACATCCGTACTGGAGTTTGCTATACCAACATTGACACCAAGAGATAACAACTACTTCCAAGCTGGACACCTAGACCATAGCACACAGTGATCCAAGGTCAGGTCCAGTGGGGTGCATCAGCTCGTGCAGAAGGTAGGATAGGTCCCCAGGCTACCAGACCACAGAAGCAAATACCACGTAGCCCACTAGCACCAGGCATTTTTCCCCAGCCACGGGACAGATGTCACCAGCTGGGCACAACCACCACCCAACTCGGAGCACCCAGGTGCCAGAGCCAAACATGCCAAACAGCCCACCATGGCATGAAGAGAGGTTTTGAGAGACTGGTAAGAAGTGCTGCTGTCAGGATGATGCGGTGCTTTGTGGTGGGCTTGGATATGACTGACAGGATTTGAAAGTATTTGCTACACACCTGACAGGAGGAATATTGATTTGGGGGGAGATTTAAGAGAGGATGCTCTTTCCAACAATCCAATTTACCCTTTTTAAATAGCGGTTGTATTTAATTACTGCTAACAAAATGCTTTCAACTTTTGTGCTTACAGACACTATTGAGCATATCTATAACCATTCCAATAATCCTCAAAAGATCTTAACCAAATAATGCAAAAGTGTGCCCTCTGACCCATCCTGCATCTATCAGGGAGCATGTACGTCTGCTCAGGATGGTGTTGCCCACCTTCCTCTGCTATGCAGGGACCATAGCAGGATGCCTGCAGGCTCTTCTGGGAGAGTAAAGAGGTGAGACTTTGGGAAAAATGAATTATCCATGCTGCAGTGTGGGATGTTTTGCTCCATACAGCTCAAACATCTGGATTTGTTGTCGAAGGCATAACCCTTATACCTTGGTGAACTCTGCAATGCCTTACTTATTCCACTGCTAAACCACGCAGATGTCACCCCTCCACTCCAGAAAATTCATCCTCCTGCCCACCTAGCCTTTGCAGATCAAGGTCAGCCACCAGCATGCAAGAAGGGGGCCCTGAGGTTGCTGATCTGACACTAACAGACCTCCAGCACAGCGGGTCTGGCTTCCCTGCAGCATGAAGCACCATCCTATAGTTGCTGCTGTAGGGTACCACAGTATCAGCCCATTTGCAACGGCAGCAAAGATCAGCACCACCACATACTGTTACCGCAGGGCAATCAAGACTGTTTTCCCTTGAAGCCTGTGGAAATATTATAAGGCATCTTCTAGAAAGTTGAACCATAATACTTCAAGAGGACAAAAGCTCCTTAAAATGCAGATCAGCAGAAATCCTGCATGGGAAGCAGGCTGCTGCTGGCAGGCCTTGGCTGAGGAAAAGCATCTCCACCAACAGCCTCACCACTGCCTCTCGCTTCCACCTCTGCCCAAGCACAGCTCCAGAGTAACTTGCCTTATCTTAGATGCAAACCATCAGATTGAAACACAATGTTTTGCTAGCAAAACGCTAACAAAATGTTAGTACAGCTTTCTGCAGTGCCAACATCACCAGTTTCAGTCTTAAATCAGACACTCAGAGCAGCTTGCCACTGCCTTGCTTGCGAGGCAGATTTTATGCTTCTAAAGTACCTTATTTTTAGGCGCAGTTATCAGCCCGCACATCACCATACATGCCCTACTTTCCATGTTTTCTGCATCTACTCTTGGCCACAGTTAGAGATGGTACATTGGCTTGACTTGCTGCTCTGACAATACAGTTGCTCTGACATTCAGTTTCATCAAAGATTTACCACTTCTTAGTTTGAAAATATGTGTTTGGATACTTTAGCTTAACTTGACTATGAACTTGGTACCAGAATTGCTGGTACTGCTCTCCTCCTCGTCAGTCTAGTTCTTTGCTTCTGCCATTTCTGGGATTACAAGCACTAGGGCTCTGCTGCCACAGGCCAAGGAGAACCTCATGCACCCACAAGCACAAGGTTTAGCCATCCTTCTCTGCTGTCTCAATGTGCAGCCATGCCTGGGTGTGCAAACAGCCAGTCCTGCCCAGGGGAGAGACTCTTCCCAAAGATACTGAGATTTAAGGGCCAGAACTCAGCTGGGAAGAATGGCTGCTCTTAAGAGAGACTTTCTGGAGAGCTTCCAAGGCACAGGTACCCACCCTTCCATTTGCTGTGTACCTCACTTGAATATTTGTTCTGAGAAGCAGTTTTCTTTGGATGGCAGAAAAATCAGTGTTCTGGTAGCGACAGTCAAATTCAGGTAGCAGGGGCATCTTAAAGCCAGAAATCTGATCTGATCGTGCAGATGGTGGAGAGGGCCCTTCTGCATCCCGCTGACAGATCTACAGCACACCTCCCACCAGCTGCTTTGGTAGGTTAAGCAAGTCAGCAAGCAAAGCCCACCCAGCACAAAGCCCCTCTTAATTTCACGTACCAGATGAACTCTTGCTCAAGAACTCAGGAATAAAAAGCCAAGTCCTTCACAAATCCCCAAATCTCAGCTTAGCACCATAAAGTAGAGAAAATGATGGTAGGTATTACTGGGCACTTCGCAGCCAGCATGGGGCTCACGCTTTCCTTGGCCTTTCTGCTTAGGTGGGTATTTGACTTTTGAGCTGCTGAGCAAGTAATCAAGCAGAATTTGTGCTTGTGAAATGCTGCCAACATCCAATATTGCCACACGGAGCCACTGTAGAGCAATGCCTCATACTTGGGGTTTTCCCATACAGATCATAGAGATGCCGTGACTATGCCATAATGTCACATGGAGCAGTTGGGACAAAATTAAGGCAACCAGCAATGAAGAGCGAAGCTGTGCATCTCCAGCCTTCCCCTCCTAGGCTGTCCCCTCTCTTCTCTTCCAGAAATACCCCACCTGCCACTCCTGCCCCTTCCAGCTCAAGAGCAAAGCATCAAGATCTAGGTAGTGTGCTGAGCAGCCCCTCACCTACAGAGCAGAGGCGAGAGCTAATGAGCAAACTCACAAGGGAGATCTCTTGGCAACACAGGGTAAGAGAAAAGGAGGGGAAAAAATGCTGCCAGCTTGTTTGTGTGCACTTAGGGTGGCATTTCCAACCCTGTAATTGTTGCATAATGAATTTAGCAATGGAGTTCAAGAGCTATGATTCATTCAGGCCAAAAAAACATGAGTCAGCGCCCAAAGAATCATGAGATGTTAGAATTATATACATTTAACTTGAGCTTGACAAATCCAAAAGAGCAGTGTAACAGCAGAGTGTCTCAGCACAACTCAAAACATCATGCAAATATCCCCACTCCTCCTCCCAGCCAACGCAAGATGAGAGCAGCACGAGAGCAGCGCCTTGGTCGGCTGTTGCAAATAATTTACGCCTGCCACTTATGTCCAGCTCAGGTTATCAGCCCCAGCTCAGACACTGTCTCTTACCTAGCGCTCACACTGACTCACCGAGAAAGGTGATAAGGTCTCTTCCAGCCTCAGAAAAGACTTTTATGCAATCTTGCTGTGGACCTCTGGGGAGACGAGCACTCCGGATGCTCGTTTCGCTGTGTGCGACCAGCACAAAAGCCAGACAGAGGACAGGGGAGGAGAGCAGAGGCGGCTGTGGGAGGCTGGCGGTGAGGGTGCTACAGCAAACCACAGAGGTAGCGGTGGGAAAGGAGCGCGGATCTCTGCAGGGGATCGAGCAAGCAACAAGGCAAAGTTATTACAGAAAAGGATGCCTAAGGTTAAGAAGCATGTGCAGATTGCTGGGAGGTGACGCAGAGAAGACCTCAGGAAAAATAAGATGTTTTCCTAGCTCTCTTGGGTGATCTTGTTTAAGTCGTGTCCTGTATTCTGTGCTTACAGAGCTTGCATATATGTAAAGGAGAGTTATTTTGAAGTGAGATAGGGTGCAAATTCAAAGCAGAACAACTATTCTGGGTTAACTCCCCAGGTGGGTTCTTACTCTAGAGTGGCAGTACCTTTTTCTAGTTTATTTCACTTTAAAAATAGATTAGGCCAATGGTTCTGATCTGCAAGGCCATGGTAGCTGGCCCGCTGCTTTTAGAGCATCCTTAATTAGGGCCTGGATATAGGAACATGTGGGTTCCAGGATGCAGATGTGAAAGTCCAAATCTGGAAACATTAACCTAAACCAGGAGCAAAACAACCGCCTGCAGGAGGGTCTGCACGGACACCGCTTGGGCAGGACCTGCTGCACAGCAGCTATTCCTGCAGCAGGCACACGGGAACACACCTCAGCAGGGGCACAGACCATGCAACACACTCTGCCAACCACAAACCAAACAGCACTAGATGAAACCCCCAGTCTGCACTTCACACGCAACCAAAAACCTTCTTATAATGTTTTTATTTGAGGTTCATTTGAATTTACCATTTATCAGGTTTCCATTTAGCCTCATTAATCACAGCCTATCAAGCTCCTTCAAATGCAAACATAGAAAAGTACCCAGCAACTGCACTTCTCGGTTTATCCTTCTGCTGGAATTACGGAAGGCTACGATGCAGGAATGCCAACCCACCTGTCTCCTGCTTTTCAACCACTTCCCATGGGATGAAATCAGCTGACTATTCTGGAAAAAAACACACTGATCTCTTTCCTGCCAGCTAGCAACATTCAAGGATAGCAAACAATGTGGCGTGCAGGAGAAAGTGCATCCCTGTGAAAGTCGAGGGGAGAGGCAGATAGGCAGCTCCCGGCAGCACCAGTACCTGCATCAGCACGCGGATGCTGTCTCTGGAAGCAGGGATGGCCAAGACACCTTTGTCAAAGGCTTTGCATTGCCTATCCAGGCCCCTGGAGACAGAGATCTCTCAGCTCACCTAATCCATGTCAAATGATATGCCATTTGTTTGCACTGTATGGGTATTAAGGCTTAGCCTTCCTCAAGCTATTCATATTTTTTTCCTTGGTGCCTATGTGGCTGTTAACCCCGGTATCGACATGCTTCAGTAAGACCTGCAAGGAAAAGGTCCATCAGGAAGAACCACATTACTCTGAAAGTAACATTTGCCCCAGCTAGCAGAGGTGCTGAGGGGTGCCGCCAAGTCCAGACTCGGTCCAGTACCATCAGTTCTCGCTGACAAACCCTTTCCCACTTTGCCGTGAGACTCGGGGTGTAGCATTCATTCCTCTCACCTCCCAAAGTCTGACAGTTTTTTCCGCTGCTCTTTGTCTGCGCTGTTTGCTCAAGCCAAGTGCAGCGCTACCCCCCGAAGTGGGAACTATCCTGATTTCAGAGGGGAAGGTGCAAGCAGCCGGTGATTCACATCCACAATTACCAGTCCCTTACGCTGCTGCCAGCAGCAAGGCAAGCTGTGCTTCACGCTGAGCCCGCCGCCAAGCAGGACCTGGCGTAGGAGTGGGCTTTGGCTTACTCAGAGCTGGAGTCTGACTGCTCCTGGGTACCGTGACTCTCCTGCACCTCCACCCCAGCCAGCAAAGCACCTGGGCTCTGCTGTCCTTTCAGGAGTGTCACTTTCAAAAAAAAAAAAAAAAAATTAAAAACATGGTATCTATCTATCTATATATATAAAGAAAAAACATGGTGGACAGCAAAAAGTGACAGTCAACAGATGAACATGCCCTAAAACAAGACTTTGGCAAGTGGCACAGCTGGTGTTGACCGGCAGCAGCGCAGGCAGAATGGTGCTGTCGAGATGAATGAGCAAGGGAGCACGTGGAAGGGAGACGAGGAGAGACAAGTAGATTAATAGAAGACGACAGATTTCTAGGAAGATTGCGATAAGCCTCTTTAAACTTCCCTAAAGGATGAGCCAGCTGGCAAGGCCATCCTAGGAGGTGGTGTAACTCGACTAACAGCCTTGCAAAAAGCCAACAGCTGACCCCTTTCACACATCCCGGCTCGCTCCTGCAGCTCTTTAAGCAAGGAGGGCTAAATGCGTGGAGCCTGGATGCTTCTACACCAGCGTTCGCCTGCAATTACAGCCCTCCTTGCAGAGAAGCTGCCAGCCCTGAAATATTTTCAACAAGCAAACAAGCAGCAAGGTCGGGCTGACCATTAGCGCCGGCAGAGCACACCGTCCCGCTCTCCCCAGCCCCAACCAGCCGTACAGCACGTTTCATTGCCCACGCAGGGGCTAATCCTGACCCGTGTTCCCAGCCACGGGCCACGAAGCTGCCAGGCATGGCTGGGGAGAGGCATGTCGCTCCTGAAAAGGGCTTTGATAAAGCAGGGACGGGGATGGCAAGGTGATGAGCGGGGCCCCTGCATCATGCTTTCGCCTCCCTCCTAAATTCAGCTCTGCTGGGATCCCCGGCAGAGCCAAGTTCTCAAAAAACATTACACCCCAGTGAGCAGTTTCACTCTCCGAGGAGGAAGAGGAGAGGGCTGTCCACAGGGGAAGGCAAGCTTGAAAAGTTAAGATTTTTATACTTTAAGGGACAACACCTTCAAAACCTGCTTGGAGGTGGAGCGGATACCATGCACAGGTATGGCTAACAGAAAGAGTTCACTGCATCCCCTTTCCATTGCCTCAAAACCCCATAAGTATTTGAAACTGGAGGTATGACCTAGGGCAGCAGAGGGTTTCAGGATGAAGAGCAGCAGCCAGTTTGTTTTATATCAGGCAAGTTTTTCTTCTTAGGCCAATTAGCTGGTGATACAATTTGCCCACTAAGGTCACTGAATCATCATTTAGCAGTTTCAAAGAAGACAAGATGAACTGCAGGACAATTTTCCCCCTCCAGCTCAATGAGTGATTCAAAATGCTGTTAATGATAGTGGCTCATAAGTATCTGGCAGAGGATTTGAGAGGGCAATTTATTGCCCAAAAAGAAACTGACCTATTTCATGCCAAAGAAGCTAAGCCTGTGAAGATGTAGGCCCTGATTTTGCTATCTTATTTTACCCAAGAGCCGCCAAACTTGAGTCAGGCATTGGTAAAAGCAAAAAGAAGCAGCAGACTCAAAAACAGGTTAAGGAAGGCCACAGCCAAAACCCACTTCGTCACCTGCAGGCAAGAGACGTTTCTAAGGATGGGGATAAGAAGGAGTAACATCCCCAGAAGACTTTTAGCACAAACCCTGCATTTTCCCAAGTTTATATAAGATAAAAATGAGACATCCCCTCATCCACAAAAGCTTCATTATTTGTCAACCTCAGGCTCCATAACCAGTAAACACTGGTTGATGTTTTTCTTCTTACTGGATGAAATGTGCCTACAGGCAACAGGCATTTTATAAATTATTAAACCAAGGGAAAATAAGGTTCCAACAAAGTGGCTGCAGAAGCATCAAGGAGCTGGTACAATTGGTACCAGCACACTCACACAGAGTCATTTTTCCTGTAATGATGGACTCAACAACAAGACATTGTTAGAAATGGGCAGCCTGGACACGTGGTCTTGATGGCAAAAAGAAGACACCGTATCTCAGCGTTTCATCACATTCACCACAGATATCTGAAGTTCAACACTTTAAACCTTATTTTTCTTATGAAATAGTAGTTTATGTTTTCCAATCAGAAGGAAAATAAGTGGTTTGGGTTTTTTTCAACTTCATGAGAGGTCTCAGGACATGAAGCAAACCCCATAAAAATAATGTAACAAGAGTACTTTCAACGTCATCCACAGTTTTTAGTCCAACCCATAGCGTAGAGATTAAACAAGGAAGGGAAAAACATAAATAAAAAAAGTATTCTTCACATTCAGGATTTAATACATTACGTCTTCCACAATGAACACGATCCCCCTTCCAGACTAAATTCGGTTCCAGCCAGAAAAACCCCTTTTGCTTTCTGCCATAACAGCGCTTGGCCCTCCCATCTGTGAAAAAGCACTTAACAGTAACAGCAGGGCTCAGGGCACCCGGGTCAAGGAAGGCTGGGTCAAGGTGAAAAGCTAGGGCAGCCCAGGCAGCTGCTACTCCAGAGGTTTCCTGAGCATTTGATAGGGAACACAGGAGAGCTCAAACTGAGACGGTTTGAGGGGTTTTTTTCTCCCCCCCAGCTTTGCGAGCCCTCTGCTTTCCTTGACAATTTGCAAGAAGCCACTTTTCTCTGCTACTCTGTTGCAGCTTAAAGCATCCTCCTCCTCCTCCAGCAGTTATCACGGTGCAGAAAAGATCTTTTCACAATAAGTAAGCAAAGACACAAATGTGAACTTGTAGGCTTGCCAACAGAAAGCATCTCTACCACCACTGACACCTCAGACCCCTGAGCTGGAGAAGGGGATGAAGTTCAGGCTGAAGTTCACCTGGTCTGCCAGTATCTGAAGGAGACTCTGTCTGAGAAAGACCTTCATCTCGCACAGAAACCAGCACTCGCAATTCTGATGCCATTTCAGCAATTACGGTTGCTTATATTTATGCTACTTCCAGTATATTTCTTCCACACCCGAATCATGCCAAAAGGGAGAGGATTTCTAAGTACAATAAGGAAAATCCATTCACGAGCAAACGCAAGAATTTCACATCTTCAGTGCCTTGGCTTTTGCACGATGACCCACGGCGCAAACGAGTACTTAAACACCAACGCCAAGCGCTCAAAGGAGTCAAAACTGCCTTAAAGTGGTAACTGCGTCCTCAGCATTAGATGCGGCCAAGGTAAGGTTAGCCAAATTTACCGAGGGATTAGCCGGGTGCCTGACGCTACCCGGGGAAGGCAGCGGACTGCGTTATTTAAGTGACTCCCGCCAGCCCGGTCTAGGGTTGCACGGGGCTGGAGTTACCGAAACTCCGCGGCGTGATTGCAGCCGCTGCCTTGGCCGCGGCGGGGACCCCGCTCCGCGCCCGCGGAGCTCCCGCCGCGCACCTGCGGCAGGAAACCTCGGCCGGCCAGCTCTCCTCACGCTCCCCGCTCATGTCACCCGCCGTTGTAAACAGGACACGGGGATATGCAATGTCTGCAGGGTCTGCTTTTTCTGGGAGAGGGGCTGGGGGGGGGGGGG
>JAVJGG010000009.1:19533629-19594270 GCA_035590195.1 Aviceda cuculoides | reverse complement strand
CCCCGAGGAGGGGCCGCGGAGGGGGCGCGGATCCGACACGCCGCAGCCCGCCCCGCCGCCCGGCCCGGCAGGTGGAAGGAGCGGAGCGGGGCGGAGCGGGGGAGCATCCCCGGGGATGTGGCCAGAGCGGCTTGCGCGGAGCGTCCTGCCTCCCGTGGCGCGGGGAGGACCCTTGAGAAACGAGGGCTTGTGGGCATTTGGGAGGGTGGGGGTGTGATTAAAATGAATAAGTAAATATTTGTTAAAAAGGTCTTCGAGTTTTGGGGGAAGGTTGCAGCCGCGCCTCGGCCTTCCCGAGGCTGCCGAGAAGATTTGCCCTGGCTTCTGGCTGGGCGCAAGGTGTGGGGTGCTGCTGCCTGCGCTGAAGTTGGAAGGTCTGGGGAGGATATCCGGGTTAGAAACCGTTTTGCCCTTTTTTCGGCGTAAATAGCCGATCCCGGCAGCGGGTTCCTGTTCACCACAGAGCCAGATGATGCTAGGGATGGGGTCCCAGAGCATTTTTTAGGAGAAACTGAAAGCCACCCCCAACGCAATGCAACATTCGTGTCAGGCTTTTGAAGCACAGTGCCTGATGCTGAAAACAAATGCCATTCCTGAAGTATGCCTCATGCCCATTTTAGAGACGGACAAAGAGAGGCAGATAAGAGCCTTTGCCAGGAGTCAAAGCCAGTCACCGGAGCTGGGAGAGAAGCCAAGAAGCCTCCTGGGCCAGGGAGTGGCCCTCGGGAGCCCACGCTCACCCCTGCATGGGCTTGGAGCAGAACAGAGAGGATTCCTCATGCTGCTGTCAGATCTTGTGTCTGGGATCGGTTGCCTTTTCTGGGGTGAAATAGGTTTCAGAAGGTTTGGAGGATTAATCACCATCAGCCCTATTTCTCCTTGAGAAGGGGCCTCCGCCCAGACCTAACAGATCAACAGGGAGACAGCTCTGACCATCAGGCTGTGGGGTTTCATTAAAATGTTCTAGCTCAACAAATGCCTTTTGGTTTGAAATGTGACTCGCTCCTTTAAACAGGACAACATGTTGGAAAGTGTTTACGGGTAATAAACCTGGATCTTTGCAATTACACATGAGCGTGAGAGCGTATCCAGAGTGTAGAAGTCTGATTAAGGTGGGAGTTTACTCTGATGAGTGTCTGGGAGCTCTGTCCAGAATTCACACGTTACTGCTGCAACATGGCAGAACCATGTTTTAAGAGTCCAAGTGACACATGGAGACGTGCCTTAACTGTACAAACTTGTCTTGTTGCTGCATTTATACATGCAAAAATCTGGAAAACAAAGTTGATGAGAAGAAAGTACATCCATGTCCTCCTCCTCACTGGATCCACCGAGGTGTGGGTGCAGGACGGGAGGAATGGGAAAACTTTTAGCCAAGTTAAAGTTTAGTTACGGATCTGGGACTATACTAAGATCCTCACCAGGCAGAGACCTTGGCAGCCCTGGGCTGTGCAGGGTGGAGGAGGCTTTCCAAAGCATGAGTCTGGCAGCCAGAGCCTTAGCCCAGGGCACTGGAGAGCTGAGCAACTTTGGACCAGTCTCTGAAGTCCATAATTCAGTTGTCTGTTTATTTAAAATGTGTTGTAAGCACAGCTGCTTTCTGAAGCACGTATGGTAATGATGGGGGGAGTCACATAAATAAACTGGCTCCGTGCCAGACCAGTGAGTCAGCGTAAAGAGCTGAAATGCATGTTAACAGTTAGAGGATTAAAAAAAAAAAAAAAAAAAAAAAACACGACTCATTTTCTGTTCAAATTTGGGTATGAGCATTCCAATTCTGAAGATAAGGACAGTTACCACGTCAGCAGGTTCTTGTTGTGCCCAGAGTCCAGGAATGGAGAAGGTACAGATCTCCAGGGCAGAGGGAGGGCTGAGCACATCACAGAGAGCCCGCAGGCATCCGCATCATCCTCGTTTTTGCTGGCAAATCAAAGCTCTTCCTTTGGTTGCCAATACAAAGATTTGGAACTAGAATAGAAATACAATTTGTTTGTTTTCTAATACAGTAAAAATTCATTGCATCAAGTTTGGGGTTTTTTTTTGGTGGGGTACAAATTAAAAATGTTACAAAGATCTAGGTTAAGAAAAAGGATATTTTGAAAGTAAGGTTTCATAAAAAGCACTACTAGAACATCCAGCATTTTCAAAGACCCGGTTCTTAGCGCCTCCCTCCTCATCCAGTGTTCAATCCAATTTCACAGGTAGTTTTGGTCCCTCAAATTCCTTTCTTTAGCAAATTAGTATTTGCTGGAAAGATTTCATCCAGGTCTAAGAACAGAATTTTTCTCTTGTGCTTTTATAATACATAAGTTACTCAGCTGTCAGAGTAGGTGCTGGCAACCGATTGAGTCTTCTGGATTAAAAAAACAGGTAGAAAGTTGCAGTGATTGAAGGACACTGGGCAGACCCCGTGACTTGGACACACAGAAGGAGCTGCCAGTCTTGGGCTGTGCTGGGAATTAAAAAATGTAGAAGTGAGGGGACAGTAAAAATCAAATCCTTGTTCTGCAGGCGTACAGAGCACGTGTGCTCGTGATTGCTGCTTCATTGTACGCTCGCGTGGTGACAGCTTGTCAAAACAGAAACCGGCTGAGCGTAGGTAGGCTGTAGCGGGAGCCAAATGCCGTAGGAGGAGCTGTGTCAGCGGCCCCATGCACGAGCTGAAGGTGCTGCCCCACTTTTCCCCCCTCTCCTCTTCAATTTACACTTCCATCTCTACAACTTTAATTCCCTGGCAAAGTTTTCTTTTCATGATCTTTCAAGGACTCCTGATGTATTTTATTCCAGCTAAGAGTTGCTGGCACTAAGAAGCAAGGCTGATGATAAGCAAGTAGACCTTGTCCATGCTTAAACCTACTGTGAATAAGCACGAGCCTCTGCAAAATAGAGGTGCAACCTACACTCCGGTGTCCCAGCACCACTGAGTAATGCTCATGGACAACATCTGGCAGCACGGCAAGGACTGGGGAGAAGAAAACAAGCCATGAGACAAGAAGTGAAGGCAGAAGTTGATGACAGTCAGTGAACACAGGCTGCTTCGAACATAGGGGCTTGCCAGCACAGGAGGCAAAGCCAGGCGGGCAGGGGAGGCACAGAAAGCCCTGGCAGGCTGAGGGAGATGAGGTTGGGAGAGATGGAGATGGGGCAACAGAAGGAAATGGGCAATCTCGCAGTCTTAATGGTGAAGGCAAGAGGTTTTGAACAGATAGTGGGAGGAAATCCATGGTGCAGCGCAAGGGAAACCATGAGGTGCTGGCAGGGGAGAAGTGATTCAGCTGTGGGGTGGGGGTTGTCTAGAAGGAAGTGAGAGGGACAAGAAAAGGAAACAACACTCAAACCGGGGACCTGCCAGCGGTGAAACACTATCTTAGAGAGATACGTGAGCAGAACCACTGGCATTGGTTATTCTCTGTAAAAAAACCAAACAACAAGTAAATAAACAACAGATTCAAGGGCTTGGAAAGTGCTGAAATCAGTAAGAGAAGAGAAGACAAGGGAGGACACCAAGGGAAAGCTGAAAGTAGCAGTAGAAATGTGAGACTAAAAAAGAGAGAGGGCTAGATCTGGGATATTCATGCTGATTTCAGTAGAAGGCTATGAGATGAAATCAAAGATTAAGTGAAGAATAAACCGGGAGGCAAAAAGAGTGGGTGCACAGATCTGGCTGCGATGTGGTACAGCAGAATAAAAAAGTGCTGTAGCAAGAGAAGTCAAAAGTAACTCATCTTCCATTCTGGAACATCAAATCAGTAAAAAACAACTTTGCAAATGGTGGCAGGAGGGGCCCTGACCTTGAGGACCGTTACACCATCTGTGCCAGGAAAGCCTACGCCAAACTGGGCATGAGCCAGTAAACTGGCACAATGACTTCCCAACAGTCCAATAAGTTATCCAAGTGTATCCTCACCACTACAGAAAAATTAAGATGTGAGATAGTGCCAATGGTAATTTGTACCTTGTAAATATACCAAAAGAAGAAAAAAGATTAGTTGATCATCCCCCAATATTTGTACAACTCACCCTTATCAAAGACTGCCACTCATTCCTCCTCTTTTCTGGAGGCACAAAGGCCAACTCTCTACAAGTAAAATGTTCAGTACCAGCTCCAGCAGCAACACTGACCCAAAGCAATGCTGTAGCGTTAGCATCCAGGACTCTCCCAGAAGGACCACTTGCACACACAAAAGCCAAAAGCAGGTTTGGAGAGTAAGCCTCTCCAAACACGAAAGGAGCCAGGACCAGGTTGACCTATGGAAGATTTCATGCCTCGACAGGAAAGAAATATTGCAGACTGGTGGGCAAAGATCCACGGCTTGCAAGGTTACGAGTTAAAATCCCTGTGGTTAGGACCTGGCTGCCTGCCCAGCGCTGAGCGTGAAACTGTTTTCCCGTTATTAACCGCGTGCTCCTCCTCGTCCTCCACCTTCGGCTGAAGGAATGGGCGCCTCTCGCCACACCTTGCCGATGATGCCTGTACCGAGAGCTTTCATCAGAGGCACTCCCAGTGCCCTTGCATCAGGTGAGCATGCCTATAGGGTCACTTGAGTGCTTGGCATGAAATCCTATGGGGGCTTGCTTTCGGGAGGGTGGTGGGGGGAGGGGAGGATTCCTTTGGTGGTGGTTTCCCCCTCCCAACTCCGCACAGATGCTGTGGTGACAAGTGAGAATTACACTGCAGCGGAGCAGAGCCCACCGGAGCAGCAGCAGACCTTCAGTAACAGTGGCTTTAATCTCATAATTAATCCCTACATCTTTTCTAACGCTTAAAGTCCCTTACTGTGGCCTTCCTCCTGCTGCGGCAGCGCAATATGTGGGGTAGGTGCCATTTCCAGCAGTTTCTGGGGGAAGACCAACTGGACAGCACAGCATTTCTTTCTGCCTATGGTTTGGGGGCTGAAAACCTTTTACATTATCACAGCTCTGCATCTTGTTTCTTTCCTCCAATTCTCAGATGGCAGTTAGTGCCTGTTACTTACCTTCTTCACAGAAGGTTGGGAAGATTAATTAGAAAGATTGTCTCAAGGTGCAAACTTTGCATCTGGCTGGAAATTTTGAAGGTCAGAAATAAGCTGGTTTAACCCAGTATCTCTGTGCCTGTGAGAAGCTTTGAGAGGAAGATGGGCTAGATACAACTTACAGTCAAGACATAAACGCATGGCACACTTCTGGTACTTCACAAGCTCCTCGGACTAACGTATTTGCAGTAGATGTTGTCTTAGAGAGTTTAAAAGTGACAGCAACTCATGAGGAGGGGAACCTCAAAAAACACCCTCCAAAAGGACTTTGAATTAGAAGCAAGACCCTCTGGCTACCTGAAAAGAGGCATTTCTGGACAGCCCTATGGTCAGTGCTGAAGGCTTTGGGGAAGAAAAGATCACATTAGGCAAAGCAAGATGCTCCTAAAACATATCAGCAGCAGACTTTACTGAACGATGGTTTAGCTTTTAGATAAAACAATGCTATTTTATTTGCAGCCATGCCCACTCCCTTCCCTTGACTGAAATAAGCAATCATTCCTGGTAGTGTCCTTGAATTTCTCAGTTTCTGGCCTTGAAGAAATCACCCAGACTATAATTCACATGTGGAACAGGGGTGATCCTTCACCTATATTTCACAAAGCTAATAGATATTTGGAAAATAATTGCCATGCTCCCATTCTCCAGCCTGAGGGCTACACCTAGAGAAAGCAGAGGCTTGCACAGAAACCCAGAACAGAGCTGTGCTAGCAAGATTGGTACATCAGCAAAATGGGGTCTACACCATCCTAAGAAACACCTGCAGCACTACACATTTCTCTAACCTCTGGCTTCTTTTATCCATTAAAAGCAGTAAATGCACGGAGACAGTCCAGACCCAAAGATATGCCCCTAGATCACAGGAACAGAACAGCATTATTAAGTCTGGTGATAAATGCAGAGAGCAACGTTGATTTTGAAGGCAAATATCAATTTTAGAGAGGATTGTGGTAGTTAAAGGGAAGGTCAGAGCACTACCAAGGGAGACACATGACATTTTCTACCCAACTATCACATACTGGTCCCATTAAAGTGCCTTCCATCTTCTATTGGACACCCATTGATTGGCAATTAATTCAAATATCTCCTGTGCACTGCACTTGAAACTCATCAGTGCTTTGTCATCATCTGTGAGCTTTCTCCCCAGTTTAAGCAAATATTGTATGATAATCTGATTTATGCTAAGTGCACAGAACTGGCACAGTTTAGCCATAAAATCCTCTGTGGCATTCAGGTATTTGACAAGCTGAAGTGTTTAAGGGTGTGCCTGGCATTTCTGTTTAGATATACAACTGTTTAAACATATTTTTTAATCCAATCTCAGAGAGAAACTTGGCCTCAGATCCCTTTGGAACAGAGAAACTGCAAACAGGTTTCCTGAATCATAACCTCAAGCCCTTGCTTTGGGCAGGCACTTGCATCACGTAACCCTGGAGGTGAACCAGCCATGCTACATCTCAAGGCCAGCTCAGTCCCCCAGTTCTGCTGCCTGAGGAGCTTCATCTTCTGCACTCCAGATGAGTTTATTCATGGGTGGTTTCTCTCCATCCACTCCCATGGCTCTGGTGCTTTCACTCAGGTCCTGCTCCTCTCCTGAGAGTGACTACACACTTTTGGTTTCCTGGACCAGCACCCCAAAGAGCAGCCCATGAACAGCCAGCATCAACCCTCTCGACTCTGAGGAAGTCCTTACATCAGCACACCAGATAGCTGTACTTGGCTGCTCTGACTTCAGAGATGCTCTGAGTTCATGAGATCTTGACTATCTGTGAAGCAAAAGAGCACAGGGAGACTTTTAATGCTGGAGCTGCTGCTCCGAGCCCTGGGCAGCAGACACGCCTGCCCCGAAACGGTGATCCTGACGGTTCATCCATCTTTAATGATGCTGCTCAGCAGAGTACACATTTGATAGCTGAAGGCATAAAAGCCTCACCAGGAGCAAGAGTGTTAGAAGCCTTTGTCCATCTTTCGGGGTCAGATCTAGTTTCTACAGTTAATGAAAGTCCTTCTGTTAATTTTAGCAGGACTGGACTCAAGGCCTGAGCAGCTACATGCAAGGAAAGCTACAGCTTGGACACACAGCTGTGAGAATCAGGGACCGGGTTATAGGGATTTAAACGCAGATTCTCCATGTTTAGGAATTTCTTCTCCATAAGAAGGGTGGCTTTACTGGTTGGGTGCCCTGATAGCAATGTTACTGTACAGACGCAAGAGACTGTTGCAGCAGCACTTCGATAACCAGGGTTATGTTCTCGGCAGTATCAGGGTCCAGCCTGTCACACACATCCAGTGTTTCCAAATCAGGATACAATGCCTTTGCTCTTTAAATCCATAAATGAACAATCAGCAATTAAGAACAGTGAGAACTACCCAACACCAACAGACACATCAGGAGCCACCAGAAGCTCAGTCCTTTATCAAAGTTACTTGACATTAGAAATACAGTCTCAAGGTTAAGGTATCTAGCCTTAATTGTATATTCAGTATTACACAACTCACAAGTAACACTGGGATTTCCCCACCCCACCCCCACCCCTGAGGCTATTGAGACCTGGTTTAATGATGTATCAAGACAACCTAACAGAGCAGGAGAACATACACAGAACAAATCCTGTGGATAAACAGTTATGGGAACGCACAAGTCACTCCTGCCATGAACTTGGGTTTTGTTTTGCAGCATCACAGACTTTTCCCACTTTTACTGAGCTTTTAGCAAAGCAGATGAATGTTTTCTCCTTTCTTAGTGCATTCAGCAGTCAGCCCGGGCATGGCTCTGCATCTATTGCAGGTCAAGAGTTTTCTAATTGCTTTCATATGTATTCCAGTTAACTAGCCTTGTTAATGTTATAGAACAAATGAAAGACAATCTTTCTTTTGAGATCCTAATGAGTAAACAAAAATCAAGACAACAGCTGTAACAAGAAAAGTGCTGATGACAATATACACTGTGCTACAGTATTTACGGTGAGAAAAACTGTTTATAATCAATATTAATTGGAAGTTTCCTGCTCTGAGAGCTTGAGTGCTTGTTAAGTGTCTGGTTCCCCATTTTACCACCTAGTCTGATAACAGACATTACTCTCCTACAGAGTTTGTCTTTCTAATATGTTTTAAGATAAGGATAAACTTACAGGAAAAATAAATACTATGAACAAAGCAACAAAGAGCAAGATGATGGCTGTTTCACAGATGAGTTTTGTTCATATACTCCTCAGTTTCCAAAAAATAAAACTGTTACTTCCTAGTTCCTTCCAATTAGAAGATTTGCTGTCTGATCAGGCAGACCGCAGAGGACTTCATTTTGAGTTTTTGCTGACATCCCGTGTCCCCTTCTCCCTGCAGGGCACTGCTGCTGCTTGTTTAACAACGGAGTTTAACCATGCAGTTATTCAGCTTCTATAAAGGTGACTATATGGATGAAAACTCACACCACTAGGGATGAAGTTACCAAAACCGAGCCTTTGCCACTTACGTTACACAAACATCTGCAACATAAACACCTAGTTCAGTCTGAAAGCATTAGAGGTTTTGACTCATTAGCAAGGACATAAACAGAGAGCTACCACACTGCTCGAGTTCCCAGGAAAATAGAAGTATAGAAGGGAAGATGGCATTATAGAAATATAAAAGGACATCGGGTAAAGTTATTACAAAGCACATGAGACACTTCTAAATTTTGATAATTGCTTAGCATTTAATTTATCTTTTTTTTTCTTTTTAAATTCCACCCACAGGCAAAGGAATAAAGCCCTGATTCTTGAAATAAGTCCTCTCTTGAATGCTCAGTGTAGAATCCCAGCAGAGTTAATGGTGTAATGACTCAGTGCTGGTTACCAGCAGAACTTGAACTGGGGACTTGCAGCACTCAACACACGCCGAAGAGAAGAGCTCAGCTTGCAGCAGTACCTAGTTGCCCTCAGTGCTCTGCAAGCCTAACTAAACTGCTCTACCCTAAAACCACTCATTTTCTAAGTGTTTTTGAGAAGGATTGTTCTGGAGGAGAAGGAAAGAAAGGGGAATTTGTGATGCTTAATCTGAGTAGTCTTAATTTCTCAAGGAGTTACAATATTTTCATACTCACAAGAGAAATACAACTCTGCAGATTCCCTACCTAGAGTTGAGGAAGAATTTGGGACTGTTGTCTCCCTGGCTGGCTTACAGCAGGCTGGACCGTGGACAAGGTGTTCCTCGGTTTGATAAGATGCTTTGGCATCCATGTTAAGTTATTCCCAAGGGGCACTTGCAGTGGTTAAAGTGGGAGACTTTTGGTCTGCTTTGTGCCAACAGACCTCAACATCTGGGTTTGCCAGCTTGGGATGAAGGCTCTCAAAAAACAGCCACTGAAGCCTTCAGGTGTGGTGGATTAAACTACCCAGCTCTTCCTCAGAAGCCCCTACTCAGCATTTCAGGACACTAAATAACATATAACACAAAATGCTGTAGCTAAGCTTCTTTGGTAAGGTCTTAAATTTTCTTAGTCATGGTGTTTTAGAGGCATATGGAGAGGGAGGCATCAGTGAAATCACCAGAAATACAGATTTATGTCCAGCAAGTCTCACAGCTGTTGCAAGTATTCTCAGTAAAAATTATTGTCTTGGCTGTGCCTTAAATCACACTCCAAGAAATAATTTTGATACCTGGACTACAGCAGTCCAATGTTAAAATATTGGCACCTTGTATCAAGGAGTTATTCCTATCCCTGACCATGAAGCAGTGAAAAAAAAAAATCTAAATCTGAAATAAAGTAGGAAGAAGTAAGGCTTCCAAAAGTGATGAATATTGGTTTAAGTCTGCTCCCACGGTTATCAACAGAAGCCTTGTCTTGTTATCAATCTGAGCACTTACAAATCCCTTAGTAATGCCCAGTCCTGAAATATCAGCTCTGCTGAGGCAAAGAGCAAAATCTTGCCTTTTGCTGTATGTGGTAGGTTTTAAGTCCTCGGTCAGGGGTGTATGTGTGTACATGTACATAAACATACATATACCCACAGAGTGTAACAGATGTTTCAGGTTTGAATTTCTTAAAAAAAAAAAAAGTCACAGTTTGCAGCTCTCATGAATGCACAGATATTGAGACTCACTTTAGAAGGCAGGCTTTGGCACACCTCCCAGCTTGGCAGCATCGTGCCCCAGTACATGGACAAGGCCCTGGAAGCCAGCTCGCAGAGCCCAGCCTGAAGCCGGGGGGAGATGTCGCAGTGCTCCCCCGGGAGTGCGAGGACTGCGGTGTTGAGGTGTGCTATCATCTATTAAAAGGTGTAGGGAGGGTTACAGAAAAATCCTCTCCTGCTTCTTTTTACCAATTCAGGTAGGCAGCTCTTGTTTTGTTTCTGAAGATAAGAACTGGAGTTGATGGGTTGTTATAAATTCATTACTACTGGAAAGCTGATGCTTTCGCTGTCTCTGCTCGACATCATAGGCATGGAGCAGTATTGGAAGAGAAAAGTTAGTGTGGTTTCCTTTGGCTCTCATGCATTTATGGCAAGCGGCACTATGGCCTGGGGAAGACCCAATGTGGAGATAAACAAGAGCTCTTGAAATAACATTGGACAGGCATGAGACCTGCCCCTGCCTGGAGGGGCTGCAGGGACACAGCAGTGAATCGGCAGAAATCCCAGATGCAGGCGCACTGGAGGTGTGTATCTGGTTGGCCCCAGGCTTGCCCTGGGTCACAGCCTTATTTGTCCTCTGACCATCTCAACCAGGTGCTACAGAAAACCCCCTGTTTGCTGTGAATTTAAAAAAAACCAAAAAGACTCCTATTCAGGACCCTAAGTGCTCTATCATTGCACCCAACATAATGAAGCCTCAGCAGCATTAACCCCTCAAGAACTCAGCCAACACCCTTCCACCTCTTCTCCACTGAGGGAATCATCCATCTCCGCTCCTTAAAGTCCAGCCAAGTGATGCCTTCCACCATGTGCCAAGGTGGCCAAACCAGATTTGTGAGCGTCATCAAAAACATCCAAGATCAGCCACATCAGTGTAGCTCAAGCCAGCATCTAGAACACAGGGCATCACTAGCAGAAAAATAACTTGACTAGTTCATTTGTGTCCTCTACAGTGTTCCCCCTTCACAGGCATTCGTGCCAGGTGACAGTCCCTTCCCTTCAGCAGCGGTGGCCAGCATGGCCACTGCCAGCCTGTGGCTCAGCGAGGCCCCAGCAAAACTGGCAGGGACATAAAGGAAAGTGCTCAGGTCTCTGGCACACCTGACTAAACTTGTTCAGCCTGAATACTCTGCTGCAGCCCAAGCCTTAACATACCCACACTACCACTAACAGACAGGTCCCTGACCTCCAAGCACCGCTTGGCACCAAGCCCGTGAGAAACAGGCACTGGTTTCATCAGTGCATTCAGCAGTGCTGCCAAAGACTGTTGCAACAGAGATATTAATTCTCTGTGGGGCACCCCGGATGTTGTGCACACTGTGACAGACGTGTCAAAGCAAAAGGAGAAAGCAAAGCTACAGCAGCTCACTGGCTTTTTTTCCTTCCATTTTATTACCCTTAACGACTTCCAGTGCTCAGTGTGGCCATGAGGACCTATGGCAATAGTGTGGGAGAGTTTCTGGGGGAGAAGATCAACAGCCTCAGGAGCAGGAGAAGCAAAGCATCACACAGGAGACTCCATGCTACATATCATTTTCAGCCAGCTGAGAGCTGGAGAAACAGTTGTTCTGATGCTGGTGATCCCTGGTGAAATGCTTCCCCTCCCTTCTTCTCTTGGGAGCTCTTTTCTGAGGAGCTACAGGGAACACTGCCTGAGAGTCATCATTAAGCCTTCTCTTAATTCAAGAGTTACCAGAACATTGGCTTAGACCTGTCTGAAGATTTCTCTCCTGTTGTTTTCTGTCTGGAAACCTGCATCTTCTATCTAGAGTGAGCCTCCTTCAAGCAAAGCAGAGGGAGCCTGTGACCCTTGCAGGATTTCTGCAGGCAGCTCTGCTCAGCTGCAGACACAGGCCAGAGAGACCTGTCCAGCAAAAGCACCATTCGAATCCCACCCTCAGCAGCCACCCATCCCACAAAGTTTAAGCCAGGCAGGGATTTGAGCCAGGGGCTTAACAGGAGTTAGAGCACTCCTTGTGAGCACCCAGGGTGGGATGTCACTGGGGTTACCCCACTACAGAAGGAAATCAACAAGTGATAAAGAGGACCAGTACCCATTTCCTACCTCTCCAACAGCAGTCATCAACAAATGCAAATCAACAGACCCAGAATTTCTGAAGTTACATAGTTGAGGATAAAACCCCTGTGAAATAAAGCTGTGATTCTCAGCTGGACACCCCACACACTCATTTTCCCCATGCTAAAACCCATCGCCCTGAGCTCCCCTCCTGCCCACCCACACCTCACCCACTAACTGACCCCACCACCAAGAACTCAAACCCACCAGCTCAACCACACACCCAACACGGCCACAACCGGGCAGAATCACTTCTATTCTGCAAGGATTAGATATGCTCCAGTCAAATATACCATGTAATTGCTGCAGTAATGTTATAAAGCAAAGTGGAGGTGGTGAATAGTTCATACTGCCTTATTTAGAGGTAGGTGATTAGTTAAGTTGCAGGTGGTTTTTTTCTTCTTCATCTTTCCCTCTTCTGTGAAAAATTCAATTTGCCTCAAGGTAGCACTGAGAGCTGATACTGACCTAATCCCTCAGCAGCCCAGACCTGACCTACTGCAAATTTCCATCTCTATCAAGAGCACAAAACCACATTCCTCCTCCGACAATACAATTGGCCCATGGATCCACTTACCTTCAGGCAGTGCTTAAAACCTGGGCTGCAAAACACGTTATATAACTGTGAATCAAAAGTCAAATCCGTGTGAGCCAGCAGGTGAAAATGCTATAATGCATTTTGCTGGTTTGGCAACCTCTAAAAAGCGTCATTAAATATTTTCTATAGTTTGTTCTTTAAGGGCTTACAGTTTTTCCTTCTGCTCCCTACCCTGCTAGGGCCTTAAACCCTTTTTGCTCAGCAAACATTAATTTTCTTTTGTCCTGCTAGTGCTAAAATTGATATTTCTGTTTGTCGCTCTTCGTCTCTTCCCGATACACCTAATTGACCACTATTGCTAATAATGTTAGCAGAGATCTGGGAGGGATACTTAATACCAAAGCATTCCTGGGGAATCAGCTCAGGCAGCAACTGCAGGCAGAAAAAAGCACTTATTTCTTCTTTCAGCCCTGCAGAAACAGATAGCCTGAAGTACACTCTCCTCCCTCTACATTCAGAAGTTTAAGCAAATAATTTGAAGGTCATATTCTAGAGCACAAGTTGTTTCAACACCCTCTTGATGAAGCCCTGTTCAGCTGTATTCTCCCACGGGTGAAACACGACTGTAATAGTGGCCTTTTCCTCTGGAGAAGTGGACATGTGGGTGTCAGCGTGCAGGTACATAAACGGAAAAAGCACAAATATATTTACGTTGCACCAAAAACTGGGGATGGTAGCTAAGAGCTCAGAAGCAAACCAGCAATGTGTGGACAAGGCTACGGCACATCGTATCAGGGTACGGATGAAGCACGTTCCAGTTGCATATCTTTGCTCCTCCTGAAATCATTTGTGCTGAATTTCCACCAGGAGAAGATAAATGCTCCCAGGCTCAAGGACTTGATGGCAGTAGATGTGCTGTATGGGAGAAAAAGGGATGGGGTATCATTGCTGGGATTGTGAATCCCGTGGGACTTACCAGGGCATTGCAGGGCCAGGCAACGGTGCCAGCCACATGGGTTGCTTCACCCGCGGGCAGGGCAGCTGGCATGGAGGGTCTCCCTGGTTTGTACAAGTGCAAATTGTAGAGATGCACCAATGCACCTTTCCAGAGCACCCCCGATTTAGATGGCCACACCAGTGTACTTGACGCTGATGTGCAGGTACTTGGAGGTGGGTGAAAACATCTCCATGCAGTCAGGCTCCCGCATTTCACAAGCCTTTGCTGAGATGGTGCACATGCACCAGCTATGAGCCACTCTAAAAGAATATGCTGAAGGGCTGGGCGTAACAGCAGGGTCATTTCTACTTCCCTGCAAATATTCTGCTTCCCAAAATGGCTAGTAAATGTAGCTTAGGCAAAAATGGGAGAGAGTAGTGAAAAACTGAGCATGTCTTCTGAACATCTCTGACAACCAAAGGCTTTTCATTCTGTGTTTTCCATGAAATGAAGCTGGGAGGAGGAAAAGGGATGACTTGGGAGAATCCCGCTGCTCCCCCCGCACCTCGTTTGCAGCAGGGGAAGGGGGATGCCACAGGCACGAAACAAGGCTCCCTGGGTTCTGCTCTCCACATCTCAAGCAAGGCATTTTGCATTTCATATCCTGCTTCGATCCTATCGAACAGCTTAAACTTTTTCCTAAAGCTAAATTATTTAAAAAATCTTTCCATTTAGTCACTTGAGGAAACTCTCTTTTCTCTGGAGAAACTATTCTATCTTTATGTTCAGTAAGGAAGAAATTAAACATGATCATATTAATTATGGTTCCCCATTTAACATAAAACTATAATCAAATGGCTTATATGTCTAAACAGTTGTGGCAGCAGTATTAAGAAATTATGATACTAAAGGCTTGCACTTAAGTTCAAAATGTTTAGATTATACATCTCAGAAGAAACTGATGCCACATTTAGAGAGCTACAACCCTTTTGTCTTCAAGTAGAAACATGAAGGACCAAAACACTTTCAAAATACACACTTTTGCTTAATTTCAAGGACGTCCTTACGATGACTATTTTTTTCTGCCTAGATTTAAGCCACAGTGCCTTCTTTAAAAAGGAAGGGGCAGCCTGGCTGAGCATCTTCTGACAAAGCCCATGAAGCAAAAATCTGCTGAGGACATGAAGCCTGCAAAATTTTCACTTCTGGCAGGACTTGGCTTGCTGGGTTTCTACGAGCCTGGTGGGGACTTCTGGTGTCTGTGGCTCTAAAGAAGTCAGCCTCAGATTTGAGGACTGATTTCCTGAGACAGAAAACCCTGGAGCATTTCTGTCTGCATTTCAGGAAAAGACTTCCTTCAATTCAGGAGCTGGAGCTGCTCAAACACCCTTCCAGAAGGAAGAAAAATAGGAAATTGTCGGTATAGCTGCCCAGAACAAGCTGTAGGGGGTTTCTTCTGTGGGAAATACCAAATTGCTATTTTGAGTTCAAAATCAGAACAGTGGGGTTTGGGGGGGGGGGGTATTTTTTTGTTGATTTCTTAATATCCGCTTCTTACAGAATAAGGATGTTCACGCTTCCCACATGGCTCTGTGCAGCTCAGTCCCTCTGCTGCCGGCCCATGCAGCGGGGTATTGGAGAGTACTTGAAAGTTAAAGTTCTTCTTGAAATGGTGACCGTCTCCTTAAACCTTCCCCATAAAGCCTGGAGCTTGCGATAAAACCCCTCTTGATGAGCCCTACTTCCCAGATTGTAAGGGCGTACTTTGATACCTGATAAAATCAATTGTTCGTGACTGCTGGCTCCTGTGATTGAAATGACGACTGCTTGTAAAAACTGCCATCCATAGCTCACTAAATTTGCAATTAAAGACTCACTGTAAGGCACACAGCACAACCAGTGCTTATACATATTTCAGATCCCAGCCTGTAAAATAACAGAGTAGGTTGAAGGTGATATAATATTATAAAGTGCATTTTGAGTTGGGTAAACACAACAAATTGTCGTCTTTGCTGCCTGGGGAATCTGTTTTGTTGTGAGAAACAGTATCCACTGTGATTTTTAAAACGCATTCAAGAGAATGGGCTCGGGGTAGTATAAATATAAATTACTCCCTCCATTTTTGCATCATTATAAAAGTTGTTTTCATTCAATACTCAGACAAATCGATTCAGGCAGCGAGGGGCAGAAACAAAGCCTCCTGTGAACAGGAACTATCGCAAAAGGTATGGATGTGTAAGTTTTAACAGCACATGGGGAAACCAAGCCCCCAGGAGCTGGGGAATCATCCCTTCCAGCCTCCTTTCAGCCCTGACGAGAGGGGTCGGTGGAGCAGCAGGTGCACCCCCAGGATGCTGTAGGCAGGAGGCCTGAGCAAATCTCCCCCAGATCACGCGTGTTGGGCATCTCCCAGCTGTCCAGGCATGAATCTGCAGCCCGAACCCAGTACAAAAGCTCTGCAATCCCCTAGTTCTTCTCTTCCTAGAAAAAAAATGACAAGTTCCCATAAATGCCAGATTCTTCTTTGCATCTTTTCCACCCTCCGGCAGCGTAGCACCATCAGCTGCTCCTGCCTGAGCAAGACCTATGGGCCATGTCTGCTGCTGCTGACGTGGGATGCCGCTGTGGCCGAGGAGGGCAGATGCTGGGTACAAGTCATCAACCTGGGGACAGTCCATGATAGCATGTGACTAATTTGTCTTCCCCAGGCGCTGTAAAGGTCCATCGCTGCTTGGTGCCACCACAGCAGGGCACCAGCCCTTCTTCCCCGGCTGGAGTATGCCTGCAGGCAGCCGGGCTCAACTCTTCCTGTTCCCAGGCCAGAGGATACTCCCGGGGCTGAATATCAAAGGCCCGCTACAAACAATGTCAGCCAAAATGCATAAACAAAACCTAAAGAGAGGTCACGGCAGTTCCCACAACAAGAAGTTACCAGTGGCTAACAAAGGATAAAAGCAAAAAAACCGAGCCCCCGGCCCCCAGTTCCTTCCATCTGCACTACCCCTGAGCAGGAGAGTGTCCATCACTGGTGAAATCAAAGCTTTCCTCTCCATTGTTTCCTCAGCAGCAAGAACAGCTCATGGCCCTCTGCCACCACAGAACTGGATAAAAGCAACCCGGGACCCCACACAAGGGGACCCAGGACTCTGTATCTGCCCCACGGAGCTGCAGTGAAGCCCCTCTCCCAAAGCAGGAGGCAGAGCTGGGCTCGCTGGCCAGACGCAGCGTCCTGCCCCGGCCCTTCGCCGCTGGAGCATGGCTTGGGGCTATCACAGCAGCTTCACTGCAGGCTCAGGAATATCGACGACACGGCACGATGCCTCTAAAGCGGATGTTCAGAGTCCAGCGTGGTGTTGCCACTCCAAAATCCCCATCCTTGCGGAGCTCTGTAATTTGGATACCTTAACCTGTCGTTTCAACACATGTAAGAGGGCACAGTCCTGTGATCGTGATGGATCCCATGTACAGATAGACTCCAGGAGCACTGCGTTTGTATTAACCAGCTGTAATTACTTACAACCTTCTTCCTGTTTTACACACCTATTGCTACTGCTCCTACTCTTATAATCCTCCCTCGACATCTCCTGGAGGTCACTACCAGGACCAGGCTGCAGGAACCTTTGATCAAATGCAGCTTTATGTTTATTAGGGTAAATTAATGACTGAGCCTGGAAGAAAACTACTTTGACTTAATAACCTCTGTGTTGTCATGTCTATATGGAGAGTTTGTCCACATTGCAGCAACTGGTAAAACTTCAAGTGCCAACAGCCCAGGAGTTCCACTGGTGTCCCCACCTACCTTTGCAAGGATGCGAGTCTCCTTGGCTTCATCCACAACACCAGGAGCTTGCTCCAACGCAGTCTCCATGGCAATACTTACAACAAGGCCCAAGCAGAAAGTAGCTATTGAACAAGGAACTAAAAACTCCATTCACCATTACCAGCAAAAGCAAGGTTTGCCATGCGGGGACTATCTTTCAGGAAGATTTGTACCCTAAATGGGGCTTTTCATGAGAAATCCACTTAGTATTCCTCTAAAATTCCAGGAGGGTGAAATCCCCCACTCCTTCATCTCATTAAGGATGAAGGAATGCCAGGTATGTGGCAGGAATCTGGGGTGAGGAGGAGGAGTGGGGTATATTTTAACCAAGCTGTAGTGTGGGGGAAAAAAAAAGAAAAAGTGGTCTAAGGATGAGGATTTGAAATATATTTCCTAGTGCCGAGAAACAATGCCAGCCAGGAGCATCATGCTAATGCACATGCTTAACCCAAGGGACACAAAACTAAGTTTAAAGATGACAAAAAAAACCCCAAACCCCAACCCTGCCATGTTCAGAAATCAGAGGTGCTTTTCCTAATACTAGACAAGCTATGCAAGGTGTTATGCAAGAAGCTTACTAATAGCTCAAACCCAGTGCTAGCAGATGGCATCTATCTTGTGACAACCCTCCTCATGCACATGGTGGAATCCCAGGGGCATGTCATTGTGGATACATCTAAGAAAACAGCTTGGGACCTTCTTAAGGCATTTTGCCTTTGGAGCACCGACAGCCTATTAGTTGATGGCTTCTAGATCAGGTGGATTTATCTAAGTGTAGCAGATGAAATGCTGGAAGGCAGCTGGTGCTCAAGGTGAGAGTGGTGACAGGGGAGGTCACCCCTGAGGAACAGAGGCCCATGTGCCCCAGGGGACTTCTGGTCATTCTAGCAGCAACTGAAATTATTTCTAAAATTGTGTGGAGGAGCCCTGTGAAAGTCCCCACTAGCCCTCAAAGCAGAGCAGGAATATCAGATCAATAGGACTGTTTCTTATCTGGATGCTGTTGGGCTACCATTCAAATGCAGAAAAAAGCACCAGTGAGGCAGGCTAGTTTTCTCTTATTTATTAATATTCTCCTTTGAAAAAAGTGAGAACACCCTGAGAACAAAATCTCCAACTAAAAATCTTTAGTAGAAAGATAAGACTACTCAAAAACTGTTTGCACAGGCTAGAACTCACCTCCAAACAAGACTCAAACAAGGCAGCGAGTCCCCAGCCTCCCATGTTTGTATGGGACAGTTTTCCCACTGGGCATATGGAGACATTCAGGAGCATGGAGGATGCTCCAGGAAGAGGTGGAGCAACAGGGTGATAGTTTAGAGAGGAGGAAAATCAGCCTCAGCTGCAGCCAACAGGCTCCCACCCCTCCTGAGCATCAGGGCACTCAGAAAGTGCCTGCCTACATGGCAGCCCCGTGTGCCCCTCCTGTGTGCCACCATGGCAGCTATGAGGCTTTTGGGGCTGCAGGTAGCCATCACCCCTCAAAACTTCTCCCATCCGGAGGTCCACCATGCACTCTTTCCCTTCATCTAAGTAAGGAAGGCACACAATGCACCGTGATCTTCCTGCTAGCCAATACTCTATCATCCACCATGTTCCCAAGTAGTTCAACCGTGAGGAGCTTAGATGTTTTCCAAAGGTGTCTCTCCTCTGGAACTCATTTGACATAGGTTTGAATAAAGCCACACTTTTTCCTTCCATGTTGTAAAGCTCATTTGTCCAGCCAGACTTGTCAAGAGCAGTGCACCGAGCTCGCCTGGGGATGAGCTTCCTCTTGACGTAACAGCCCGACTATGGCTACTGCAAGTGCAGGAACCTGGATGCCTTCACAGAATCTCACTGGCAACATAAAAGATGCTTTCCCCATCGGCACAGCACATTTATTTCCTGACAGATGCTTCATACTTCACCTCAGTCCTGCAATAAATAAAAAGCTAGAAAAAATACTGTCCTGCCTAAACCCAGGAATTTTAAGAGCATGAAAGCTTCTGAGTCAGACCATAAATCCAGCTTGCTTCGCATTCTAACTGACAGTGGTCAATGGCAATTGCTTAAGAATAAAAGCAAACCTGCATGGAGTGATTCTTACCATACTATCTGCTTCTTCCAGCTTCAGGCAATGAGTGGTTTGAAAACCTTCCACTTGGCCCACTGCGCATTAAGCATACATGGACCTTTCTCCATGATTTTCCTTGACCTCCCCTCCTTCCGCACAAACCCCTTTCCAGCCTTCCCACCACCCTTACTGTCCTCTACAGTAATTATGCACTCTGTGAAACCCTCTGCTAGCACCATTCTCAGGTTAGCTTTGCTGTTACAGATGCTGAGGCACAGAACTGAGAGCAAACAGCAATGAATTATAGTGAGTAAACAGACATGAAAATGGATCCAGGTCTCCCGACCCTTGGTGCAGTACTCTCATCACAGTCTCTGCTGCATTAGGAAATGGAAACCAAGCCCACTGCTCAAAAAGAGGAAGAAAAGATCCCTAAGGATGTAAAAAACCCAGTACAATTTAAAAAAACAAAAACCCCAACCCCCCACCTCACACCACCCCCCAAAACTATGGCACTTTGCTGCCCTAAGAAGTAGGGCTGGGCTCCTGTGATGAACAAGGGTGGGGGGGAAAAGGTGTTTGTCTACTGAACACAGGAAAACGAGTACCTGAAAAGGGAGCAAAAGGAGCCTGAAGAACTCTTGGCTCAAACCCCTGGCATGCTTTGCCATTTAAAACTGAGAAGTTTTGTTGAAGCTGATGCTCAGGGACCAGCTTGCTATCTGCACAAAGCAGTGGGAGTGAGCAATGGCAATCAGCACAGCTGCTCTGTGCCTGATGTATCGAACCGGGGTGGAAATCCCACCATATGACTTTGGGGATAATGTTAAATCCATTACAGCATTCTCCCCTCCCCTGCTCATCCCACACAAGCTTCAAAACTTCTGTTTTATGACTGGCTGCTAGAGGATCATTGCAGGCTGTCTCTGGAGGGATAATCCTAAATTTTAAGTGACAGTTCACGGGCATCTTCTCTTTCTTCTGAAATGCTGTCTTACACAGCACATTAAGTATTTCGGAGATTAATAACTGGAGCAAAGAGTTCTAATCTTGGTGTCCTAGCGGAGATTTAGCAAAGAACAGTTAGTGTTTGAAGTCGCTATGGCACAGGAAACCTAAGAAGCCTTGAAGACCAAAAGCAAGGCTCATATGCAGCTCAAACGGAAATCTGGGACATTAAACACGTGATCTATGTTTAGTCTCCAGGGCTTCTCGCTGACGTGATGTTTCCACTCGGAGCAGGTCTTAGGGACCCTGTGAAAGGTGGAACCCAGTTTGAGCTCTCTTTTAGATTAAATAGACCAAGCTCACCACACCTGTGAAAATGCAACTTGTGCTTTTGTATTTTTTGACCTGAATTAGGTGATAACTGAATTGTATAATAAGGTTACAGGTTGCTTTGAACTTAATATACTGAGGACCAAATGGGAACCACTTGACCAGCTCTGAACTGGCAATTGCACTTTGTCAGCTTGCAGGACACCCGCCAGAATAAACACACTACAGATTTTGAGGCTGCTTGCACAGCAGCTAACTCAACAGCAGCCCTACAACCACTTGGCAAAGGCCTTCACAGCATCAGTTCAAGTTTCCTGTCCACAGAATGATCTTTTTTTTTTCCAGTAAACATTTTTCTCATTTTAACAATTCCTCCTACTGTTCCTCACACAACCAGAAGTCCCATTAAAAAGGAGTTAAGCAAGTGCCTTTTTGGCCTGCTTCCCTCTCAGGTGGCATAAGGCAATGCACAGAAGAAATAGTCCAAGCCCCTTCTGGGTTTGGTGAGCCCTGTGCCAATTATATGGAAAACAACCAACTTCTGCACATGGGTATGAGAAAACCTTGCCACAAGTGTCACAATGGTGGAGCTCCACAAGGACTCCAACCAGCACTACTGCCAAAATAATGCCATTGCATCCTCCCGCCCTCAACACCACACACTCCTTCCATTCTTCTCCTGCAGCACCAATGGCCACGTAGCACCACAACAAATTGTATCAGGGAACTGAACTTAAATGGGTAAAATTAATCCCATTTTGCAACTTTCATGCTTTTCATGCTGCTACTCCAAGCAACTGAATGCCCACCAGCACATTCAGAACAGCCTGTGACTGTGATCACGTTGTGCAAGTTCATTAGTTACTCCAGCTATTGTGGGGATAAAGGAACAAATTAACAGCTAATATTTAGGAGATTATAAAATTATGCTTCCTTGAAGCTGCTTAAGCAGCTGATCTGGCATCTCTGTACAGAATTAGACAGCTCTGCTTTGAATTAATTCAAGTGAAGTGGTTGGCACAATTTGGCCAAACATTTAAAAGCAATACAACCATCCACTACAGACGCCCTTTTAGACCTTCGTTCTGGAACAGTTTTATACACAACACCCTCTTATCTATTTAGCAAGCAACACCAAGTATTGGAACAGACTTCTACATCTTGCGTAGCAACTCTGCCACGATAGCTAAATATGCGTCAGAAAGGGGCCAAATAGCAACGGCACATCAAGTATTCTACTCCAGGTCACTGATATGAACTGAGATCAGAAAAGACATGTTGGGATGTAACTTTGCCATGTTTCAGCACAGCATGTTTTTCCACATTCTTTACCACCCACAGAATTGCCCTAATGGTCCTGAAAATTAGTATGCCTCCAGGCAGCTATGGATAGGACCAATAGACCAAACTTGAGGTTACCTGAAGGCAGCAAGCTCCCTTCTCCTCCTCTTCCCCCTGCCCAACAGCTTGTTAGGACCTGGCCAAATGTCCACCAAGACCTGTATCCCACCTGAGAGCGACCAGTGCTGGGTGCTGCAGGAACCGTGCAAGACAGCAGGTCTGCAACAATACTTCCCTCATACGCTCGCCAAAGAATACGCGACTACAGGACCTCCTACACACAGGTGAGACCTCTGTGTTTGATAGCAGATTTTTCTTTTTTTGAAACTGTAGCTCTAGGTAATACTTTTTGAATCCAGAAAAGTGTGTATCACATCCTGTGGCAAATTCCTCACTTCAGCACCAACAAGCACCTCACGTCCTTTGTTTTGAATCTGCCCGTGACAACTTATCTTGAGGCTCTGCAGCCCTTGGGGACAGTAAGCCACTGCCTCTTCACCTTCTTTACAGCAGTTTTGGTCTGGATATTTTCACCATAGACTTACCTTTTCCACCCTACTAGTTTACAGCTTTTGCCAAAGTGATGGAGTCTGCTTAGGTTTCAGTTCAGCATTTAGCATTGATTCTTCTTTTGGGAAAGCAACAGCAAGTTGTCCAGTGCGACAACTGAATCCTCAGTCAAATTTAAGCTAGAGTATGTTGTTCAACAGGACAGGGGCCTGGCTGCAAACCTGCATATTTCAGCAAGGTATAACCAATCAAATCAACCTTACTGCTGTACTCTTTAAAGAGGTCAAATCACTGAAACATGTAAGGTAGTGGTAAAACAAGAAGTTTGCTTTATTGCTAAAACAACTTTTGATAAAAAAAAGTCCCACCAGTCAAAAGCTGTCCTGCTCAGCCACCACTGTTGAAAAACTACTTAAGGACTTGTATTGGGTTTGGCTGAGATGGAGTTAATTCTCCCCATAGCAGCCCTCGTAGTGCTGTGCTCTGTACTGGTAGCTAGAAAGGTGTTGATAACACACCAGTGTTTTGGCTCCTGCTGAGGAGGGCTGGCACAGCATCAAGGCTGTCTCCCCAACGTTTTCAGCCCCCCTTCAACAGCAGGCTGGGGCTGGGCAAGATCTTAGGAGGGGACATAGCCAGGACAGCTGACCCAAACAAACCAAACAGATATTCCATACTATATGACATCAGCTCAGAGATAAAAGCTAAGGGAGATGGAAGGGGGGGCATTTTCATCTTCCGGAGCAACCACTACGCGTACTGAAGCCCTGCTTCCCAGGAGGTGGTCAGACATCGCCTGCTGATGGGAAGTAGAGAATAACATCATTTGTTTTCCCTTGCTTTCGCACACACGACCTTCGCTTTCACTTTATTAAACCGTCCTTATCTTGACCCACAAGCCTTTTGTTTTATTTTCTCTCCCCTGACCAACTCAGGAGGGGGAGTGATAGAGCAGCTTTGGTGGGCACTTGGCACCCAGCCAGGGTCAACCCACCACAGGACTGCACAAGATTTGGCAGTTGTTCTGGACTGTGCTTTATGGAAAGTTGTGTCTGTATAGCTGGACAGTGCTTTATGTGACCAGGTCTCCAGTTTCAACCAAGACATTGATATTACTGACATAAATTACGTCAAAAAGTATCTGAAATCCCACTGCTTATTGGGCAGTGGTTTAGCAGAAAGCGTGTAGCAGGCAAGAAATCAAACAAGACCTGAGTGCAGGAGGCCTCAGGAGGAAAGGCACAGATCAGCCCCTCTGGCCTCCAGCAGCAGGATGAGTCCTGATCAACAGGTCCTGACAAACGCTCGATGCAGTGAGCGAGGGTGACGCCTGCTGGACTGACTCGCTTGAAACAAGCCCAGCTTCTGGATCATGCAATAAAAGCAATAGAAAACCAGTACATTTTAATTAAATTTAAAAAAGCTGTAAAACACACACTCTCAAAAAACCCTGAGTCTTACTATGGCAGTTTATAAGATGGTATTTTTCTCTGGAATGCACTTCTGTTGTGCTCCTCCTCACTGATGCATACTCCTGTGCTATGCATGAGCAGCACTAAGCGCTGTCGTTGCTAGGACCATGCCAGCTGCTGCCCCAGTGTGGCTTGCCCTCCTCCTTCAAGCGACTGGATGAGATGCTGAGAGTGCTCTCTGAGCAGCCGGCAAGGCTAGGCTGAGGCCTGCACTCCATGCACAGCTCATACTGCACACCAGTGACTCTTCTCTGCACTGTTATCTCCATCCAAGGGTCTGTGACAAAGGCACGGTGCTACGCCTGCTCACAAGGATTGCCTGTGCTGGATGTCAGTGCTCTGCTAGGTGCTAATGCCTCTGCTGCCCGTGGGGCCTGCTTTGGAAGGCGAATGGGAACATAGACATTTGAAGCACAGTGTTCCTTGAGGTATTCTCCCCCTTTTTCTTCATAGTCTTTTCTGGTTATCCAGCCTTCCTCACGGGTCATGTATTCCACTGCCCAATCCCTAGCCCCATACCAGGCATCTAAAACAGGACTGGAAGCAAGGTGAACCTGGATGGAAGGAAAACAGAACAACCATGTCAATTCAACACAGGAGAGAAAAGCCCTTGTTTCCCTGATTACAGTGGTATATGACACAAACCACTGAATTTCAGAAGTTTGAGCTGATTATTCAGTGCCTCTGGGGAAGAGTAATGTAAGGAATAGGTTTGAAGTGTGTTTTCACCTTGAGATCAATTCTTCATGAGCCTGCTTTGTTCTATAGGTTGAGAAAGCACATGGTTGTATCACATTCACTACCCACAGCCCTCAGAGCTGGAAGCCAATGGTGGAAGAATTGGTGGTACTGCAAAAGGAGTATCAAATGCTCCAGTAAAACTTCCTCCCTGCTTGAAGTAGCAGGGAGGAATACTGCAGGCTACGAAAGAGCAGTACGTGGGCAAGAACCACACATGCTCTTTCCACTGATGTAGATTCATACTTCCATTTAAACTACTCCTACTACTGTAGCATGAACTGCTTTCCTGGTTCAGCTATGGGCTTGCTAGCCTACACACCATTTAAATCCCAAGTGCGCTATCTGTGAAGTGACAGAGTTCTGATAGAACCACACTATGGACCATATTTTAATGGAAAGAAGGAAGCTCTTAGTCAGTTACAAGCAGCAACATTAAAAGCAGATGAAAATGCATTCATTTTCTTCCCATAGACACAAGTTACATACTAAAATCTTAGCAAGCAATATCCTTCCTAAAAATACCAAGTATATGGCTGTAACGAAGTTTCTGTCAGCCACACCTGACTCAGAGCTATGTACAGTAACTGTACAAAATGTGGCTTGTGGAATCACAAGATTATATTTGCACTGATTTTTTTTCTCTCCCCAGTTTATAACCTGATTTTCTATTCAGGAAGATAGTAAATTTGAGGAGACAAGGTGGTTTCAGAACAGCAAGTCTCCTTAAAAAATGCATGGCAAATGCTGGGACTTGCGTAACTTGTACTGTGCTTGCTGATAAAAAAGTTACAAAGGATCACAGGTTTGCAAGATACTCACTGAATCTCTTGCTGCTGTCCCAGACAGTCATTACATGTAACAAACAGAACATATAACTTAATTTTGAAGTGAGCATTTTTTCCCAGCAACCACTCCTAACAAAGGTGACTTGTTCCAGATAGTAACTGTCCCAATCCTAAGAAAAAAATCTGCGAATTCCAGCCAAACATGCTTGTGTGTGCATGGTCCTTTAGCTGAAGCAGGTTTTCCTTTTCCAGGGCATCAACCCTACTCTAATGTCCAGAAAGAGCAACTGTATCTTTGCTTAACCTTCATCTTCTTAGGTCAAAAAAGCTGTTCACAGTGTCTTGTCATAAAACACTACCCATTCCCATGCTTGAAGTACACCTGCTCCATACACCTCTCCCAACCCAAACTGCTTTCGAACATAGATGAACAGGCTGTTCACGCAAACATCATGGCAACACATATACCTGAAAAGATGACTGAAACGGCCTCATTTCGAGGAGCTCCTTCTGGACTCTGGCTTTTAGTCCAGGGTACATTGTATTTCCACCAGTGAGAAAAACGTTCTGGACAAGAATAGCTTGTTGCTCCTTTGGATACCTACAAGGAACAAAAACCAACTTCAGTCTTTCTCAAGGACGTCCCCCCTATGAACCAAACCGCTATAGGGAATACTGATACTTTGTCTTCAGGATTCACTTTGAGAAACTTCCTTCACTTCCCTAACATGTGTTCATTTGTTTTCTGGAAATTCAGGAGGTGGCATAAAAAAAAAAAAGAATCCTTAACCTCATAAATCAACAACTCTGTAGAGCTGGAATTCTTACATTTCAGAAAATGCAGTCTTGTATGTTCATATAGTTCAGGGGCGACATACTGCTAATGGTAAGTTGTCTGGAAACAGTTGTCCAGCAAGCATGCCTATATCCTAACTTAAAAAATGTCACCTCTGACTTTGGTCTCACAAAAACAGAGACTGACAGCTCATTGTTTCATGGGATGGATGTTTACAAGGGTTTGCTGTTACCCTCTGGAGACCCTGCGTCCAACTTGTTTTAAAGTGGGGTGTGTGCCAGACAATCCACTGGGGTGCAGGAAGAAGATATTTTTTGTATCATTAATAAATAAATAAATAAAACCAGCATTTATTTCACCTTTTTTAATTTCTATTTTTGTGTACATTTTAAAATGTACATAATATATTAGTTGAGTAGTACCTGTATGTAATTTATAAATATACATATATTGGAGGTGTGTGCTCAAAAATTTTTTACTGATGGAGTAATCAGTGAAAAAAGTTTGCAGACCACTGACTTAAGACAAGCAGAGTTACATGTGGTTTTCAGAACAGGAAGACATGTCTAACCTGCAATGCTCAACCCCACCAAAAAGAACTATTCAAACATATTTTCTCAAATTATTGTTAAGTAACCAGTATTGCAAAAGCTGTATCAAAACAAGACTAGCTTGTTTGAAGTAAGTGCCAAGTAGCTTTGTAAACTCACCTCTCAAGGACATATTGCATGGTTTCTGCTATACCAGCCTGATCTTCTCCTATCAGGGAGGGCTGGAAGACAATCTCTGGAGCCCTGATTCTTTCAGTACCAAGGAAAAGCTGGTGGTATTCTGCCAGGTTAAACACGGGCTTTAAAAAGATGAGATTGAAAAGTGGTGGGAAATTACATTAAAGAACAGTAATATTCCAGAATAAGCAAAGTTTACGAACAATTCTGTACAAAAAAGAGATCGTAATGCTCTCACAGAGAAAAAGCCATGCTGTAAAAGGTTCCAAAAAGCCAAGGAAGCTGGACTTCTCCTACACTTTCTTCTGTTTGGAGCCACTCAATCCTAAGGCTCAACCTCATGAGTTGAAAGCTGTGTCCACTGGCATATGATATTAGGCTGTGGATCATACACAAAAAATACTTGAGCAGGATTTTTTTTTTCCCTAATAACGTGGCACAGCTACAACAGGCACTGCCTGCAGAGTGACCCAAGTGGGTATATACATGTTCTAAACCATCAGCTAAGATTGCAAGGACTTCTCCTTTCAATGTCCTGTTCAGATAGTTTAAGCATCTATTCCAAGAGCAGGCAAACAATATTTGCATTTGGAGAAGTGTTAGCAACTAGCTGGGCAACCGGGAGGCAGCAACCTCTGGCACGAGGTGTAGATATAGAAATCAAACCTGCACTGCAGCAACAGGCTTCTCAACTTCAGGCTGTTCCTCAGCAAACAGAGGTTCAAACTCATTAATACTTTCCACATCCTCCAGCGACTGTTCACTGCCTAATGGATCCAAATCAGGAGTCTGGAAACAGAAAAGGTATATTATGGTAGCTTAGCTCAGGTGTGCTAGGCACATATATTACTTCCATTCTGGTAACACATTTGGAAAATTCAGTGCTCATTTCCTCAAATCTCAACTTTTAACATGCCTGAAACCAAATATGCCATTCTCCACACTGAAGACAACAATCAAAATGGTGAACAACCCAGAAAACAGAAGTTAAGACAGACATTCACTCAAAGCATAAAAAAATCAAACACTTTCAATAAACTTGTCGTGATGCCAGCTCAGAAATTAAAAGGCCTCAGTCAACAGACCGACTGCCAGGATCCTAGCCATCCAAATCTTAAACATAACAACATGCTAAAACTTAATGAAATAGCTTTTTAAACTGGTTAAAACTTGGTGCACTCCCAGCACCTCTAACTGCTCTGTAATTACCATTAAATTCCCAGCCTTGCTTGCATGGGACTGGAAAACAAATATTTGCTAGCTACAAAGCCACCACACAATTCTTGACAGTTTCAACCACCTAGCGTTTGCACACAGTATATACCAAAAGCCCTTATATTTTACACAGATGTGAAGGTACTCCCAAAGCTCCTTCTTAATGAAAAGCATCACTCAAAATCCTAGAGTACTTCACTGTTGTGAAGTAGGAGCAGCTTTTTAGTTATCTTATTTAATTATTTTTGTGTTACAATGTTACCTTTGTGATTTCATTGCTACATATTTGTTCTTGTTATTTTAAATTTGAAACATTTGTTGCAATGTCTGGCAAGCAACACCAGGATGAGATAAAGCTAGATTTAAATATTCTTAAGTATCTAGCTTACATACTTAAAAAGGAAGCAATTACTCAAAGTGAAGTTTAAGCAGTGTTCATTGTTACAGCAAACAAACGGTAGTCACCTGAAGTTATCTCCAACACTTATGCTTTGTTAAATACATTTCTTTTTGTCTTAAAGAAAAAAAAAAAACCAAACAAACAACAGCAACACAAAGAAACATAGAACTCAGCTGAAGACTTGGCACAGACCCGAGGACAACATAATTAGCTTTGAGACTCCTTTACACAGCCACAGAGGGATGGCCTATCTTCACAAATGGATTTGGTGATAATTGTAGGTGCTCTCACAAAGCACAGAACAAATAAAAAGGCTTGTGGATTCATTCCAAGGTCTGAGACTACACCTAGTGAAGAAGAGGAGCAAGGAGCGTGGGATCCAAGACAGATGTGTTAGAACTTAGGCATGTTGGAACTTAGGCACAACCACTGAGCAAAATTACAAGCAGCTGATAGTCTTTCAATTACCTTTTTCTAGAACAACTTTTTTTGACAGAAGGCAGAAAGACTCTTTACCAAAATGGTAAGACCATCATCTACCTCAATTTTGCTCAAAGTCACTCTGATTCTTACACAAGCTTTACTGATAAGGATAAGCAAAATATAACACCCAGAAGATATCAGCTCACCTGCTAGTTTTGGCTATATCTCAAGTTCCATATAAGACATAAGAACTTCTGTATCTGGCACCCCTCTCCTCTGTGCTTCAATTTTCTGTTTTTATTCCTCTACCTTTTCCTGAGCAAAGACTGGTAAAACTAAAAATGCTCTACCTTATGTGACTTGAAAAACAATTACAAGTAAATGCACGAACAGCCTTAGACCATCTCTTAGAAGCAGCTGCTAGGTGCTGGGCCTGTATTAATCTGGCAAAGCAAACAAATAAGCTTCTCATCTTCAGGACAATTCCAACAACCAAGTTTAGCAATTAATCTTTCATTGTTAAGTAAATACAATAGAACATGCTTGTTAACTGCACCAAAAAAAGATAGCCAGAGTGAAGGCAAAGGGTTAGTTGTTTACCATAAAGTTCTCTGTACCTGAAAGGGAAGAACAGAAAGAAAAAAAAATACTGTTTTTCACAAGAAGCTTGATAGGTCCTTCTATATCTTCAATAGAAGGCTACTGACATTTAAGGATGGTTGTTTCAGGATTATAACCACTTGAGGTTTAAGTACGTAAAAATCCATGTCATTTAATTGTCAGATACTCGGGGAGGGGAAAATCTTTAACATACCAGGCCTGCTTATTTCACCAAAATTAATGCAGAAGCAGAGTTAGAGGTTTGTTTAAAGTAGAAACAAAATCATTATGGTAGCTGCTGCATTTATAACCTCTAAGAAAGCCAACCTTAAGTAAGGACAGTGGCTGGCACATGCTGCCATGAGTTAGTACAAAGGGAAGCAGTGGTACCTTCAGTGGTACCTTCTCCAACCCACTAAAGGTTATTTTCTTTTTTCTCCAACTTCTTAAAGATGTGCAAGAAATTTTTAAGGAAACTTACTGATGTCACACAACTGTACTTCAACTACTGTCAGGAAGCCTAAAGATTATGCTTACAACTATATGGAATCAAACTATAAGATATGTCCCAGAGCACAGTGCAGAACAGCACAAGAAGGGTTACTGATTTCAGGCATACTCTACAAAATCAAAACTGTCACTTTCTGTAGCTGCACGGGAAAGCTAGAAAAAAGAAAGAGATTTACCAAATTAACAATGAGTTGCAGTGCGTTAAAGGAAAAGCTTAGTTCATCAGTAAGAGTCTGAAGGGGTACACTTTCAAGCACAGAAACTTAATTCACCCAGAGATAAGAAGAGGATTGACTTGGTGAAAACATTATACCTCCGGCTTGCTGTCCACAACATCTACTTCAATATTGACTTCTGCCTGTAGGATTTTCTGCTTCATTTGTTCAACAGACAGACTTAATTTGTTGATATAAGACTGAAGTTCTTCTGCAGAGTCCATGTTCAACTCCACCAAAGCTTTGTGGAATTGATCCATTTGACCATCTTCTAAAAGTTCCTACAGACAGATACAGAGTTAGCTGTGATGAACAACACAGGGTAATCAATTATCTGTCAACTGTGCATGTACAGACACTTCGCCTTCATTACTAGGTATTATGATGTGCACACTTTGGCAGCATTCAAAATACTTCACAAAAGCAGTATTGTTCAGAACCTGGAAGCATCCTCTGCATTGGTAATCTCTCCCTCTTATCTTGCAAAGCTCCTATCATGAAACACACAGGACTGTCATAGCTTCTTTACAGTGATGCATGACCTTCTGATAAAGCTCTGAGGGCAGCCTGCCCTCCTCACAGAAGATCACACAGAAAACTTTGCCTTCATTACCTGTATGTATAGTAACCTATCCAGCCTCTCTTGGTCAAGTTGCAGCTTCTCTTCTCGACGACGCGCATTCAGTTCTTGAAGTCGACGTAATTGCTGCTGCCGCCTTTCCTGCTTTTCCTCTGATGTCAAAGTGCTTCCCAGCAGCTTGTTAGAGAAAGGCAGCTGCATCTTGTGCATGTTGTTCTCGTAGTACTCTGGGGACCGCCACTTCTGTAGCTCTGAATGTTTTGAAAGCAAAATAACTGTTTTGCCAGGCTGAAAATGATGATTTGCATGTTGTACGCACTCCACACTAAGTTCAGACGTAGAAGAAAGAAGGCAACAATGGTGCAGCCTAGGATTCTGTCACCTCTTGGCAGCCACCCCCATATTTAGCTACCCCCTCAGAGCACTACCTTCCAGTCACATATTCAGTGCACACGGTTCTTAGTGCTCTGATCTCCAGCATGCAGGAAACACAAAGTACTAAGAAGTCAGAAGTGCATACTACTGTCTCTTCTCTCTTCCCAAGGTAAGGGAGAGTTCTCACATGTTTCTAAGGAGTTCTGCAAGCTCTTTCATGAGTGACAAATTTAAGAAAACTCTTTTCTTCGACCACTACTTAAGATGACATTTACCATGGAAATTTTAAAACTTCTTTAATTCACAAAAAGTCATGAGAAGTGTCCTCTAATTTTGGAAACCTTAAAGCAGGTAAGAAACATGGCCAGATGCAGAAATAATCCTAACCAATTTAATGTTTTGTTGGAAGTATAAAGTAACTAATAAACTAAACTAATTTTAAATTCTTTTCCTCTGAAATAATCCCAATTTTTATTCACAAATAAATTTGAACTAATACAGATAAATTTTGTAATTTAATTTTGTTTCTCTCTTAAAATTAAATTCGAAACTGTTGTCAAACATTTCCCATGAGGCAGATTATCAGAAAGACAGCTATACAGAAAGCAAAACAAAGAAAGCAAAATAGTAGTAGAGTATTTCTGCCAGAATCCCAGCCAACTTGAGAACAAGGGATAGAAAGGACAAAACTAAGTTTGAATGAACACTAACTAATAGTAAATTACAGCTGGTTTTACCTTCTATATAGTCCTCTGCAATGTAGCTATGCTCATGCAGTATTTCCTCCATGCGACTGAGAGTGATGGCAGCAAAATGACCTGGGTATTTCAGCTGAAGGAGGCGTTGAAGATATACAGCTGCTTGACACCCTCCAAGATTAATACGTTTGCAGTTTTTAGCATCCAACCTGAAAACAAAAAGAGACACAACTGAGACTGGAGAGATCCACAAGTTCAGTGTAAAACAGACCTTCTACTTTCCCCAGTATTATTTAATTTCTGATATGGTCAAGCAGACAGATAAATATTCACAGATAAATATTTCAAGATTCAGTTACCAGACAACAAGTATAATCACTACTTTGTTTACTGCAGATGCTTTCTGAAAGGCTGTTCTGCTTTAAAAAACCCAAACATTAAATAATTTTGGCTACAGCAAGGAAGTGTTCTATTTTAAGAAGGGAAGTGATGGTTAGTGGAGCTAAAAGTAGTTGCTTTTGGCCAGGTGTAACCCTTGAAAATTTGAAGCATCTACCAGCTACCTCCTGCAGTAAGGATTTAAAAAAAAAAAAAAAAAAAGAAAAAAAAAGTAGAGCAACATAGCAGCATAATCAGAATGATAAAAGCCTCAAGAACTGCAGAAATCTCACAGAGCACTTTCATTTGTTCCAAAGCTGCTTTAAAACTTAACACATGTTTTTTAATGCCTGATCTTACTTGGGGCAGAAATCCTCTTCTACTTTTGAAAGTACAGACCTATGCATGAATAGTAACTAAAAATACAATATATACAGGGACAGCACTGCTTCTTCAATTCAAAATAACTTAGCAAAATCTGCAGACCTAGTTTTAACTGTCAGTATAAATTAAGAACTGATAACAGCTTATACTGCAGGATCTGAGATATTGAATGCTAGAGGAATGGGTATTTGCATCACTGAAAAGTCAATGACTGACAAAGAGAGGCTGCGCTGTACTTAACACACCAAGAACTCACCTGCCCTCTAAGACAGGCAAAATGTGCGTACACTGGTAACCTGAAGATATTACCAAACCACTGCAGGGCCAGTTCTGCCTTTTGTTGTGGTAAAAACTGTACAAGCTATCTACTCCATAGGACACTTTTGGCACTTGATAACATTCGAAGAGGAGCTCTGACATCATTTGTCTCGAATACAGAGGATTGCACACCGCTTCTGTCAAAACAATTGGATGATCAACACAACCCTGCAAGAGACAAGAGAAAAGAAAAACAATAAAGGTGTGAAGGGAAAATCTGGGGATACTTATCCTTGCTGCTTCTTTTGAAGATCAGCAAGAACTCCTCCAAAACAGCAACGAAAAAGCACTTTATGTGCAGGCTATTGATCATGTAAATTAAATTATATCTAGTGTTTAAGAGGGCAAAAAAAGAAGTCTTGTCTATAGCGAGGCTTCCAATGTTAATTCAACCAAAGAAAAAAACTCCTAAGGGCAGAGGAGACTAGATTTTTAAAAGCTTAAACAAATTATTAAGAATCTAAGTAACCAAAAACTACGCAATGAAGAGGCGAAGCGTGAGTGAAAACTGGTGGAAGTTCAGTTCAGCACCAGGTAAAGCTTCCAAACTGGTGCTGTCACACAGGCAAAAGGCTTCACAGTCTGAGAAGCAACTCTCAACTCAGCTGTGTGTAAGAAACAAGTAGTCAATGAGCACTACGAATAAGGGCGCTATACAAAACTAGTAATGTTTAACATCCTTGTCAAAAACCGATCCTGGACGCTGGTACTCGGCCACAGCCTGACAAGACGCTGCAGTCCAAACCTCTCGCCCTGCAGCTGCATCCTCGCGTTTTTGTTTTACCACAAAACTATGCAGAAATCATGAGAATAGCGGGGCTCAAAAGACACCTCTGGGGAGCACCTGGCCCAGCCAGGGTCACCACAGCAGGTTCCTCAGGGCCCGTCCACCCAGGCCATGAGTATCTGCAAAGAGGAGGACAAGACACCGCCCCAGGACGACCAGGGGCGATGCTGGACAACTCCCCCCCCCCAGTTCCCACTACGCACCCAGGCACAACCTCCCCCACAGAGCAGGGCCGGCCCGCGTTTCACCGGCGGCTTCAGGGCCTCCCCCCGTCCCGCCACCCCCCCCAGCTCCCCGCCCGGCGGTACCTGCGAGGCGACGCCGAGGCGCTGGAAGACGTAGTCGAGGAGCAGCTCCTGCAGCTCCAGCTGGACGGGCACGTTGCGGTCGAAGGGCGAGCGGAGCAGCCAGCGCAGCGGCTCGGGGCTCCCCAGGTCGTTACCCACCTGCGTCTCGGCGCCGGCCCCGCCGCGGGCGGAGGGAGAGCGGCCGGCCCCTCTCCGCCCCGCCGCGCTCTGGCCCGCCCCTGGGGCTACTTCAGCCGCCTCAGCCCGGGCCCTCCGCGCCCTGCCTGCCTGCCTGCCCGCCCGCGGGGCCGGGCGCAGCAGCAGCGCATCCCCCCGCCCTGTCAGGCCTCGCCTCCCCTCCCACGCCGCGGAGAAGCCGCTGTTGAGCGCGTAAGAAGGAGGCACCGCGCTTACAGTCGTCTGGTGTCCCGCGGGCTCGGCCATCCCTCTCGGCTGGGGCAGGGTCCCGTTCCCCATTGCGGGCATACGGCACTTTTCACCCGCGCGGCGGGGGAGGTGCCAGCCGTCAGCTGACCGCCGTCTCTTAAGGAGGCGTGAGGCGCCGGCCGCCCGGCCGGGGCGGCTGCGGGGCGGAAAGCGCCGGGTTTTGGCACGGCTGTCGTCGGCCGCTCGGGCGGAACGTACGGCGATGGCGAGGCGGCGGTCAGGCTCCACGGCGGGTGAAGGCAGTCTCGAGGAGCAGCCGGCAGCCTTAAGGGCGACCTGCCCGCCCAACAGCCGCGGCCGGCGCTCCCGTGCGGAGAGAGGTGGTGGCGGCGGCCGGCCGGGCGGTACGGGCGGTGCTGGCTCTCATCGGGGGATTCCCGGCTCTCCGCGGGGGGTTCCCGGCTCTCCGCGGGGCCTCTTCACGAGCAGCGTTAATGTTGAACCCGTAGGAAGCAACCGGGTACTGACTGTGACAAAAAAAAAAAAAAAATCAAATTAAAAAATCAGTTGTGTCTAACAGGCGGCTAAATGGAAGTTTGCGTTAAAATAACTTACAAAAAAAAAATCCACATCTTCCATTGCTGCAGTGACAATCTGTGGATATTCATGTGGGAATAAATGTGTGTTATGCAATACTGCATTTATCTGCCCCCCGAGTGCCGGCAGCAGCACCGCGTTGGGTGCTGTGGGACCAGGCGAGAAGCCGCTCATGGTGGCCAAGCCCCTGCTCAGCAGCAGGTCCCCAGGCTGTTAGGGCGGCGGTGCGGTCCCCAGCAGTGCCTGGGAGGCCGAAGTGCCGAGTCCTGCCTGCCACCAGTGTCAATCTCCCGACCTGACCCAGCCACCTCACCCCATGACTGCTTACTGATGCAGCTGGAAGAGCACCAGCCCTCTGGTCTGTGACCGAGCAAGACACTTCGGGCCTCACGCCAGGGGTTTATCAGGACTCAAAAAGCATCCAAAATTCTCAGAACTATGGACAGGAACAGCAATTCTGTCCATTAAACACAACATTTGCCACAAATCCTTTTAAAACTGTCAGGTGATGCTTCCCTTGCTTTCCATGGGCTGGAACTACAAAAAAACGCATCCAAGTGGGAGAGTGACAGAATGAAATTATGCCCACATCGATGCAGAGATACCTAAATTGGTAGCACAGTAAATCAGTAAACCCTTTGGATCCAGAAGCTCTATACCAACAGTGCACACTAAGAACCAGGGACACAGGGTATTAGTTTGGGGTCAGTGCCCCATACTCATGGCTACACTGCCTGGGCCCAGCCTAGCATACCTGCATGGCTCTGCACTGAGCCACACACATGGGCTTGCTGGCTGCCTGTGAGGTCTCTGCATCTTGGTCCACATAGAAATCCTTCAGCTCAGTGAGAAGAAAGTCTCTGAGTGCAGAATCTGACTTTCAAGTAAGTGTTTTACCATTCTAAGGCTTACAAATGCAAAGCAGCACAGATGGAAGTAATTCCTTGTCACTGTAAGTCTTTTCACTGTCAGGCTTGTGCTTCCCCTCATACTTCATCATTATTAAATATTTTAGTCTGAACCACACCCCCATCACGCCTTATTCAAATTATGCCACTGGCTTCTCATCTAGCACATACAAAGTTAAAAGTTGCGCATTTTGGCTGTGTGCAATGGCCTTTCCTGGAGGAAGGGGAAGTAGGAAGGAGTGGATTAAGGGAAGCAGTTGGCTGGTTTTGGTGGTTTTTAGTGGCAACACAATTTTTATTAATTCTATCATTTTTGCCCTTTGTGAAGATTTAAGATGACCTTAAAGTTCCCTTCCATATTTTTTCTGTTTTGCTTTAAAGGATTTAAAACTGAAGTATTTTGAAATACACTGAAGTATATTTATAAATTGAAGTATTGTATTACTTGCTGCATCATTAACACCCCAAAAAATATCTCTCACCTGGGTTTGTGGACTTCACAGTGAGTCAGTGGGAGAACCAGCCAGGCTTGAACCTCAGCTGCTGCTCACCCATAAACTCAGCACTCTCACTGTAACAGATCTCAAAGATGCCAGTTCTTCTCTAGATGCACCAAAAGATGAGACTGAGTTTCACTTCAATGTTGACATCAAGCTTTTTACAAATTCCCGTTCTCATTGGAATTTGCTGGGGCTTTGCATGTACTTAGCATCTAAATAGGAACTAACTTCTTTGAAAAATGTAGCCATAAAAAAGAAAAGATAAAGGTAAAAAAACTGCTTAAATGACAACTAGGACCTCCTCAAAGCACAGAAAAATGAAGGGTACACTTCCACAAGTGAGAGGTAAATAAGCGGCATTCACATTCTGTTAACGAGGTTCTTTAATGTGTAGTAAACTAGTAGCCACAATTAGAGGACAGCAAGACACTCCTCAGCGCAAAGCAATGTAAGTCAGAAACCTCATTTTCTCCATCATCTTACTGGTCTCCTGCTATGATGCACTGCAAGAGCTGAGCAACTCTGGCCATTACTTTTAACCTCCTTTTCTGTCTCATCTTGTAAGGAAAAAAAGGCATGGTAGGAAAGTGCTGTCCTGTAAGTGCTGTCGCAAAGAAGGGCAAGCTTATGTTTAGAAAGCAAACCTAGGACTGCCAGCTCAGAAAGCACTTACTTGATGTGGACGACCTCTTCGCCCACTTTCTCATCGTGCCTATTTGAGGGAACATTAACCAGAAAAATGCAGCAAAACCATGATGGTGTCATTATTCAGGTCCTTTTGACTTCCACGTCAACTACTGTCTGAAGATCACCATCGACTTGTCTTTTGGTAGGAAAGGACTATTTAAAATGTGTCAGAAGAGCTCAATAATGGTCTTGAGACATGTAGAAATGACAAAAGGCATAAATATGATTGCTTTTAGCAAGTTAGTTACTTTCTTCCCTTTGACTTGTGATTGACTGGCAAGGCTGAGAGTATGACCACCTTTCCTGTGCTCTAAATACCCCAAATTATCTTATTTTGAAGTGTCCAAGACACGTACTACATACTGCTGAGCGCTGGAGAGGCAAAGTTTCCAGAAGCTGCGTATGTTTCAGAGGTGACCGTAACACCCACCACTCCAGCGCAGGTATGAGCTGTGTTCCTGGGGGTCTTGTCACTCAACTTTCTCCCAGGCATCTCCACCCTGGCGGACTCCTGCTCCAGCCATGTGCAAACTTCTGTGGAGCCACATGTTGCTCACAGGCTTGATTAGTTGTCCCTGAACTGCACCAAGGAAGGGTTATCTGCAAATCGAGGCTTAATCTCCAACTCTCTTTCTTGGCATTTTAAATTTAGGGAAAACAAGATTCCCAGGGTATGGCTCTGGTTATATTCTTTCTTTGTGATTTTACAGATAGCAAATGCAAAAATAAACACAAAACCCAGCAAGCAGGGGAACTCCAGTATTTCCATCAAAACTCCCTGACTTAGTTCTGAATAGCAAAACTCTGATTTCTCCCTGTCCAAGGAAACAAGGCAGATTCTTGATAAGGAGCTGACTAACTAGCCAGCAAAAATTCCTCTTCCCTTCTTTTGACACAAGAAGAAATGCTTTCTCTATGTTATGACTGTTCCTGTTATTTCATATAATATTATGAAAGTTATTTTTGGTCTTAATCCTATTTCTTCAAGAAAATTATGGGTAGGGTTTCATGATATTTTTTTTTCCTGCGACAAAACAAGTTTAGCAGATGTTTTCCCTCATCTCTCATTCTTCCACACACACTGCAGGTCCTTACTTACCTCATCACGCCTGTGTAAGATTTTGTGGGGTGCCTCGTCAACTAATCTCTGAATGATATGGGTTAAGAAACCTCCTTCCATTCTCTTTTATGTGAAATGTGTTGGGTTTGTGGTGGGGGCTAGGGAGGTGGGTTCAAACGATTTCAACCCACTCACAACTACCTGCTGCTGCTGTTCATTCTGCAATACCCCACAGTGTGAGATGTCAGTTCTGCCCTCCACTGATCAACACATGCTGTATATATGTTTCCATCTGCCAGAGCCCGCAAACCATGAGCTGCCTCCTTAGCTTTTCTCCCTGACAGTGGCTGGTCCACAATGGAAACAAGCCATGAACTGCGGTGAGGCAATTAGAGGGTGTGGGAAACAGCATTGTGAAGTACAAAGCAGAGAAAGGTCTCTTCTGAAGCAGACTTGTAAGGGAAGGTATAACAAATTACAGAGGCTGTTTTAGTGTGCTGCAAGAGCATCAAAACTCAGACACAACTTTAGGCAAACCATGGAAAAGCAAGACCGGGAATACCAGGACAAACAAGCAACTAAGTAAACAAAAAGGGATATTTTGTCAGATGCTTAACACAAACCCAGTATTTTCTTCCAGTCATTTTTAAGCACAGACACTTCACAAAGTATCAGAAAAAAATCACCCCTTGATCAGGCTTACAAACCCCAGCTATTCCATAGAGGACTACGTCCTGCTCCACATCTCTGAGGCCTCCATGAGACCTGAGACATTTGCTCTTGTCAAGATAAAATATCTCTCTTTCTGTGATGAAAATAATTTAATCCATTGTATATAACTCCACGGGGGGAGGATTGTAAATCTTGCTATTGAGATTGCTTCTAGTGAAAAATAGCCATTTGCTTATCAATTACATAACCTGAAATGGTGTAGCTGGGTCCCTGCCTAAAGCTGGATCTTCAGCTAGCAGCATTTATGCAGTGCCTCCTATCATTGACATTTGGCAGAATAAATGATCTGTTAATTTCCAGTTGGCTCCTCTAAGACAATTTAACAGACATAACAGTACAGCAGAAAAGTGAAATTTCCTCTAAGCCAGTTTGCCTCTGCACTTACTCCCCCACATCCATATGCAAACATTTCCCCTATCTCTTAAAAAATAACTAGTCATTCTGGAGGACTTTCCACTGTGAATGAGGAAAATTTGCACTTGAAGGGAATTCTGCTTAGGTGCCTGATTACTTGGCAGACCTCTTCTTTCTGTCCCTCCTTCCATCTGCATGGTGGTTTTCTGTGGTTGTGGCCACGTCACCCATGACAGTTATGGAAACAAACATGAAGGGCTAAAATAACAGCAGGTTTCAGACACAATCCTGTGATCCTGAAATATCTTCTGACAGCTTGAAGTACAGCACGTTGGGTGAAACCTTCATATTAAGGAAGAAGTTAGTCTCTGTAATTGTTTGCTATTATATCTATAATGTCTGACCTCATAAAATGATAGGATCGTAGGATAACTCTGGCTGGAAGGGACTTCATGAAGTTTCTGGTCCAACCTCCTGCTCAAAGCAGAGGTAGCTCTGGTGTCAGACGAGGTTGCCTAGGGCTTGGTCCAGTGGGAACTTGAAAACCTCCGAGGACAGAGATGACACAACCTCTCTGGTTAGCCTGCACCATGGCTGGACCGTCATTGTGGATAAAAAGTTTCTCTTTAGATCCACTCTGCACCCCTCTTGTTTCAACCCACACCCATTATCTAAGGTCTCCCTGTCATGTACTGCTGTGAATGACCTGGCTCCATCTTCTCAATCCCCTCCCCGCAGGCAGAGCTGTTCTGCTTCACATTGGATCCTGAACAGGCGAACAGCCGTGTCTATCACAAAATGACACATCACTTGGATTCCTCCCAAATCAGTGCAACCCGAAGGGCCAGCTGAACACTCTGCATAGCCCACTTGTGAACTACCAGGTCAGTTTAAGTAATCTCACAGCAGTTGATATTTCAAGGTAGTTTTACATTATTTAAAACTCCTATATGGTATTACCAGCTTCTTTGCCACATGCTTGACAAGAAAATCATGTGACTTTTCAACAAATTAGAATAATTATACACTAAGGCCGATCTTACTTATACTAGTACCACTTAAAAGCATTCATTTTAAAGGAGATGAGTACAGGACCAAATATTTTATTAAATTATAACCTGGAGCACCATTTACATTATGGAATTAAATAAAGTTGCCTCAGACTAAACAAAAATCAGTTACAAAAAGAAGCAACAGACAAAAAAAAATCATTTTAACAAGAAGAATGGTATGGAGTTCATTATTCTGAAGATCTGCTGTCCTCACTGTAATATCCCACCTTCCTTCTTGCCCAGTACCTTGTCTTCAACTGTGAGCAGTAGCGTAGGAAGCAGAAAGTATGTAACATGCTCCTTTCGCCAACAGCAATGTGCAGACTAGGGACTTCTTCTCCTTGGGGCTGCACCAGGACCATGATTTTTAAATAGCTGTCTAATCTTTTTGCTGGAACACCTTCAGTCTCTGTACCTTCCTATGTCTACAAATTCCACAATTTGAGTCTATAGAAAAGTTACTTACTTTCTTTTGTTTGTTTGTCTGCAGGTTGGTCATTTACTGGCTGAAGCTGAATTTTCGTGCTGTAACAAGAGTAATTTCCTGTACACCTTTTCCAAATCACCTATCACTTACAGATTTTTATCTGTCACCTCTTTTCCAAGGTGAAGAATGCATGTTTATTTAGGTTTTTTCTCAAGGTGCGTAAGTCACTGGTCTCTCATTTACATTTTTTGTCTTCTATATTCTTCGTAAGACAGCCAAGGAGAATGACATGCGTCATTCAAAACATGGGCTAACTATGAGTTCACACAGTAACAATGGTTTTGCTTGTTTTCTGTTTCCTTCCTAACTATTTTTAACTTCCTACTTGCCTTTTGCTGACTGCTGAGCTAGCCACAGTGATGACCAACTCTCCTTCCTAAACAGTAATACTGAATTTGTATCTACATCTGTGTATATGTACTGGCAGTTCTAGCGACACAGAATAATTCTGCTAGCTGCAAAGCTGGTTCCTTCACTATTAAACCTTTTTTCTCTGAATGAATATATTAAATAGCACAGGCTCCAGCAAGAGATGCCACTGGTTATTGCTCTCAGGTACAAAAATTGAATTCTCCTTCCTATCCTTTCCCCTTCTTCTAACAGTTATTAATCCACAAGAGGACTGTGGATATTTTACCTTCTTTTTCAAAAATCCCAGTTTATCAAATTGGATCACCTAAAGGGTGGCTGACATCTTCAAAGCAGATTAATGAGCCATGATTTCCCCTTGAAAACATTATGTTGTTATCACATATTTATATGTAGAATTTAATATTGCCTGGGAAGAAGTAAGAACTCACTGGTCTAGAAGTATCAGCTTTGCCCTACAATCATTGTTACAAAAATCAGTAGTACCCGGGCTACTGGCCTTGCAGTGAAACTGAGTCAGGTGATAGGCTGCACACATCAAAATTAGCAGTTTAGAATTTTGCTACATAAGCTACGCTTATATTTGTGTTATCAGTCTGTCCCAAAATTCTTTTAATAAGACTTTCCCTCTAACCCCATCCCATGAAGAATGGCTGTACTGTGGGAATCTCATTGAATTCTGCTGTATGGAGGATGAATGCATTAAATTTATTTATATTTCCTACAATTTGCTGTCATCCTAGAGTGCTCCTGTTACACCTTGTACACATCTAGAGGAACAGAAAAAGACAGTGTAAACAGAAAACTATATAAAATACATTTCAGTTTGAAATTCAAATTAAAAGTGAGTAACTCATGAAAATTTTGTGACCTGAAAAAACTGCATCAACACAAAAATGAAAAGAAATTAAGTCAACACCACCTCTAAACAGTACAGTGATTCAAAACATTCAAAGCAAAATATCCAGGAGTGTGGAAGGCCACGTTACTGAAAAGCAGAGAAGTACATATTGGGACTGTACTCTGTTCATCACAGCAATAACAAGAATATAAATATAGGGCATTCAGGGACTTCATCATGTCCCATCCTTTACTGTCACATTCCTTCTTACAAATCTTTATTCGTGGAAGGTGTTCAAATAAAGAAAATGCTACTACTCTTGGGAATAAGTATTTGCAGGACTCACTGCTTATTCTATTTTTGGAAGTGTTTTGTGTGCAAAGAGACTTATGGAAAAACTGCATGATTCAAAAAAAATTACGGAATTTTTAGAAATAAGTTTCTGACATTGACAATATGGAGCAGCTTGAACACTTGCTGTGCTTGACTGTACAGTCCCAGAGAGGCCTAAGGCTTCAATCAAACAAATGATGTTTTCTGCAAAGAACTCACACAAGTATCACAAGAAAACTGAAAGGAACCCATAGTTTATATTTGAGAGACATTTTTCAGGAGATAAAATATTTCTTAAAAAGCTGAAGGTAGTCTTTGGACACCTGGTTTGCCCTTTTGAGAATTATTGCATAATAAGCATTCTCTTGACACACTATTATTAACATCATGGGTGACTGGTTTTCTGAACACTTCTGGTTCTTCAAAGGCCACACTCCAGTTAAAGGGTAACTTGCACATTTCCTCTCCTAACTGAGTGCATTTCTCTTACAATGTCCTTTTTTTTTTTCTTTTTTTTCTTTTTTTTCTTTTTTTTTTTTGTGATGGCAAAGATTCTCATTGTATTACTTACAACAAAGTTTCCACTACTGTAACACACCACTGTAAGCAAATCTCCAATGTCTCATTTTGGCATTAATTTTTCTTCTGAAATTTTTTTTTTTAAGCGTTTCTTCTTTTGCAGTAAAGAAGTCTGTTTCAATTAAACATTTAAAATACTCCAGAAATGTCTTTCTTATTCAGATTAATATAATTCTGTTTGTAGTGGAACTATTTTCTCAGGCAGTTAAGAAAGTGAAAATGTGTAAGAATAAGAAGGTTAAGCATTTTTTCAGCTGCATCCCTTTCAATGAACATTTAAACTTCAGTCTTCTCTGCTGTCTTTGTTATTTAAGCCCAGATTTCCAACTCTCCCTGTATGCTAAAGGGATTTGGTGTTTTTTTCACAATGCCCATTACTCTTCTGCTTCTCCTTTGACTAAAACCAGTTTGAGCTTTGCTGTAACTACAAGAAGAGACTCCACACCGATATGAGAAATTAAAATGGAAACCTAGGAGTAGTGAAAAGCTCAGGTGCTATTTCCAGAGTGCTGCCTGCTGCTAAAGAGCAGATAATTCTCCAGGGATTGCTTGCTGCACTAGGTGTGACAGATCATCATGAAGAAGCTCTTGAGAAATGTGTTTGCTAGGTATTGGATGTTCTGCTGATAAATTCTACTTTAATCTCTTTGGGTTATTTTGTCTTCATTCTCCTGAATGTTACTTCACTTGTATCATGTCCACAAACTGTTAGACATAAAAAAACTACATCAAAGACCAATATGAGAAACTACATGAGGCAGAGAGGTGGCTTTAGTTTTTACTATGTTCGCTATATATTCAGTAAAGTTCCTACATACTATTAAAGAGTCTTCGACTATCAGGAAACCTTATTCCCTAATGCCCTAAATCTACTATATTATTATGACAAAAGCAAAGCTCATAAAAATATTCCCTAACCACAAAGAAGCACTCCGTAAAACAAGTTAAACTCAAATAGGACATTGTTCTACCAGTAAGAGTTATGGACCCACAATCCTTTTCTGTTACAAGGAAACAAACACATTTTGGTGTACAGAGGCTGAATTTAAGTTTTCAAAATACTTCTAGAACAGCCGAACCTCAATGTACAAATGCTATCTGGTACCAAGCATCTAATAATAAAAAATAACTCTTGTATGGAACAATCTCTCAACCTGCGATTTTTAAAGCCTGGGAAGATTTGGGTCCAAATTTGCAGAATACACACAGAAGTGAACAATTTTTACACTTGCAGAATGAGAAAACTGTATCTTTTCCTGGCTTTGTTTTTGTTTTGCACTATAAGGAATAGATCATCTTGAAGTTAAACGTGTCTCAAATGTTTGCCTTAATATACAAATAAAACCAAGAAAATTAGGAGCCAGCTGTTTCTTGGAGATTATACAGACCTACACATCTCTCAGCAAGAAACTATGAAATCCTTTCTTTATCTTATACGTGGTCTAAGGCACTCCAGAATAAGAGTAAACCTGAAGACTTCTCACTACTTGAAAGCTGAATTTTTGAGTTGCTGTTACTCATCAAGTTGATCCTGGCAGTTAATTATATGTACTGTTATGAATACTTCCATTATTTATTTCTGAAGTATTCTAATGATTAAAGACATCTGCTCCCAGAAATGGCTGGAAAATATTAAGACCAAACAAACATCACCAACATCACCCCACCCCACAGAAATCTGTCACTCTCCTCAAAATAACAGTGACAGTCAATTTTGCAAGTAGAATTTAAGAAATAGAAGTAAAACCTAGAAATAGCTGAAGCAACCAACACAGAGATCAACACAGAAATGCTGGTAACTCATGATGCATTCAGAAATATTTTTTACAATTTTACAGACAAACCTGGGCAACCCAGTATAGCACAAAAAAAAAATCTGCATTTCATGTCTCAGAAACTGGGGCTTAGGAATATCCTTTGATTTGCCTTGTTGCACAACTTTGAGTTACAAATATACTCCAGGTGATTTTCTTATACCTTCCCTCATTCTATTAAACTTTCAGTTGGTTTTTTTAATTATAATGATAATCTCTAAAGCAGGAACATTAGCAGCGGAGGCTATTTCAACTTGCAGGCAGACTGACACACAATGTGCTTTGTTCCATCAATTCAACACTAGAACAGACTGAAAGCTTCTGGGGTCAGATTATTTTTTTCCCTCCAAAGAGTTGTCATTTTTGTTATTTGAATTGTTAGGCTTCCACCAAGCCTAAGGCCCCAATGTGACGGACCTCCAAAAGCACAGCTAGCAGATCTGTTTCCCAAATAATTTAGTCTAAAGAGATGAGAAGTGGGAGGAGTGCTTGAGCAGTGTGGAGTGCCAAACTGACTAGTCTAAGACTGTAAGAGTACATCAGCAACAGCACAAAGCGGGTTGTTTCGCCCCAGTCTTACAACCCTAGTGCTGATGCTCAAGTCTGTACAAGGCAAGAAAAGGCTTTCAACTCTGGGAACCCTGCCCTGCAGCAATAAAGGCACATGCCCTGCACTGGGACACAGTGATCTGGGGAGATCTGTTGTAGCTAAATTAATAAAGAATTAAAATCTTAGTGATGGATGATTCCTAAATTAACACTGGTTGTGCCTTAGGCTTTTCATTCATTAAATCTCACAGTAATGAACTGTACCCTTCTAGAATCAGGTAGGTTTTTGTCACGTAAGAAAATTGTGGAGATTCTTACAGAAGATACAGTAAAGTAACTTGAACTCAGAGATTAGAGAAATACATGAAGGATATATCCATGTGCAGCCATTAAATGCAATGTTATGGACATTACCTCAGCCTCAGTAAGTTCTTAAACCATTGCTTGCTGAATGCTGGACAGGATATTTGACCTTTTCTTATTTTCTTTTCTCCAGTGTATACTGCTGACCAACATCAATGAGGCAGCAGTGAATGAAGGCGCAACCATCTCATCGAATATGGTGGCATTCTTCCACCCCAGGCAGTGTCCCTCACTCTTCTGGTAGGGCCTCCCTCCATAATCCTCCCTTTAAACTGCAAGTCTCACTTACCCACTGCCTCAGAGCAGAACTGAAAATCAGACTGCAGAAGACCAGAAAAAGAAGCTTTTTTGCCTGGAAAAGAACAGGCTGCAACCCCCATTTCAGTAAACACAGCCTAAATATATCAGAAGATAGTGCTACAATTTTTGAAACACCCTTTAGCTTCATGCTTATTCTACTTGCGCCTTACAAATATCACTGCCTACTGGAAAAGAATATACAGCAATTTGCCAGATAAAACAAAACTTATACATGAATTAGTAGGGCATGTTATTATTTGATAGAGCATAATTCTTTTTATTAATGACTAAATGGGTGCAACAGCTTAGTCTTCAATGATTATGCTTCTTTACATTCCCGGATATGCCCAAATTAAATTCTCTTAAGGGACATAACTCCATATTTACCATCAGTACAACAGGGCTTATGCCTGCAAAGTTGCCAAGTAAAACAGCTGAAGAAAAAATGATTACAGATAGAAGTAGAAACTATATTTTTTTTTAATATGTGACAGTGGAATGTTTCAGGAAGATAACCAGTCCATTTCTGGTAGAAGGACATAGTCTTATGTCAGGATACTTGACGGAGCAGTCAATTGAATGAAATACATGAGAAAAACAGTAGACAGGCTATATTCATACTTTCATAAAGACCCCAGTGAAGAATTATTATGGTAACAAGTTATTAGAAATAGTAAAGAAGCAGAAAATAAAAGAGAACAAACCAGGTCTTATGCTTGAGATGTTTCCAGAATTTATCTTTTCTTTGTTCTTCCTTTTATTTGGTGGAGTTCTGCATAGCAGCACTTGTGAAAACAGCACTGGATATAAACCAGGTACCTCAACTGCAGTTGCATTCTTCACTTGTGGGTTTACAGATCCCAGTCTTTCTTCTTTTGTTCTGCTTGTTTGTTTCTTTTTAAACTACAGAAGTAACGTAAATCATTACCAGCCTTCAGCAAGTGTCAATACTCAAAACCTCAGCAAGCAGAACTCTTCTTGCTGAACAGCAAACCGGACTTGACAACATATTCAGCACAGTTTACATCCGTAGTCCCTCTAAATTGATGCCAAGAACATTCCAGCATTATGCTTATCAGAATAAAACTCTTGTTTCCTTGCTGGCTACCTCTTCCCTCCCTTCTCATGTGGCAGGATGGCATCTAATTCAATGGATGTACAAATTTTCCCTGCTGTCTCTCCCCTAATGAAACATCTTTCTGTACATCCCCAAATGAAGCTTCCTGTGTAGGAAATTGTGCAAAAGCTTTACAAAAATTTGCAATAAATAATCCAGCTAGCTCTGGTTCTGAATATGACTTGTCACTCCATTTTTATTCTATTGTGCACATATTTGCCAGTAGAACTTTAATACCACATAAAAGGGCACATAGGGTTTAAGAACTTCTGTTTTGGTCCAGTTTTAAATCAGCAGAATTACGAAGTGGTGGAAGCTTCTCTAATCAGGACATCATTTAAGCCCTGTTGATGTCCCACTGACGTCAAAGAAATTTAAGCATATGCTTTATTTTAATTGTATGCCTAAAGGCTGGTCTGAAATGGGTTATAGATGGCCACCTTCTACATTTGTTCAAAATCCTATGGGATCTTGTATTTCCCTCAGGGGAATTAATTCTCATGTTCACACGTTCATTTTTTTGAGACAAAATCCTTTCTCCATTCTGTATGTGTAAACTATCCTAGGCCTAACCAGGAGACATTTCCAAAGCTTGAGTAATAATTCTCAGACATGACATTAAAAGACTGCTTTTCTTGTAATAAACTGTTGGAAAAAAAAATCATTACTGTGGTTAATGATTAATTTGCTACGTCTTTGGTTTTAAGCTTTGCCTAAGGCTGCAAACTGCTCTTTCAGGCCATTATTTCTTTCAAACAACCGATTTCCTAGGTGTATTTCCTTAGAATTTATTATAACAATACCAATGGGTAAAGGTCATCAAACAAATCCTTCTGCCATAAGCCTTTTCCACTCATACTCCGTCTTTCCAGTTATGTCCTCAAGCCTTCTGATTTCTTTTCAGTCTGTGCATTAGAAATATAACATACCACTAAAGAGTGGACCTGGAATATTATCATTTCTGAAATGACTACCCCATTAGTTGGTGTCACTGTAGGCAACAGGCATTTCTTCCTCTGACTACTCTGGATGGGCATGCATGCCCACTGGTCCCAGGCCAGTCTTGAATTCAGGCTCTCTTAACATCAGAACTCCTTGCTACCAATCACTTGAAAAAAGGCAATTAATGTGTGGGCTGCTAACTAAAAATCTGCTGTCATTCCTATGGAATGTATGTTCTAAGCAGGACTGAATGAATCCTCAGTCGCTGAGATAAGATATTCAAATAAGCTGGACCTGGAAAGGCTCTAGTAAATGAAACGACCACTGCCTAGCAGAATGGTTGTCCTCCAGAAGTCAGTTCCACCGCAGTAATGCGAGGACCAGCCAAGCATGATTGGGAAGAAGAGAGAACAGGACAATTCTTTTTTCCCCCCTCTCCTGCCTCTTGCTTGTGCCTACTTTGCTTCTTGCTACCAGGCCACCTCCTCCCCCATTCCTTGTGCACTGTTCAGCATTCTCCTATGTTTCCACCACTTCCAGAGAGAAAATGTGATGGCTTGTGAGACATCATTGTTAAAAGGATTTATCCCAATGAATGTTTCCTCCATTACTTTGCCTCCTATTTTTAAAGACACCTGAAACTCTTCTTTCATCCTACGGTAAATACCCTTCCCGTGTCCATAGATAGATAGTTGTCCAGTGAGTTGTCATTTAGTCAAGTTATGCATTATATTTACCTACTTTAATACCCTCTCATAACCCAAACCTTCCAGCCACTTACCTTTTTTATTTCTGGGTCTGCTCTGAACTTCTTCCAGCTGTGTTCTGCTCAGAAGGGAATGCCATGACCTAGGTGTAATTGCACTAAAAATTACCACATCCCACTCTGGCGTGTGATGGGACCAACCTCAAAATCATATTGGGTTGTTTTGGGGATTTGTGACAAACTTGCTGTGAATTGTTATACCAGAATTTCAATGGTGTAATTCTTTCCCTATTTCTCTCTACAGTTTTCAGATAATTTTCTTTTGGCTGCAAATTTTTGCATTTCCCATCCTGAATTTCATTTTCTGTATTTTTGTCCTGATTTCTTCAACTATGCATTACCGCATATTTAATTCTATGCCTTTCTGTCCTCACAAACTCCTGCCATATAGTGTCATTTCAAGCTTCTCCGTATACAGACCTCTGTAACACTCCATCAATTTGAAGATTAAAACCAGCAGTAGAAGAAAAACATAATGAAATATTACTGTATCTTTAAACTTTACTGTTACTTTAAACTTTATGCCCTTTTTTGTATTACCACAAATTCAAAGGAATACAATATCCTCTTAGGAAGCCACCATGAATAATCAGTTTATCAGTTTAAAAATAATCACAATCCTCATCAAAGCAGTTCAATCATTACATTTTTTTTCCCAAATGTCCAAAATTTAATTAGTATTCACTTAGAGATAATCAACTAACTTACTAATAACAACTGACTGGGTAGTTACTTCTGTAAGAAAACCATTATTGTTGATTTGATTTACTGTTCATCAACCCAGTATCAGTCTACTGGAAATTTCAAGGAGTTTTGCACTTGAGATGGCAGGATTTCATTTTTATTCCTTTTGACAATGTTCCACTCAAACTTTGTTTTATAATATGCTGTCATCTCTTCAGCCACTAGTTTTGTAAAAATCCCTGAAGAAGGAATGTTGGAATTTTGGAGGGGTGGATTACTATTCCTGGGTATAAAGTGGCATTTTTAACCCAAGCTTGAACCAAACAACATCTGAAGTTTTGAAAGCTTGATTCACTTTTTAAGTCTTAAAAATATATCTTGGGCCCAGACCCTTTTACCCTAAATATTTTTCTTTTGAAATTTTTATTCTTCAGTGTAAAACATCCAGATGTTTAACTGTTTCTAAGAACTGAGCAATAATTCTAACATTTTTGAAAGTCCCAATTGTTATAGTTTAAACTGAGCTCAGTTTATAAATCCAGGTTAATAGTGCTTGCTTTTCTTGTCATAAAATACTGGTTGCCAAAGTGAACCCATTCTTCCCAACATGCTTACTGAAACTTAGGAAAATCTTGAGTAGAAATAACTAACTCCTCCTCCCCACACAGCACCCTTATTTCACACTAGGAACATCCATTTTCAGTAGATTTTTAAGTTTTATACATACACAGTACATTTTATTCATCTGACAGACAGGTGTCATGACTCAAAGAGAAAATATAGTCCAGCAGACTCTGCAGTCCAGCAGACGCAAAGAGTCATTAGCAAGGAAAGATTAGGTAGAAAAACCTAACTGCTCCTTTCCTAATAATTAAATGGAAATTATATTTCCAATTTAAATTTAGCACAGTGGTAAAAGCTCCACAGAATTGGAAGAATCTCCAGGAGGACATCCCTGTGTTTACACTGTGTCTTAATAGGGAACTGTTTGTTCTAGCAAAGCACACTGCTTCTCTTCAATGCCAACTTTGACAATGCCAGAACAGCTCTGTATGTTTTTATCGCAGTTATGCAGTGCCTCAGATTATGCTGCCCAGCACTCACACATATAGTCTTGAACTTCCTTCCCAATTTAGAGAAATATCTGTACCATTTTCTCATCCACAGACTGAAGTGATTGAATGGAAATGCAGGAGGAAAGGATGAGAAGGAGGGCCAGGAAATTGATCTGCCATCATTAATTTTACCTTCTTTGAGTGCAACAGGCCCCTGGTGCAAATGGGATCCACAGAGCATGGTGACACTCTGAAACCATCAGCACTACACAAAGCCTCTACATCCATATGAATCACTTGGTTTATTAGCTTGAAATAATCTACGTCTAAATTGATATGACCACGAGTTCCAAAAATGTTTAATTTAAAGATTTTTATCTACATTTTATCTAAAATTTTATTTACAGCTAGACCTTTCAGAAATTACATATTTGTTGTGTGACTTTGGGCCAGTCACGATGGGGTGTTTATGTCACTCATTCCCAGTTAGACTCACTTCAGCTTTCAATACAGTTAGCTCTCGGGATCCCCCTGTCACACCAGAAATAGAATGGGTTCTGCCCCTTTATAGCTTGATGGCATTGTGCACCAGTGTCCACTAGAGCCTTATATTCCTGTGGGTCTGATGTGCAAAGCCATCGAATCCACACTGTCCAGTAGACCCAGTTGTCCCTTTCCTCCACCTGGCTGGAGGCACGGCCCCTCTAATCCTGGTCAGAGTATCCATTACTCACTTTTCCCAAATGTGAATCAGAAGTCCCTTCAAGAGGATCAGAAATGAAATCAGCCCTTCTACTCTGTCTGGGGGACTGTTTGTGGGAAACTGGAGCAGTATTTTTCCAGGAAAAATCCTCTTTTCTGACTGCTTTTTCTCACAACTCACGTAACCATGCATCTAGGGTTGAGGTAGGTTCTCCATCCCACTGCCTCATGTCCTTTCTGTGGTCACCCAGGTAAAACCACAGGTTAGCCCACTGTGTGTACCTTCTACCTCCTCTCTCTTGAGCAGAGGAACGCTTACTCCTAATAGCTACAAGGTGGGGAGAAGGACATATCCACTTTGAATTGCTGGAACTCCTGGGATAATTCCTCTACAGCTGAGACACAGGCCCGTAGGGAGGAAGAGAGACTTCCTTCATATTGCTGGAGTTGGACAGCCAGTTCGTCCACCATTCGTCCATAGCCTTCTTTACAGGACATTACTGCCAATGAGTTGGCATAGGTCAGTGGTGCACTTCGTAGAAACTTCCACCACATGGGTTGTGTTCATTGGACTTCATTTGGATCTGTGGGTGACTACTCATCTTCCGGATCATTATAAATCACCTCCAGCATGGCTAATTCCCTCAGGTACTGGATACCTCTCTCCATGGTGATCCACTTGCCTAGGTGACATGTAACATCATCCTTGACGGGGTCTCTTTCCTTCACACCTGACAGAAGTCGCTTCCAGAGACTGAGGACTTGTGTTTTTCTCCCAATCACCTTGTCAATAACCCCTTCCCTAGACAGGGATCCCAGATGCTTGGCTTCCCTACCCTTTAATTCCAAACTACTGTCCCCATTATATCAGCATCAGAGCAGCCAGGTAACAAAGTGTTCACCTGGGTGGCGGCCGAAATCTTTTTGCATGTTGCGCAACTCACTCAGGGATAGAGATTGGGTGATTATTTCAGGTTCTGCCTCTTCCTCCCATTCTCATGATGACCCTGGTTCACTTTCATCCCTCACTAAGCAAACTGATTTCTTTGTGTATTTCTTCTTCTGTATAGGGACGACTGATACTGGCACAGGTTGGTTCTCTGGTTCAACTGCAGTGCCTGTCGCCAGGGTTGGGGTACCCGCAGTGCCTGTTGGTCTGTTTTCCCTCCCTTCCCCCTGAGGGTGCTGCCTAATATCGAGCAGTGTTTGGTAGATACTGGCCGGGGCCCAGCACAGTGTGGTAAGTTGTGCCTCTCTGGAACAGCCACAGCATTTTTCTTTCAAATATTCTATCACTTTATCAGGGTCCTGTAGTTGTTTGGGAGTGAAGCTCCAAACCATTGGAGGTGCGAAGTTCTCTAGATACCTGCCCATCTTCTCCCACATGCTATGCCATTCATGACTATTCAGCCTTGGGGCAGATCTCTGGGTGGTATTCTTAAGAAACTTTTTTGTAGCCCTAAACAAGACCTGAAACACATTCAGGAGACATAGCACTAACAGCATGCAGGCTTGTGCATCCCAAGGATATTCAGAATTCTCAAAAGCCGTTGTAATTAGCTGGAAGGAGAAAGGGGAGGTGAATGAACAGGAGGAAGTATCCCCCCTGACTTCCCCATAGATTGGGCGCGATTACCAATAAATTCTGATAGAAGGCACCTGAGGTATGGGAATGATATCAATGCCGCATACAGATACCAGCTTAACCTCATGACCAGTGATGTAACCATTTCATAAGTTGACATTGCCCAGTATAGCAAAATGATAATCTGGATCCCTCTCCCAGAGGTGATAAACATAACTGCAGGGAATACACAGAGCATGTAAGAACTTACACAACACCACCATGTGAACAAATGAACCAACATTGTGACTACTGACTATTTAACTAATATAAGAAATGTATATAACGAATTTGTTTTAACACACTCTGTCCAGGTCTGCTGTTATCTCAACCCTTCATGTCCCACGTTGGGTGCCAAAAAGGACTGTTGTGGTTTAAGCCCAGCCAGTAACAAAGCACCATGAAGCCGCTCGCTCACTCCTGCCCACCCCGCTCCAGTGGGATGGGGAGGGGAATCAGAAAGGAGAAAAGAAAAAAAGAATGGAACTTCGTGGGTTGAGATAAGGACAGCTTACTGGGATGACACAAAAAGAGAAGTTACAACAAGAATGGTACTAACAAAAGAATATACAAAATGAGTGCTGCACAGTGCAACTGCTCACCAGCCAGAACCCGACACTCCGCCACTTCCCCCACCGAGAGCAGAGAGAGAGCAGAGAGCCTCCCTGCAGCCTGCTCCCCATTTATATACTTAGCATGATGTCACATGGTATGGAATAGCTCCTTGGCTAGTTCAGGTCAGCTGCCCTGGCTGTGCCCCCTCCCAAGTTCCTGTGAAAATTAACTCTATCCCAACTGAACCCAGGACAATACTACAGATTTCTTATCCAGGTTGGAATTAAGTCTAGAGTTTCAATCACTCCAAATTATTTTTTTCACGCTAGACTCTAAGAAAATCCCATAAATACATGTTAATGTGGCTGGATGTGCCACGTAGGTGCACACACTCACTCTCTGTATCTACTTAAGTACATCTGTCCAGTATGGTATGAGCCAATAACATGCACGAAAAGCAAGGCAAACACAATCTGCATCACAGTGTATAGCAATTACTCACAACCAAGAAAGATAAAAGAAACCAAAGGAGAAATACTTACCAGCTGAGGTTTTGTCTATACAACTGGACCTGCTTGGGCTTAACAAATTGTTGTTAATGAAGCTTGAAGATTAAGAATGAAGCTTTCCATCAGGATGCTTGTCACTCTGCAGCAGCCAGTTGCTCTCCTGCATAACAAAAATGTCCTTGTATCAGCTGACTCATGATTCTCTGAGTCCTTGTTGATTCTGGATTTAATTTTTACCTTGCTAATGTTCACTGAAGACTGCAATTCTTGGATATTTCCCCAGGACACAGTCCCATCCAGGTCTTCACCCTGTGGAAAGATGGCTTGACTAGGCTATCAGCTTTAATTCTTGGCTCTTCTCTCAGCTGATTTATCTGCTGACTTGTCTTGATGCCTCATAGCTTCCTAGCTGTGTTCCTGCTCAGCCACTCCTTTGTCTTCGTTTGCCTGAAGGACTGGGGAAATTTTTTGGATAGTGACAGGCATGTGCATGAGGCATAAAAGCCACTGTGCTGTGTTTTTCACTAAAAGAGATACAAGATACAGTTAAAACGTTTGCTAGAAGTGAGACATACATAAGTAGATAGTTAGGTGTTAATATCAGGATCACAAAACTTCAGATGGAAATATGCTGTCTCTGAGCCAGAACTGAAAAAAGAGAGGTCCTACTCAGTCAACAGCATGTTGAGCAGCAGAGAGCACATGGGTAAGCAGAGTTATCCTGGAATGAGGGATGTCATGTGGATTCACATCTGCAAAACCATCAAGCTGGGGCTGAGCACAGAAATACCTAAACAAATGTTAGTATAATACTTTCACATATAGAGAATTTACATTAGTTTGAAAAACATTCTCAAATTCTTCCTGTGGCTTCAAATATTCAGTGTATGGGAGCTCTGCAGTGTCTTCCTCAGAGGGAGCTGCTTTATTATCCACTACTGAATAAGTACAGCTAAGACAGTTTCTGCTTAGAAACACTACTACTCCGAATTTCATACACCAGGTTTTGCCAAGGCTTTCAAGTAATCAGAAATCTGTTCGCAACTTTACATTCAGCTTTAGATTCAACTGACCTGAGTAACGAAGATGACTGCAAACTTTGGCTGGTCATCTCTTTAGGTCCATCCTGTTGTTCATGAGTATTGAAGCATGGAGCCCTCAGTAAATCCGGCAGTTGTTGAAGGCATGCTGATCACCCTTTTGCACTGAGATAGGGTGAGGGTGGGTTTTTTAGGGAGTTTCTTTGCAAGTTTCTCAGCACCAACCAGTCTAAAACAAAGATATATACATCTGCATAAAGCTAGTGAGGCCAAAAAGAAGTCTTTATAGCTAAACCAGCTACTTGATAGAAATGCAAAAGTCCATTTATTTTCAAGTATGCTACAAAATTGATACTAGCAAGCTAAGGTACAAGAAGACAAAGCAAATGACATGTAACAGAACCAGAAAACAGCTTCCATCAGAGTGGTGGTGTTAACCTGTGGTCCCCCACTGATGGTCTTCCCCACCAGGATTTCACCTTGATTGCACAGACCTAGCTACAGCAGGAATTCACTGCACAGACTCTCTGCAGACCTCTCTCTTCTTAGCAAGAACTATCCATCATCCAATCAACCCCACAGACCACCAAGCCTCCATCTTCCTTTTAAGTTATGAGAAGTAAGAATGGATGAACTTCCACACCGAGGCTGCTTTTTGTCAGCTATGTGCACTTTACTCTCTGGTGATTTTTTATTTTAAAGTGTGAGTAGAATTAACTGTGCTTGCAGGAAGGTGGCACGATACATCCAGATGTCGCAAATGGCTATTGCACATAAATGTAGCTGTTGTCAGGAATAGCTTCAGCATCTCTTGGATTTTGAATTAAGCTGAAGTAGATGGCAAGAGGCCTTGGAGTGTGAGCCACAGGCTCAGTGTAGTCATTTCAAGTGGTGATCCAAGTGAGCAGGTAAACCCCGGCTCCTGAAGTGAGGTGCTCTGACCTGACCGTGTGTGCCACCTAGTGCTGCTATTAGAAAACAAATACCCCATATTAGCAGAAAGCTGAGTCACTAAATCACACCTACACCTGTCAAAGGTAGAGATACAACAGTCATATATCTGGCACAGTATTCATCTACATTTTAGGCTATTTGAGCACTTCCCAAAAAATTTTGTCCAAATACAATTATGTTTGCAGATCCCTCCTCTGCACTCATTAAGAGGGACCTGAAAATTCATCTTAATTGAAAAGGTATAAAAAGGACCAATCCAATGAGCATAAATCACACCTAATGTCCAGAGTTTACAATCATAAACCTTCAATCCATCTTTGGAGATGATGGGAGATGATTTGCAATTTATAACACCAGAGAATCCCACTGACACTGCAATCCAGGTATGTTAAATTCTGTAGGAACTCAGAAGAGTGCCCCTGCCCAGAAGACAAGGCAAAGGTGACAAAAAAGTCCTGTTCTTCTGCTGTTACACTTAGGAATTTGGCACAGGAGACTGAATGATTCTCACCAAGTTACACATGAAGCTAATGGCAAAAAACTAATTTTAATCTCAAAGTCACCCTTCTTGTTCCAGTTCTGGAAGAACTGGTTCATTTATCCTGGTTGTTACATTTCTTCAGGGATATCTTTGATGAGGCTTACCACAGTAACACAGTGCCTCACATAAAAAGGCAAGCATGGAAATTTGTGACAAATCGGAAACATACAAAATAATTATTCACTTCCTAGTATTATGCTTTCTTTTAAATAACCCCCTTTTTTTTTCCCCCCATGTTCTGCTAGAATAAATGAGTTACTTGGTCATGAATGACAGAAGCTTTGAGACTGTGATTAGGTCAAGAATTGAGAACATTCATATGATCCATATGTTCCTATATTATCAATATAGAAGAGTTCAATGGTTTTGCTCCTAAGAATACAGATCTCCTTAAGTAACTATCTCTAATCCTAGACATGGAAGATAAATATCTACAACTGGTGTATGGAAATACATAGATGGATCTTCACCCTCCTCTAAACTGAATGGGTCACAAGTTGGAACAGCAGCAGAAGCATCACACAAAAATCTGTAACATAATACACACACCTACGTTACCTTTGTTCTGGGTTTTGTGTTAGTAGCCTAAAACAACAACAACTTCCCATTCAGTTTTCTCCAGGTTTAGCTATTTCTAAAGCTTTTCCAGTAGAATCCCATTTTTATTAACTCCTATTTTTGTTAACCTTATAGATATACATGGCTCGTTAGAGTATGTCAGTCCAAGTCAGCATTAATTAATCAGATTCAGCAAGGCAGTGTTAAATTAATGGACTGGACTTTACATACCGTACACACCATCACAATGGCAAATTCATGACTGACCACTTTTCCTCATCATAATTCTGTGTATTAAAGCCTGGGGCAAGGTTGCGCCACTCACAATGTAGATATTCACAGGATGTGTTTAAATCAAAAAGTCTTTCACAAGACCAATCTTATTTTGCCTCCACCTTTCCATTCTTAAGTTGCAATGAGACAGCACAAAGAGAACCACTACTTCACAGAGGCTTTCTGAAAGGCATTTAAAGGCTTCGTTAATAAATTTGTTACTGAAAAATTAGTACATACAACATTCTTTTCTGACAAAGTTAAAGCCTAATAAAGCCCAAGTTACCCAAATGATAGGTATGAAAAACCGCTGCTGCCTTTGAAAAACAAAGTGTGGAGGAAATAACATTACAGTAGCAATGGATGAAAGCTCAGAGTAAGACCTTATAGAAGGGGACGGTGACTTTGTTCTAAAGCAAAGCTGATTTTGTTTACTCGTATTCACACTCTCATACGCACAGGATCGGAAGCAGTACAATGTGTGTGTCCACGTAGTCTGACCAGCATTCACGCACCAAGAATGTATTTCAAGGTTGTGTGGTCAGGTTTCCTTTAATGACACAAAGGACAAGAGACAACAGCTATCAGGTCTTAATCGTAGCTCCTCTATTCATCTGACACTGACAAGGGTATGCTCATTTTTGGCTGTGTCTTCCATACCTTCGGGAGCTGACGGTTATTAGTCTCTGTCTTGTCAAATATCTGTGAGTCTATGATTTGCTCAGACATTCTCCTCTCAATCTGGTTGCCCTGAAGAGCTATACACAGATGTGTTGGGCTCTTTATGACTTGTTTGTCTAGGTGTTCACATTTTTAAACTCAAGCACATATTTATAGAACACTGCGCAGAAATACACCTAGCTATACCCAATACAGTGTGTGTACAAATCATGTCCCAATTACCCACACTTGATCCTTCATCAAATATCATCATCGTCTAAAAGAGCAAGTATCCCAAAGGAAAACCTTCATATTTTTACTTACATCGAAAATGAGTACGAAAAATGTAGAAGTCTATCTCAGTTTAAATTACACCGCACTAGTTCATACAGGGATACTTGAGTGGACTGCAATGACCTGCACGTAGTTTGACCCTACTCAGATTAGCCCTCTCTAATTATATTCCCTGGAAAGCAGATCCATCATCTCTTTGGGAATTATCAGCTGCGTGGATAAACTTCGTGTCCTCTCCTAGAAATGCTAATCTGTGTGATATTATTTCTTTTTTTTTACAGTTACTTTTAATTTCCTTAGTTTAGATATACTTTATCATGCCTTAAGCATATTTATCTAGTAGAGTTCACAAAACATAAAAAACTGGAAATCTGGCAAGTAGAATGTTGAGGTCAGAACCAGAGAGAGGAGATACAGGAGGGCACATATGTACATTGCTATTCATGCCATGTACACTCTCACGAACTTCAGCAAAAAGAGACCTAAATCGTATACATGTACACACCCAGCTGAGAGTAACTTGCTATGCATTTTCAGTTGGCAAATATTTTGAAAACCAACATTTTTCCTTTTTGAAAAGGAAGTGGGAAGACAACAGGAGGAGAACTTACAAACAGATGATCATTATCAGTCTTGCTAAGTTTTCACCCTTATTCTCTGGGCTGCCAAACAGACAAAAGAGCAACAGCAAGCCAAAAATTATCAACTACCCATGCCCATTATTTATTAAGTCCAGTTTCTGAAATGAAGACACTATCCCAGCTACACAAGAATAACCTGGTGCTACAGAGCTTGCAGCTCACCTTAATCCCCTAGCTTTGCAAGAGGTAGGGTTTTTGACAACCTCTGTGAGCTGAACAGTTCTTGTAACTAGAGAAGGCAAACAATTCTTGCTCACACAACTTCCATACCATGTCATGTCACATGGACGAAAGGAGGTGGTGTGAATTCAAAGAACAAGAAAGGTGGCTACCGCAAAATTTGTATGGATTATTTTAGGATGAATTCCCTGTACAATTTGCACGTCAATTCAAATTTGTAATCTAATTTGCCTAACGGTACTTTATTTAGTAACTAAATAAAACATTTATTTCTGTTAGTGTTGTTTACCTTAATGTTAATTATTATCTTTTATTTTTGAAGTTAGCAAAATAAAGTCTGTTTCCTTTTTTTTTCCAGAGGTTTTTAGATGTATCTTCCTTCTTAGCTGCAATACCCAGCAGGTATACTAACTCTCAAAATAGACATTTTCTTTTTTTTCTCTTACTGGAAAAAGATGAGGGTTCAAGCTAGAGGATTGGGAGAAAAGGATATTTCGGTTATCTACTCCTTTTTTTACAGAAGTCAACAAAATGATGAGTCGTTCTCAAATTAGCAGGAACAGAGAGTTACTTTTGTAGTGATATAAATTCAGCAAATAAATCAGGTCTTGGCCAATGAAATCCACCAGAGAAATAAGGCACTAATTAACAGGTTCTGGTTCCATAACTTTTGTGAGCACAGGAGGAGAGAAATCCTTCATATACCTCTGTCCAGTGCAAGACATAATGAAATGCTTTATGTAGGCCCTTACACAAATCCATAAAAGTCAGTTTGGAAGCTCTTCAGCCACAGTTCATCTTGTATCTGAAAAACCATGCAGCACTACCATACCATGCTAGTTCTCCTGCTGTAGATGTGCTCTTGGACCTAAAATAACAGCAAGTTTTCTTCCGAATCTGTCTGTCCAGCTTTTGTTTTTCATGTTTTCCTAACTGCCTGTTGTCTTCCAGCATCGATTCAAACAACTGCAAAAACATAAGCCATACTTATAAAAAACCTCTCTAGGGAGCCACGCTTCTAATCTATGACAGATGCATGGAATGGGCAGAGAGGTGAGTCTGTACACCAGGCTGGGCTAAAATACTTTCAGCTCTTGCCAAAACAAAGCACTTTGTGTATACTAGGGAAAAAGCACTGCACTGTATCTTAAACAAAAGCTGTGCAAATGTGGAATACATTGTTTGCTGCAAGCTTCAAATATACCCTTTCAGACCTGGATATGAATATGGATATGGCAGGATCACTATATTTAAACACA
>JAVJGG010000009.1:19507193-19533529 GCA_035590195.1 Aviceda cuculoides | reverse complement strand
GGCCGCCAGGGAGCGGAACCGCAGCAGGGGCTCGGCGGGGACGGCGGGGTCGGCGGAGGCCCAGCCCGCCCGCGTCTGGAAGGAGCCGTTATCGATCACCAGCGGCACCGGCTGCGGCGTCCGCACGGCCGCGCTCGGCTCCAGCACCGGGTCGGGGGCCCAGCGCGCGTCGCGGAAGGCGAACACCCGCGAGGCCGCCGCCATTTTGCGCCCTCCCCGGCTCCCTCCGGCCGGGAACGCGGGTACCCGACACACGTTCCGGAGCGCGGCGGAGGCCAGGGGCAGCGCCGGCTGGCGGCTGCGGCTCCTCCGAGAGCCGAGGGGCCTACACCGCCCCCCCCAAACTCTCCTTTCACGCAGGGACACCCGCGCCCTCCGCGTTGAACTTGGACCTCGAAACCTCCCCAATGTCTGCCACCTGCCTGGAGGCGAAAACCCGCCGCCCCGGCCTGTGCCAGACCACCCCGGGAGACCCCGCACGCAGCGTGTGCGTCTTCCGGGCCTCGTCAGCGTTCAGCCTGCACGTCTCCCTGCCGAAAACAGCCCTCCAGCCGCGGCTGAGGTCTCCCGGCCTTTTCCAAGAGCCTCTGCCGGATCGCCGCCCTGCAGCGGGGAGACGGGCAGGCAGGGCGGGAAGCCGAGGGAGGCGGCCGGCCGAAGCCAGCCCTGAAGAGCCGGAGCGGAGCCCGAGAGGCCCCGCTGACGGGACTGAGAGAAGGGCTTCAGCCTTACACCGGAGGAGATCACAACTCCCGGATTCCGCTCCTTTCCTCGCTGCTTGGGCAGACAAACCGCCAACAGCCTGATTTTCAGCAATGCCACCAACACGCAAGCCCCACTGCGCGAAATGGGGACTGCAAATATTTAGCATCTTTGACGCGCAGGTCATTAATGGCTTTTCTGCCTTGTTTACTCAATGCACAAAGTAGGGATAATAGCTTTCTTTTCTCACACGGGTGTTACGAAGCTGAATTAATAAGAATTTGCAAAGTTCATTTAGATCTTGGGATTAAAAGGCTCATTTCAAGGGGCCATTACTACATAAAATCAAACACATGCACACAAGCAAGAACGTTAAATGCATGCAATCATTCATAATGTGCGCTTACATAGCTGCTGTCTTCGAAGGTTTACTGAGAGCTACACAAACAATCTAGCCAAACAACCCCCTGTGAGGTAAGCAATAGATAATGGCTTTATTTTATTGAAGGAGAAACACACAGTGTGATGAATATCAAGTTACCAAAGTCACATATCTGTTCCTTCTTTGATCGTTACTGAACTCCTTTTCTATTAAGCAATACATTTATAGACACATATCCTATGAACAATGCTAGCTTGCCTTTCTTGGAGGGAAGGGAGATAGAAGGGCAATTAAAATACAAAGGTTTATTTTCCTAATGGATTAATTAATAGATGGACACATAGAGACTACGCTAAAAATAGAGTCCATGTTAATATGGGACGTATTTGTGCTCCATGTCAAATAAGAGAGCCTGGGAGAAGGTAATTTTTAGCTAGTCATTCTCTACTCATCTCTGCGGTGTTGATTCTGTTTTACTGATTTCTCAAAAGCAACCTTGGCTACCCAGTTTCAAAGTGGCTGGAGTGCTTAGTTATCTCCCCTATATCTGAAGACATAAACATACCTTTAACTATTGTTTTAACATAAGCCTTGAAAGCTTCCTAACTTGTATTTATCCTTTAAACAGCAGCTGAGGGAAGGACAATCAAATCAGACGTTTTCTCAGTTGTTCTTATCCTGTATTTAAGCCTTATTACTCCCTGCCTGCATAGCACAGGGCTGTCCCTTTTGCTAACCATGCAGAGTATATCAGCGGTCTTCCTGTGATTAACACAGTGATGCAATGAGAGTTATTAAAAGCTAGTTAGTAAAGCAGAGCAGGCAAGCTGTTCTAAACTTAGTGTAACCTGAAGCAAGCAATGAAGTATCCTCTGGTTCCTTTGGTGAATGAGCTGACCTTTCCTCTTCTTTTCTTCTGGTTTTGTTTGCCATTTGTAATGCTGTTGATCATAATGATTATCTGGCTACAGCTTCTACTTAATGAAGGTAAGTTCTGCAGTTGGTCAGATAAAATGCTTCTGCATAAAGGCTTTATCTATTAGCTTCATCTTTAAAGCACTCTGCTAGCTATTTTTAGGCTAATGGCACTTGTCACAGAAGGAAACTAAAGGGCTTTTTAGTGCTGTTGGTAGCATATGGAAAACCAAGCTCAAATTGTTATGCTTTCTGTTAAAAATGGCTATAAGACAAGCTGCTGCCCACTGTTCTTCCTTACTCTCTCCCTTTTTCTCAGAGATAATTTAATTTAAGAAAGGCAAAGGACAAGTAATTTTTGTAAATTTCTATTTAAAAATCCCCTAGAAAGCAAACCTAACCCTCTAATTTTTTACACTTTCAAACTCTGGCATTATAGTTCTCTTACACTTCTTTTTTTTGGGGGGTGGGGAGTGTTACCAGGGGAGCTGTTAAGGGATTCTTTTATCAATGCTGAGGCTGATAGAAAGTTTTTGAAGGGAGCAGGACATGCATTTTCATTTATTTGTGTATTTTGCTCCACTTTCCAATCCATCACTGATTCTTATTGCTAACATGTCAGTAGCTGATGACAGGCTTTGGTTTAGGCTAATAGCAGCCTTGTTGATGTACTCATGAGGTTAAAGCTTTGCTAGTTTGCTCTAATGCTGGAGCATAAGCAATCCCAGCTAAGGAATCTATCTTCAGTTCAAAAGCAGTGATTTTTGCCTTTTCAGAACAGCTATAGGAAGGAAAATAAGAACAAAATTTTATTTCAGCAAGCTTTTACTTCTGTTTGGTGCACTCTGTTCTTAATAATGTGGTAGCCAGTCCTATAATAGATCCCATAGGAATAGCAACAACGAGACAATACCCACAGACAGCAGAGGAACAGGAGATACTCACCACAGCAAAGGCTTGTACTTCTCCCTCCTTTCCTGTCCTGCCACGTGTGTGCATGCTGAATTTTTTACTTTCAGCTCCCATTTTGCATGCTTAGCACACAGCTGATGCTCATAACAGCCTCTGCTTGCCTCAGTAGTAAAGTATCTTCCCTCCACACACTCCAGTGCTCTCTTGTGGGTAACTCAGCATAGTAATTAAAAAGTGCAGGTTATAAGAGGTTGTGACAATTGTACAAGCTACCCTGAGCAGCATAGGCATGGCTTACTGCTTATGTCCGATAAGGAGGATAAAATACCTATTTTGCATAAGGGTACCTGTACCATGTACTTAAGTTAAGCATCAGTTTTTTTGCCTGGACAGAGCAACTCTGGAACGTCTTGATGCTTTCAGTGAGACTTTCAGGTTATGCTTACTACATTTACCTTCACAATTTCCAGCCCTGTAGTGTATATTATTAGCACCAGACCTCCAACAATTTCCACAAATGCTCTAAATTGCATTTTAATCAATAAGACTAGACACATTCTTATATACTAGTGTGCTTAGAGGATTAGAACATTGAAGTTTTTCTCAACCACTCTTAAGACAGAAAAAAACACCAGTGCTCTTTTTAATAACTTCCTGACTAATTCAGTCATATTCACTTATTTTATGCTAGTTCACAGCAGGCACAAGTAAAAGTGGTATATGTTTCAGCTCCTCCTTTAATATAGTTTCTGATTAAGAGCTAATTGGTTAAAATCAACCACTCATACAGGCCTCATTGCCTAGTTGGGTTTAGAAATCGTTTATTTCAGCTGAAGAAGATTCAGAAGAACCTTGCCTAGCTCCTAGATGGAACATGCAAGGCTTGCAGCTAGGGAGAAGCAGCCATGTACAGGTATTTTACATGTTCTTTTTATACCTATTTCTAGCACAGATGCCTAGTGTAGAAGAAATAAAGAAACCATCTTCTGATGAGCCTGATTCTGACTCTAAATTTGAGGATGAACTAACAGAGAAAGAAACCCAGAATGATACATGCAGTACAGAAATGCAAGAGGAGATGCAATCCAGTGGATCTGTGGAAAAACTGTGGCTTAAGCCTGCTTGTCTGAGTTCAAATGCAAAAAGCCAAAAGCAAAGTCTTTTTGCTGTAATCTCAGATAGCTGTTCTCAGAGCCCGAAGATAAGATATTCTCAGGTTGAGAAGAGTGATTTCTGTAACAACATGATGGTGAGTAGTGTGACCGGGCTACCTCTTTGCATATCTACTTCTTTTGTGCCTTAGCTCTGATTTTTTTTTTTTTTTTTTTTTTTTTAACCTCTCCCTGATTCCCTGGCATCTTGGGTAAGAGAAAGCTGTAAGATTGGTTTCTGCTTGGTTAATGACTAACAAGAGACTTTTTCCATCTTCCCTATTTGGAATGACTCCTGTTGTAGCCAAAGCAAAGGTAACACAAAATTGTACAGAATAACTATCATATGTGTGTACTGTATGAATATGTGTGTGTATATGTATATATTTAAAGGTATGTATACATATTTTAAAAGTCCTTGAGAATTGCATTTGAAACAGTGAAAATTGCTACCTCTTCCAGTAAGACTAGAAGTTTAACTCAACTGTATATAGAAACTCTCCTGGCATGTATGGCTGATATTATGTATTTTTAAAAGCTGCTTCAGATTTCTTACAGTGGAGTATGTGACTAAAAATTAGACTCATTTTACTTGCTCAATAAAAGCTGAAGCCAGAAGTCTCCTTGCAAACATGGCAGTCCCAATCCTCTTAAGCTTTATACAAATCCCCAAAGATATACTTGAAGCAGTGGAAGAGCTTAGTGTCTTGTGTGTCTTCTCTTTCCCTGTGCCTTGACTGTATGTTCCTTTGCAGAAGGGGCTCAGAAGGGAAAGCTGGTCTGTGCCTCCACTGTCACTATTCACAGTCCTGTCTACTCATTTACATTGCTGGGATTTTTGAGTTGCAGCAGCTGAGGTACTCACTCACATTTACTTCCACCAGGTTTGCTGGAGCAGTAACTTTTGTTAGGCTAGAATAGCTAAGGACTGGAATAATTTTAAATTGCTGCAGTTGTTTGACTAGCACACCCTGAAGCTGGAATCAGTAACAGCTCAAGTCCAAGTATTTTTGACATCGTTAACACCACCAAGGCAGTACCAAGTCAGTGTAGTAATATTTCTTTTTTTTTCTTCATTGTTGTTGTTCAAAGGCTAGAGAAACAATGCTAGGAATGAGCTTGGACTTGCCTAGGCTACATTTGGTTCTCCTAGAGCTCTTCACATGCACAAGTATTGATTTGAACACAGCAGTTTGAAGAACTGGTCTTTAAACTTGTCTCTTGTGTGACATAATGCTCATACTGAAAGGCTTGCTAGTTGCGTTGGGTGGATGAGGGAAGGGAATGAGCATTCATGGTCTCAAATAACTTATATCCTACTGAAAATTGAACCTCTTCTGAAAACAACATTGCCATGACAGTTCTGTTCCTCCTTTTCTTCACCAGCTGTTATGCACCGTGCTTTCTTCTCTCACCTGGAACTTTCTCTGCCAGTTGCTCCAGATCTCTAATGTCCTGAGGATTCAACTGCTGCCCTCCTCTCTGATTATCTACATGGCTCAGCTGTTCATTTTGCTGGGTGAAAAAGTTGTGAAAATCCTGGGCTCCTTGAGGCTAGAGTCGTCTTTGGTCTTGGGAAGGAAACTGGAACAGAATGACAAAGCTCAGAGAACCACCTCGGGGTGGAAATAAAGCAGGTAGTCCAACGACTCTTAGCAGCAAGCTTGCTCAGCATCAGTGAGAGCCACTGCAGTACGGCAGAGGGAGGTTAATTCTCTGCAAAGGAAACTTACTTGAGACTAAGTTGGCAGGCACTTGGGTCACAACAGCTGCTTTCAGAGTGAACAGTATTGACAGGCTAAATATTAAATGGATGACAGCAGCCAGCCTCTTGTCCAGTGCTTGGATGTCTACTCTGCTCCCCTCCCACTTTACAGAGGGATGAGTTCCTTTTTTCATAAAGACCACAGTGACACTCTCTGTTCACCATTTTGAAATCTTTGACTTCAAACAAATAAGATCAAGGCAATAGCTCTTGGTAGTGGTTCTTGCTGGAGCTTAAATGCAGTACAGCCCAGTGACTGTTTTACTCATACTGCAATTAGCACTTTTCTGATCTCCAACTTCTCGGTTCTCCAAGTAGGAAACAATTTTTCAATGCTCAGGCCTAACAAATGAAACAAGCCTGCCTCCAATTAACAAGAAATAATTAAGCCCTTAGCAGATACTGTGCATGCATTTCCTTCATTTCTGTTCAGGATATGCTTTTCAGCACAGCTGACAGGCTGATACAAGGTTAGATTACAGCACAAAGAGGCACTCAAACCAACAACTTGATTTAACCAGTTGGTGGGACCACAAGGAGGCTGGTAGGGCTGGGATGAGCCACGATTTTGTGGCTTAAGGGTTTATGCAGTTGTTGGGCTATGAACAGAAGAGCTGTTTGCTCCTGGTGTTGATGCATGCATTCAACAAACTCTTTTAAAAAAAGAGGACCTGAATTAGGAAGTCACAACCCAAAGAGTGCATTGCCACTTGTGGAAAAAATGTTTGTCTCTGCTCCTGGTGTGAAGAAACTGTGTCTCTGGAGCCTTGCATGGGTAGATGTGTAACAGCTACACTTAGCCTGCACTAATTATGAAGCCTGCCTTGTTTATGTTTACTTGTCCTTCCCTCCCCATCCCCTGAACTCCACGTGTTCAAATATTTGTCCAGAGCAGTATGCTCTTAAATAAAACCTGTTTGTCCACACCTTTATTTTTTGCAGGTCCTTTATTTAGAAAAAAGAATAATATTTGCCGTTCCTCAGCTGTCTGCCGAGGAAAATCTCGGTCTCTCCGCAGAGGGTGACCCGGGCCTGGGGTACTTCTCCTTTGGCGACGCCCCGTGACTTCCCGCTCTGCCAGCGGGGAGGGGGGCCGCGGTGGATGCTGCGGGACCGGTTACAGCTGCGCTTCTTAGCGGGGGCGGCGCGGGGCGAGCCCGGGCAGCGGTCCCGCGTGGGGTCCGCCCCGGCCCTCGCCCGCCTCCCCCGCAGCCCGCACAGGGGCCGGGTCCCGGGGCTCCCCCCGCCCCGCCCGGCCCTCTCCTCCCGCCTGGGCGGTGCGGAGGGCAGGAGGGAGGGAGGAGAAGGCTTCGCCTCGCTGCTGAGCTCGGCGCTTATCCCGGGGGTGGGTCCTGGCCGGCCAGCCCGAGGAAGGGTTGGGGCTCTCGGCAGAGCGGCGGGTGGGTGCGGGCGGTAGCGCGGGGAGGCTTCGGCTGTCGTGCCGCGGTCGGGTGTCGAGCGAGCTCCCGTCTCTCTTCCTTTTCTCTTCCCCGGCTCGGCAGCTATTGTCTGCGGCGCTGAGCTGACCAGGTAGGCTGATGCTCGGTGGTGGTAGGGAGACCGGCTGCGCCCCAGCGGCGTGGGGTTGCTGTTGCTTGAGATGCCGTAACGTGAGCCGGTGCTAAATGGCTGCTTTCCCTGCAGAATTTGGCTGCTCGTGCCCCGTCGGGGAGTGGGGTTATTGTTTCAGCTACAGCCCCCCTAGTGACATCTCAAAGCTGTCTTCCCTGAGCCAGCGAGAAGAACGTTTTCTTGTAGTCTCAAGGCTTTTCTCTTTTCCACCTAGTCTGTGTGCACTTAAAGACGTGTTGGCAAGAAGGACTTAATCTTGCAGCTGAATCGCTGGGAATGCCTTCTGTCTCTATGGGATTTCACTTGTTTAGGCTACTTGAATATGTTGGACTCTCCGTTAATCTCAGTTCAGTAAGAAACCTTATTATCTTGAGGCAGTTGCCAAAATGCCACTATTCAAGTTAAAACCGTTTTACTGGGATCATCACCGCAAAGAAGTAGGTGAATTGAGGTGAGTAGGTAAACTATCTAAAGGTCAAGTAGAATATTGCTGCTGCTTGTATTGCATGGTGATGTTTTAAAGCCTGGTGATGCCAAAGCATATGCTTTGGGTAGGTTTAGTCTGTGTAAATACACTTGGAATAGCTTTAGCTTGGGTGGGCTGGCTGTTGCTTGCAATGTCACTGTAATAGCAGGGAGGTTGGTGCCAGCATGCAAAACCTGCTTGAGAAACCTACTTTGAGGATTACTGGTTCCTGTGGAGTTCCCCAGTACCATAGCTATGCTGATGGCAGTAGTGGTTTATACCTGGTTTTCCTGTCTCTGAGCTCTGAGAAATAATGCACGACTAAATATTTGGCTGGTAAGAATAAAACTTTTGTGTGTGGGTTCAGCTAAAAGTAGTATGGAAGGGCCATTGCGGCTCTGCTGTGGGTCTGTGCTGCTTGCAAGAGGTTGGTGATGTGTGAACCTGACCTGGAGAATGGGCACAGACCTACAGACATGGGGGCTCAGTTTGAACCCTGTTGACTTCATGCTGTGGTCCACCTTTGTTAAAATACTTCTTTCCCTGAATCTAGCTGTAACACCTGCCCCTGTGCCTATCTTTGCTGAGCATTTGGAGTTCACAGTGTGAATGTAGTATGACCTCTCAGCTGCCTTGTAGTCTGCAAGCACTTGAATAGCATCAGTGAATTTGTGCTTTAATTTCCCTTCACTGTTTTGTGCAAAAGCTGTTTTCTGGACATCAGCAGGAACATTAGAGCTTGCAGGCTTGGATATTGCAGCAGAACTGCCGCCAGTGTGATTGTCTGCAGTGACTGCAAATAGATTTTAATTTTTCATTTTTTTTAAATGAAGGCTTTTCTGTTGGATTTAATTCACCTGTAAGGTCTCTTGTTCACCTGGTGCAAAGCATCATTTCTCATATGCACCCAGCAGCCTCCATCCCTGGGTGCTTCTATACTGTAGCAAGTGTGTAGTTTTTTTAGCTCAGAAAGTTTGATACCAAAACCTGGATTGAACATTTCTGAGCACAGCATTAGTGAGAGCTGTAGTTTGGTAGTTTCTTTTGGCTGAGGTTAAGCCTCCTGGGAGGCGGAAGCCTACATTTCTATATACAAAACTGTACCATAGATGTTTTATGACCTTTTGCACATCACTTAATCTCTCTTTTTTTTCCCCTTCTTATTTGTAAAGCATTTACTTTGCAGGCATGTTACAGAGGTGGGGGCTTTATTGAACATTAAGACTGCATTGGAAAGCATTTTACATTGAGAAATGTACATACCCATTTATTTATCCTCTGAGTCCAAAACTCTGGAAGAAGTTGGTAAAAGACCCAACTCTAATCTAGTGTAAGCTCAAGTGACCTAATGCGTTTTGATGGATTTAAGTGATAAACATGTCTGAAAGCAGTATGTCAAAGCATTTTGGGATGAGGTCTTGCAGCATGTTGGGATCCCTAACCTGTCAGTTGGGCCTCTCTTAGTAACAGCTGGGTGGGCTGTGGCTGTTTACATCCTTCTCCTGGAGGAGTCATGGGATGATTTAAGTTGGCCGACATCTGTTTTTAAGAAAGTGGAACTGGGGTTCTTGGGTCCAGCTGCATGCAGAAAAATAACGCTGAAGATTTGGCTCATGGTACCTTGTGCCCCAAGAGGGCGCAACGGCAGCAGCAGAGCTCTTGGTTTAATCACGACATGTTTTTTGAGATGGTGGTTTTGATGCTGAAAGGAAAAACCCTTAAGTGTTGTTTTCCAGTTCATAGCATCTTTGATTAATTGGACGGCGAATCATGTCACTTGTCAGAGCTTTATAAATTGAAATGGGTGAGGGTCCAGCGTGCCTTAAGGAAAAGCATTACTCCCTGCGAGTCCGGGGGAGTGCTGAAAATTGGCCCACAGAGGTTGTGGCACCTCAGCCATTTGCAAGACTCAACTGGCGGAAGCCCTCAGTGTCCTGGTCTAACTTCTGTTTTGACCCTGCTTTAAGCAGGAGGCTGGATGAGGTGGTGACCTGAGGAGCCCTTCACGTGTGCTTACATGTGTAAACTGCTCCGTGGAACAGTGCCCTTCCCTGTCTGCACAGAGCAAAGGGCCCCCCACCCCTTTAGTGCCCCATTAAAAATCACTGTGCGACTTGTGCTGGGGTCCTCTGCTTTGGCTGGATGAGGAGGGCACTAAAGGTTACGAGTGTACATGCTGTACTCTCTTAGCTTTTTTTTTTTTATCCTTTAAAAGGCAGAGGCTACAACATACGACCAAGAATACAGTATATTCTAGCTTTGTATGTCTTTTAGGCTCTCAGTTCAGCAAAATGTTTGCTTCGTTGGGGATGTTATGGCCCATATGCTTCTATTCCAAGCAGTTTAAGCGCTTTCAGTTGGAGACATAAAAATGTCTTAGTTGTGACATAGTGTTTGAGCCTTCCTGCTGCAGATGTAAAATCCATATGGCAATGAGTCTTAATTGAAACCTGCTGGAGTTATTTTTCTCCTGCAACATATTATATGAAATATTTTTTATGCAGCTGGCTTGAAAGGACTGCCCTTAATTAGATATTTCTAATCAATAAGTGCTATTCCATTCTGTAATTCTATTCCTTCCTAAGAAACATGGTTTTGAGCTATATAAGGCACTTTGATTTGATTCTACATATCAAATATGGCCTGTATGATTTATTCATTATTTTATGCTATGGACTTTAGGTAGAAGTCATTCACCACAGCATTGTTAATCGGCAAGTCTTTCCAGGTGCGTCGTGTAGTGAAAAGCTTGTCCGAAATCAGAACTTGTTGCTTGAAAAGTTAGGTTTCTAAATAGGTTTTAGATTCAGATGTTTATAATACTTTGTGGTGTTTGTTGCTGTTTGGTAAGACCATTAGGTCAGTTTGCAGGGGAGTGTGTTTGGTGATTGCAAAGAAATTTGGAGAAAGAAATACAAAAGCTGATGTAGGTTAAAGCATATTCCCCAAAGTACATGACTCCAAGAGTCTGGAATGTGTCGGTGGGAGGCTTCAGTTTTAGTGAAATGTTGCTCCATGCATGCAGGAGTCCCTCCCCTCCTAAATAATTGTTTCCATCTGCATAGCTTATTCCATCAGCCCCAGGGCTGCTAGTGCTGGGACTGTTGAGCTGTCTGCAAAATTTGGGTCTCTTGTGAAATTGAGGATCTTTCTCACTAAATCCTGTGTGCTAGCCATGCATGAAGGGAACTTTGCTGTTGTCATACAGAAAAATAACAGGACAACCCTCACTGGGGGACCTTTTAAAATAAACAATACTCTGGTCTTTTTTTTCATGTTTTCTTAAATTTTTAGAGGGAGAAGTTTCAGGACCCTCGAATCTCCTTGCATAATGTCTAGCAAGCCTATTATTAATTCACTGGTTGTCTGAGAGTTGTTTAGTTTTTACATGATATGTAATTTTGTCCATCTGTGACAACTTGCAATGTCCCTGGCTACTTGAATTGAATACTGTGGCTTATGGTCTGTGAGATGTCCATGTGAACATACATAGGAAATGACACTGAGTGCAGCATACGGTGGAGACCTCAGTGTTTCAGTAAACGGCTTGGCTGAGACCCAAATACGCTTCTAGTGTGTTTGTTGATTTTGCGGCACTAATGTACTTATCCCTTTGTCCTGTTTTGCCCTTTTATAGAAGGCTCCTCCTAGGATGATGGACTGTTAGCAGCGGATGGACTGTGGCACGGACACATGTTACTGTCATGTGTATATAGGGAAGGGACTGCCAAGGAGGTGAGGGCAGTGGCAAGAGCCTGCTCGACCATTATACACTGATGGTTCAGTGGTAGCGTAGCAGGCAGGCTGTGCATTGATGAAGCAGTGACAGCAGGCTCTGACCAAGAGCTATCATTTTATAGTTCTCGGTTATCCCTGCCTGGGTCACCTAATGAAGCATGGGAGGGACATCATTGTAACTAAGAAACAGGGGAAAGGCACAAATGCAGGGTACTCTTCACTCCCTTGCCTCTGCACTCTTCTCTCTGAAGGGTGTTATTTCTGAATTAGTTGAGGTCAGTTAAGTGCCTGTTTCTTGGAGGAGGTGGCGTAACAGATGCATTTTTCCTTAATCTTCAGTTCTCGGTGAACCTTCGCTGGGCTTAGCCTGCGGTGGATGTGGAGAGCATACGCACAAGGAAAGGAAGTCTGCATGTTGGGGTACTGGGGCATTTGAAGGGCTGTTCTGTAGCACTGCTGGTTTGGGAAGATGACTTCTGCATTTTGGCTCTGAAGCTTGTGCATGAGGCTGTCTTGCTGATGGTGGTTGCCATTCAGCTGCTCTCAAAACTTTTTCACTGCTGCTGCCAAATAAACAGTTATGCTGGAGTCCTGGGAGCTCAGATTTCTCGGTGTCTCTGCATGTACACAATTGAGCATGCTGCCAGTGCTTGAACCCCTATTTCTCCTGCTTGATCATACTCCTGACAACCCTAACCAAGTGACCAACACTGGAAATGAAAGCGTATTTCTTGTCTTGAGGGTGTGTGTGGACTCTTGAGTGAACAGGAGGCTGTAACTCTTGCAAGGTCCATAGCAGGTGGCCAATATATAATGGAACTGGAAGGATATCCTCTTTAGGCAACGCAAAAATACAGCTTTGCTGATGAAAGTTGTTTTTCTCGGTCAAGGTAAAGCTCAAACAATGTTAATGTTTGAAAACAGCAGGGCTAACACAGTGGAAGGAAATCCTTGCATGCCTCATAGCGGAAGGTAGACATGAGGCTGCAATGTATACATCCCTGCAGCTGATCTGAGATACCGTTGTTTTGGTCAAATATTCCAGAATCTTGGACTCACTCCAGCTTGTGCATAAGAAAGGTAAAAGTAGATAAAGGTAACAGCTGTATTTAGATGCAGTATTTCCTTTGACTAACAGGAGAGGAAGGATACCTCCTGGGAGCAGTCCTAACGATATCCCTAATCCAAGAGTTTCAGAGTTCATTCACTTTGTGCTTCCTACGCTCTCTTGGCCAGCGTAAAGCAGGCATGAAGCTGCCGGATGTTTGCAGGCCAGGAAGAGTTTGAAGCAAGCACAGAGCTGCCAGGTCAGTTGGGAGAATTCAAGGCTTTATTGAATACCAGCACACACTGTGGAAAAAGCTTTTTGGAGAATGGCTTTTTGCAAAGCTTATTCTAGCTGCAGCGATGTGTTAGCTGGAAGAAAACAGGGGCAAATCTATAAGTAGGACCAAGGAATTGCTTCTTTAAGGCTTTCCTGTGAACTCTGCTAGTGAGGTTTGTGCAATTTTGTAATGGATTAGCATTACCTCATTGTAAGTGTCAACAAAGCAGATGGCAAAGAAAAACTAGTCTTTATAAAGGTCAAGAAGCTGCTGCTTGGTTGCTAGCTGGGGATCTATGAATATCATTTAACCCTCTACGGGTACTGATAGTAGTACTGAGTCGAGTCTCATGGTTCATTTGGACCTCTCAAAGTTACAGGAGGACGTACCCTGTGAATTGAACTTTACTACATGTCCTCATTAGGTAAAATTGAACAAGGGCTCAGTCCCGTTTCAGTGGGCTGGTGTAACTTGTTAATTCTCTGATTCATTACTTCACTAATTCACAAATTCACTAACTCTCATGCTTAGGAGGAAGCCAGTTTCTCAGCTGACAGTGAGAATGCTCATCCTTCCTCCTCAGTCAAGCTGCGAGTGTCCCAGTATTGCAGTGGGAAGCCTGGGAGCCTCAGCAGTGCAGATGCTGATGGGTCAGCTTGAAAGCTTTTTGGGTGAGGTGATGTACTTACAACTTCCATCATGAAAGTTTGGTTTCTACCATTCCTGTGGGTTGTTCCAGTTAATTCTGAAGAGTTTCGGTCTTATCAGAAACTGCCCAACAGTTGTTTTTGCACAGCTGCAAGGACACCAGGTCTTATCTCCTCCTCTCCTTTGTATCTGGCGTACGTGTAGCTCTTGCTTTAGCCCCGTGGTGCTGCTCCCAGCATAGATCAGGCTGAGCTGTGTCAGTGTGAGCTGTGTGTTGGGCCAAAAAACTGAGCAGGAGTCGTGTTGTCAGCCACAGTCAAGTGATGCCTGTGTCAGAAAATGTCCAATGTACAGAAGTTTGGCTGTTTAGATCAGCCTGGTTAAAACCTAGAGTCCTGAATGTCAGTTTGGTTAAAAGAGTTCGTCAGACTTACTAGAGCTGTGAGGTAAAACATAGTTGCTACAGTTCATCTGCTTGTGTATACGTCTTTAGATTTACTTTTATGAAATCTCTGTAGTTTTCAACTCACCTGGGAGTCTGAATTGAATTTTTGCTTGTTTAGCTTGTTGAATTCACTGTCCTTATTCAGCAGATGATCTGTGTGCTGTCTTTTTGCCACTCTGAACTTGCACACTGGGTGTAAAATGAAGAATAAAAATCTGTCTTGCAACATCACTTGACATTGATACCTGAGACTTCATATGTCTGATCTCCTCTTTGGCCCTGCAGTTAGAGCAGTGGGTTTTTATACAACAGTAAACAGCATGTGGGGATTTACAGACACTACTCTAGGCTCTGGCCGACCTTTGAGATGATCTTGCACAACTAACCTCACCTGCCCTGTGTTCGTCCTTTAAATCCTGCACTAAAGCTGTTTGGAAATGTCTGTAGCAAGCTCTTCCATCCCCTCATTGGCCCCTAGGTCCTAGATCATGCCTGTAATCTTCCGATGCTGTTTTTCATGAAGATTTGTGTAATTAAACTCTGTCATGAATATTTTGGAAAAAGAAGCCCTCTCCTAATGAGTTAACAAACTCTTGACTGCTAATAGCTCTGTAAGAGCCCTGAGCCGTATTGTGCAATCAAGTTCAGCATCTCAACCAGTTTTGTTCCAGCTGTTGCATCGTTTATAGACAAAACTAGTACAAACAAGCTCTGTGTGGTGACTTCAGAGCAGGGTGCCAGCATAGCAAAAATAGTGATGGCTGACTTTTTTTTTAACTTCTGAGCCTTTAAAGCAGCAGCCCAGTTCTGTTTCTGTCCCAGTTCTCTTCTAGAGGACAAATGGAGAGAATGCCCATAAATACAAATCATGTGCCACTTGTAATCTCTCCGCACACAGAAAAGTTTGAATTTCTCCTGATAGACCTGTTACTGCTAAAGAGATGACAAAGTAGAACAGAAGCCTGTTAGGATAAATGATGGCACTTTTGAGTACAAGCACAACTGTTGTTTATGAGAGGAATAATTGGCACTTACTATTGCCTGACTGCTAAATAAGAACTTCTGCTACTAGGCTATATTAAATTTTCTTTTTACTTTGGAAATAAGTGATTAATCAGGATCTGTAAAAATGCTACTCTTTGAGAGGGGGGGGGTATCATTCTGTTCCCCTGCTCAGAGGCTGATGGATGTCCTACCCACAAGTGAGCACAGTGGCATTTCATTCCCAAGTAAATGCTTTATATCCACGTGTGTAGGGACAATGTGTGGGGACCTATTTGGTAAGCATTTTTCTCTGGATCATGAATTTGGAGTATATAGGTAAGTGGATTTATTTTTTTATTGTAATCATTCAACAAGACAAGCTTCAGTAACAGAGGGGGTTCCAGCCTAATCTCTGAAGTAGTTTCAGCTAGTCTGACCCAATATAAAAACTTCTGGGGAGATCTTTAAAACTATAAGATACTAAAATCTACCAAAAAAACCCCCCTAAACAAGACATTGCTTTGAAAACTGCATTTGTGCTTAGTCCTGGTCTTTAGGTGTTTCACTTTTAATCTTAATAAATAGCATAGTTGTGTAGCTATGGTCAGGTCACTCCTACTTTTCTCCTCCCTTTCTCCTACCATCCTTGCTAAAACTCTAGCTTACCTGAGTCAAGCTATCAGTAGCTATTGTTTAGCTGTCTCATAACTTTGGTAGCTCTGAACCATTTGCTCTGCACTGCTTGTGGGCCCACGCTATGTACATGACTTCTCTTTCGGGAGTGGATGTTTGGCATTCTTTGGGCAGTAACTCCTATGGGATGCCCGAAAATGCACTGACTCATGGTGAGTTCAGCTCATGGAGCCCATCCCGCTGCTTGTGATTATGGTGCAGGAAATAAACAAGATGACAACCTAATCTATCACATCTTTGAGCTGAGAACTGGGGCAGCAGAGTAAGACAGTCCATTTCTGACACTCTTCCTATTTGTAGCTCTATTGCCCCATCCATTTCCCAGAAGGGAACAGAAAATCCAACTTGCAAAAATCAAAATTAGGTTTGTGAAATGGGCTGGGAGGTGGGAATTTGAGCTCTTGATTTTTTTTGTCTATGAAAATTAAGGAGGTGCAAGCCCTCCGTGAAGGTGGTGCTGGGGGCAAGCTCTGCTGCGTGGACTGCAGTCCTGCATGAGCTCGACTGACACGGCTGGACTGGCATGAGATGGTGGTTACTCATTGCAGCTGGGGAGGGACCCGACTGCTGATCCTTTGTCCCATCTGCCTGTCTTCTAGCACACCTTAGAAATGACGTGTAGCACTTTGTCAGCTGGATGCAGTGATAATAAGTCCCTGTGTTTGAAGGAAGTGAATGAGCAGCTTGGGGGTTATTAATCTGGTGCCTGTCACTTCTTTCTGCCTTGAGTGTCCAGCAAGAAAGATACGGTTTTTGCAAGGCACAGCACCTGGAAGATGTCAGGCACGTGTTTGAATAGGGAGCTAAACAAGGTCATCCTCAGAAACCCGCTAAGACTTCTAATTTTATACAGTCTGAAAATGCCCGGGAGGCAGAAACATACTCAATTTAAATTAGTAAGTCTTGGTTATTCATCAGAATGAGTGTTTTTGTGCATTAAGAATAGCTGCTGTGTCTTAGCACTTCCTCCCATTGTTACAGCTCTTCCGTGAGCAGTGGAAATGTTCTGGGTGGTTTAAATTACGTTTACAGTAGTAATTAGGTTTAAGCAACTTTGCAGTTCACTTATCTAAATATACATCTGTGTCTAAAGAGCATATGATTTTTTTCCTTCTCCTTCGCTCTCCCAAGCCATGACACTGTCAAACAGGGTGGGCAGCTGGAGGCAGTCATGTAGCCAACTACTGACCCATGCCTGCTGGAGATCTCTGCTCAGAGTTGGTACTTCTGATGGTAACGTGATGAAGCGGCTCTGGCTTTGGCTGCCAGCGGGCTAGTCCCGCTCTTCCACAGCATTGCATCTCACCGGATGCCAGGCGTTCCTCCATCGCCCCACGTTTCTTTCTTTTTTCTTAAACGTGAGGCTAATAGCCATCTGTGTGCAAACCATCTCAGCTTAGGAAGCATCTGTTCTCACTGTTTGTCCACTGCCTGAAGTACTAATCCTCTGTTTGTCACAACTCTTGGCTGCAGTAAAGCAGATTGTGTGCTCTGACATAGAGCCTGTGGCTGCAGGCAGGTTGGGTTTTACAGTAAGGAGGGTCTGACTGTTCATCGTCGTGTCTGAGCCACCCGAAGTGTGGGTAGAGCAGGGAGGGTCGAGGGGGTGATGCTGGGCAGTCAGGGAAGGTGACGCTTTACCTCTCCACTTGCAGTGGGTTGATACCCCAGCTCCCATGGGCCTGCCTGCATCTGTCCCGGGAGGGTGACAAATCCCTTTTGGTCTCGTGAAGTAAAGTCACAAGCGGAAGCACTTCGTAGGGTCTGCGTGTCGCTGTGGTTGTTCCTTGGCAGCTGCGGAGTGAGAGATGCTCGTTTGGTCTCCCAGCTCAGGGCAGAGCAGAGCCAGCCGGCGTTGCGGGGCCGGCTGCTGGGAGCCGATGCCCGTCACCCAGACGTGATCGCAACGTAGCGCTTTGCCCCAGGCCACAGCCTGGGTGCTGCCTCCCTGGCAGACTGGGAACAGGCTGGGACTTGGATAATCTCACCGCCTCGGTGACTCCAGAAACTGTAATAATCTCTTAATCTTAATGCGTCCATGTGATGGCTAGGTAATGCTGCTTGAGGATTTTCTTGATATGTGACTGAGTGGAGGGGAGATAAATTATTTTCAGGCTTTTCTAATACTATGCACTCTCTAAAAACAAACCTGCTGGAGAAAAAAAGACTTGTGTGTTAGGGATTTCAGCTATGTTCAGGTTTTTCTGCTCTCTTTCGCGTTGCAGTGTCTTTCGCTTGCGTTTGATTTTCACGGTAGCGAATTACTTTGAGGATGCTCGAAAAATGTAATGCTGCCATAAGATCTTGTGATGCAGCTGGTGAACATTGTGTGCAAGCCGACCTGAAGGCACTGATGCTGGGCTCTGTCAGGCAGTGTTCAGAGGCAGGTCTCCAGGCTGGTGGGGTCCCTGTGGTCTGGCAGAGGATTCCTGTAGTCTTCAGGTCTCCAGCCTGCATGTGCTTTGCCCACTTGAAATTCCCGATTATCTAAAAGCATGTCAGATGTTTCCCCCCCTCCTTTTTGGTCCTGAAAAAATTGGGTTTACTGAGCGAGCCAAGTCGTGTCAGTTTGGCAGGATATGTAGATACCTTCAGAAATAACTCATGCACTAAAGCTGCGACCATAACAGCGTTGGGTCTGGACCAGTGATTCATTTGAACTAATTGGCTGCTGAGAGCATTGGTATGTCCATTTGTCTCCATATTTGAGTAAGATTCAGCTCCTGTGAGCCAGATGATCTCATCCTAGTGAACTTGGCTTATCTCTGATGATGCCAGAAAGACCGTCATGGAGCATGAAACATGCTGGAGAGTTCAAAACAAGAGTTGGAATATTTATCCTGATTCACTCCATCTGAAAATGCAGACTCAGCTGGCTTTGTGTCCTATTCCTCCACCTCTTTTCTCACAAGCTAGGAAATAAACTTGCTGATTATTCCTCTCAAATGCCATGAATAACTGAAGTCCAGACAGGAGTGAATATGTGAAAGGCTGTAGATGGTAGTGCAGCTGTTATTATCCACAGAGATCTTAAATTTTCAGTAATGCTTGTGTACTGCTTTATATGAGTATTCAAAGCTGCATGTACTATTAAACAATTCTGTTTTAATTCTGGATACTTTAAACTCTCCTCAGTTGTGCAACAAGCCTGCCTATGTTATTACGGCTGCGTTAGAAATCTGTGACAATGAAGCTTGCCTGTACAAGTGACTAGCAGCCTGTCTGTCTGAAAATTGGCCAGTCAAAAAGGACAAGCAGCTGGCTGAAGTTATTAAAAGAAATGTAGTGAGGAGGAGTGTAGCTGAGAGAGAAAAGAAATGTAGTTGTGGGCTGTCGTGCCTGTCTACTTGCAGTACTAGCAGCTTAGATGTGCTCTTCTGTACAGGAGAAGGAATGGCCTGAAACCCAACTACTTGTGTCAGGGCAAGGTGTGCTTAGTGGGAAGCCTTTTGGAAAGGCTGGGTGCTTCCTGGGGAGAAATAACACTTTCCTGAGTTTGTAAAACCAGCGAAGCTTAAAGCAGCTACATATCCTTTCATAGATTTTGTTTTTGTTGTCGTCCCTCCTTGCTCTCCCCTCCCATGTCTCAAACCCTGGTCAGTTTGTGTGGTCACAGATGATGGTGTACGCTTCTGTCTGACGTAGCTTTGCAGCAATCATTGTCTGTGTACCTGAATAAAGGCGTCAAAATTGTTTTGATTTGCTTTTTACACATTGCTGAGGTCTTTGTTATTGGGTGAATTTTTGTAATTAGACATTAGGAAGTCCTTCACTATGAGGATGGTGAGACACTGGAGCAGGTTGCCCCGAGAGGCTGTGGATGCCCCACCCCTGGAAGTGTTCAAGGCCAGGTTGGACGGGGCTTGGAGCAACCTGGTCTAGCAGAAGGTGTCCCTGCCCATGGCAGGGGGGTTGGAACTGGATGATCTTTAAGGTACCTTCCAAACCAAACCATTCTGTGATAATATGCTGCCTATGTATAATCTGGTGCTGTTGTAAAAGCTGTGGCTCATGGATGGGCTTTGGTTATAACTGAATTTCCCAAGCAGGTATGTTCTGCAATATATCTTGGTTTGGAGCTGATGGAGGAGGAGCTATATGGGTAACCTGAGTTTTGAATTTGATCCCTTATGATTCTCATTAGGACCATTGTAGTGAATAAGCTAAATAAGAAATATAACACACAATGTATGTGCAAGGCCTGTGGCTTTACTGGGAACAGGAGCGAGCCAGGGGAAGCCAGCTCTAACTCCAGCTGTACACAGGAGCTTTCCCAGAGGCACGTTCAGTTACCTGGAGAAAGACCCACCTTCGGCGGGGTGCCTCCCTCTCGCCGGAGGGCTGTCCTCTTGGTTTGCTTCACAGTGTCTAAAATTTTGGGGGGAGGAATAACATTTTGCAGGAATTGGGGGTAAGGAGAAAAAGGGGGGAGGGGGTGAGAGTCCCATTAATGTTTTTGCATACTTGGCATGGGGAGTTGTAAGCATCCCAGACCAAATATCCTCCCTCCGCCTGCCCCGGGGGGCCGGACAGCGTTCCTTCTGCAGCAGATCGACTGCATGTTCACAAGGTGGGGTAAAAGCAGCTCAACTAAAGCTGTGGCTGGAAAAATAGCTGTGTTAGTGTGTAAGGAACAAAACTTAAGGTGGCCTCTTTGCATGCTTTTATGAAGGGTTGTCTCTAAAATGGCCTTTAAGCTGCTGGCCTTTAAGCTGTTGGAGGCAAAGCAGGCTAAGCCATAGACCCAGCCTTACTGGGAATATTGGAAACACGGAGCGGGGTTCTTACTTGTGCTGGACAAGCTTTGTGTGCCTTCATTAAGGAAACTTTAAATAAATGACTTGTCCCTTTAACTTCAGGATTATGAATAGTAAATGTTAGAAGAAAGGGAAATTACAGAAACACTGTGGAAGGAGGTTTGGTGGAGAGAATAACAAGGGAAGGACAAAACCTGTTTGGGATGGCTCTGGGGAATCTGATTGCTTTAACCCTTTGCTTGCTTGTGTTTCTTGTTGATGAGATTTTAAAGAAGGACCTGGATCTTGCAAAATATTCTCTGTGGGTGTTTCGGGCTTATGCTGCTCTTTCAACACCAGTGTCTTACATCCAGCTGGGATTTACTCACTGCTCAGCTAGGGCAGGAAACGCTGAATTTGCTTTTTTAATAAGTGCTTGGGTGTTTTGCTGCTCCTCCTGAGTCCCCAGGGAGATATTTTATGCTTTTCTTGATGTTCTCTTGCATCAGAGAAGTACAGTTTTGAAGAGCGAATACACTGTTTGACTCCTCCTTCCTAATGCTGCTTTTGGAAGTTACTTTTTCACACGGCTGAGGCTTGAGTTAATGTTTAGCAAGCCTTAGCTTCAGCCCAGGCTTGGAAATAACTCCTTGCTCTTTTCTGCTTACTCTGAGCGCTGGATGCTGACTGTGGGCTGTGTCCTTCAGCCCGCGTCCCAGGCGTGGGCGGCTCAGCCTTGGGGGCAAGTGGATTTACCGTCGCTTCTGCTTGGTCCGCCCAGGTGGGTGGGTGTGGGGAGGGAGGAGAGGATGCTCACGGCCACCCGATCGGCACCTCGTGGGTGACGAGGAGCAGCGATTTGTTATCAGCCGCGAGGCTCGGCAGCCGCTCCTGGACTCGACAGCGGAGGGGCACGGATGGACTGACCACCTCTCTCCTCCCCATCTGGCCATGGACAAGCGTGGCACGTGTGGGTCCGGGGTGGCCAGAAGTGGGATTGCCAGGCCCCGGGTGGTGTCGGTGCCTGCCCAGCCAGCCAGCTGTGCCCGGCTCGGCAGCCTCGGCAGGTACGGAGCGTGGTCGTGGGGTGCAGCAGTACGGGGTGGTCGCTGCTCTCCTTCCTCCCGAAGGCAGGGCGTAAAGGCAAGGCAGTACTTGGGGGAGGATAGGTGGAGACAAGGTAAATTTCTAGAGGTGAGCAGGCTGTAATATGCTCTTTAAAACTGTGTTTTGACTGCCTTGATCCTGAAATGAAACGTATTAAACCCCCTTTTTTCTTTTTTTTTCTCTTTGTGTGTGTGTATTAACTCTATAATTGGGATGTGTGCAGCAAGCTGTGGAAATGGGACCTGGGGGGGGTGCGTGCGTGCCTACTGGGGCTAAAATGCAGACTGCGTGCTTCCTTGTGATTCAGTGGTAATGCTGCCCTGGCAGCTTGTGGGGTTTGAGGGCTGTTCAGTGATTTGTAGAACTGTATGAAGGTAAGAACTGCTTATTTATAAATATCATGCAAAGCACACGTACTAAAGGACAGAACTGAAAATTTAACTACTTTGCTTGACAAAGACCGTACTGTTTGTGTGCTTACTGGACATTAAATGACTTAAGACTTCATCTAATGTGTATTTACATCAGCTTAGAAGTTGCATCAAGTTTCAGAACATTTCCCTGCTGCACTAATTAAAACCTGTTGGTTTTGTGTGAATGTACTCACAGTGATTTTATTTCTAACCATAGCTTGCATTTTCATATTTCTGTCTGACTTCTCATTTTTCATAGTTGGCTTTGACCTTCTTTGTAGAAGCAAGAAAGGAAAACTTTAAAAGGTCCCAGGCAAAATTTGAGATGTAAAAAATAAACAAACAAATAAATAGTAATCTTAGGGGTCTGACACAGGAATAATGTGGTAAATTACTTTAAAATTACCCATGTGTAAAAGAACTAGACTAACACCTTGAGTATTGCAGGCTTTCTTTGATAAAAATCAAAATATTCAGTAACAACTTACGGGTTTTGCCAAACAAGTTAGTTGAGTTTCAGTGTCTGTACTGGTGCCAGAACACCTCTGTGGTCAGCTCTGAAGAGATGCTACAGCAGGAACACCAAATTTGCTCACTAATTTTGACCAAAACATTTAACTCTTAGCAAGTGGTAATTCACATGTGTTCATTGAGGCCTCACCAGTGGGTGAAACGCATCCCGTATGTATATGTACAACTAAGCCTCTCTGCTAGGATTGACCTAAAACATGCCTATACAACAAGGCAATGATATGCCAGCCATCCTGGTCTTCTAATTAATTGACTTTAATGACTGTTTATTTATGCAGCAGTAACTGTGGCATGCTCCTTGGGTTCCCATTACGACACCTACCGCCTTACCCGGCAGTCGTGGAGTCGTGCCTCCAAAGCACCGCTGAGAAAAAGCCGTTGCTGAGCCAGCTCTCCCTCCCTCGTGCTCCTCCTCGGTGTTGTACAGCTTGTGGTACCCGAGGTGGCTCGCGGCTGGGGTTGGTGGCCCTGGGCTCGTGGGCAGCACTTCAGTTATTAATTATGGAATTAGTTATAAATCTCAACCAGGGGGAGGCTTTTCAAGGCAATGTGATAGCCAAGCACTTTGTCTCACGTGTAGTAACTCCCACCTGAGAAATCCGAGCAAGCTTATGACTGTCCTTCCTGTCTTCCTGCATAGCTAAACCTCTCATGCGTGAAGCATAGCTGAATTCCAGCACATCCCTCAACCTCTCCTTACTCTGTGCTGGTCAGCATGTTAGTCCTGTGACCTCTTCAAAGTCTCTTGCCTGTTCCCATACATCTGAGCAACAACTTACAATTACTCATTCTCTGCTGTGGTGTAGGTACAGCTGGTAGAATGGGCTACAAGAAGAAATGAGAATGAGTTCTATCGTCCCGATTTACTCTAAGTTCAACATTAAAGAACTTTTAGGACAAATATTCAGTGTGTGTGAATCTATGCTTTTCTAAAAAGCCTTTGCATTAATGAATGATCACACAAAAAATAAATTCACAGCCCTTTTATAAAGGATTCAAACACTAGCAGTCTTTCCTCTGGAAGCGCTGTGGTCCCTCACCCCCTTTGTCCCAAAGCTGGGCAGCTGAGGTGTACAGAGCTTTAACATCTCACCTGAAGTCACAGCAGTGATGGAAATAAAGTAAGGGCGTCTCGTCTGACGTAACGGTAGCATGTTTTGAGGATGCGTTTAGTAACTGGGAGGTATTGACTCATTCTGGCCTCGGCAAAATCCCTGGTAGTGTGTGCTACAGGGCTGTGACAGCCAAGTCACTACAGGCAGTGAGTCTGTGCCAGCCGCTTCGTGGGAATCCCGTGCACAGGCTCAGCCTCCTGGCAGCCGGAGGGAGCCCAGGGCAGCTTCTGTACTGGCGAGGGGGTGGTGGGTAAGAACAAGTTTGGGGAAGCTCCTGTCTGCAGCCCCATACTAACTGGTCTGTGGGTTTTGCAGCCCCATGCTAACTGGTCTGTGAGTTTTGGCATCCTGCTGTTTTGCTGATAGGTGGTACTTGAATGGCAGACTGGGTCTTTGTGGCTGCTGGATGGACAAAGCTGCTTGTGTGTTTAGATGAACCGTGGATTCAGTAGAGCATGTGAGGATGGAAACAGGGATGAGAATGCCACTTTTTAATTAATGATTCTCATACAATCATCAGGTAGATCAGGCTTATGAATTCACAATTCCATTAAAGATCGCAGTACTCCTAAAGCTTTGTTTTGGCCAGGTACCCCTTTCTCGCAGCCGGATTTCCGAGTCAATGAAAGCCCTTTCCTGTTTGGCTTACCGTGCTAATGCAGGGAAAGTGAACAACGGGCTCGTCTGCAGTGACCTTACAGTGAAACAATAAAACACATACAGAGAGCATGGCTTATGTCTTCTGAGGCCAAAACAAAGTGTAGCATGATGGGACAGACACCCAGCTAATAGACTAAACTAAATATGGTTTTGAATATTTTTAATTTGGCTGTATCTGCATGGGCTTATCAATCCGGTGTTTGTTCTGCTCTGAGTTTCGGTCTGAGACACCTCCAGGCAGATCTGTAATTATAGGCAACTTTTGCTATTCCTTAGCTTGCTTATTTAGACTCTTAATAGAGAGAGTGGAGACAAATCTGTTCCAGCTGAAGGCCTGAGACACAGGTGTTGAGATGGAGTGTCTTTGCCCTTAAATACTTTGATAGAAATGCTTATTGTCAGGCAAGTTATAACCTATGCTTTATTTAAAACTGCCAGTGCTGTGGTGGAGGTAACCTCTGGAGTTTGAATCCGACACAGAAAGCGATGGAGGTGCTAAGCTAAAGCAGTGTGTTACACACAAGCATCAGGATTCAAGTCTTTGACTCCACATAGCAGTGGGCAAAGGATCACTGGTTTGTCTTTCTGGTGTCACTAGGAATGCCAGGACAGGAGCTGGGGAGTGCCTTGTTATTGCTGGAGTGAGGGAAAGCTGGAGCTTGTACGAATTACTCCACGCGTGCAGAGCTATCTGGCATGTCCTCTTTATCACTTGCAGAACAGGCTTCTTCAAAACAACCTTAAATGACGCTGCTCCCCGAGCTGTTTGCATAATGGAAGATCTTGATGAACTGATTGCTATGTTACTGAAAACAAGCTGTAATTTTATTAGCAAATTGTAGTAGTGACATCTTAGCTATTCTTGCTGGGGCTATAGGGACAGACCTTCAAGTGTGCCGTCCCATGGGTGCAAAGTCCTTGATAAAATGTCTTAATGCAAACATAAGTGGTGGTTGGCAGTAGTGCTACATAAAATAGCCTGGGCTAAAGGCACTATAACTTCTCATAGGGGATGCTCTCAGTGAAACTACTAGGTATATAAGCACATCCCCTATGGTTAGAGATACACAAAGATGTATGTCAGCAGTGGCAGCCTTCTTCTGAGATCGTTTTAATTCTGGCTCTTCAGCTGCTTTGGTTTAGTTAAGATAGAGAAAGTAAAGCATGGTAAGAGTATATTGGGTAAGTTGCTGTTCGTTGCTGCCACAGTAATTTGATAATTAGTCTGTCTATGGGGGGTTTTATGGTCTGATCCAAGGAATATGAACTAGCCACGTGCTTTTCATTTTCTCCTACGAGTAAACTTCAGTTGTGCTTTTTTGTTGCTTGTTATGGGGAGAAAGGACGAATTGGTAGTCTGTGGTGTTTGTACTTCATGTACAAAATTTGGGAGATTGTAGGGGTAGCAAAGCCATGCTTTAAAGATTTGGAGTAGAGCTTTCTTTTGATTTAGAACTTTGGTAGAAAAGTTGTGGAGCTTTTGTCCGCAAGGCATCTCCTGGATAAGTTCCCTGTGTTGGGAATAGAGTTTAGTGTAATTATGTGTGTCAGAATTAAATAGCTGATTACGCACATTTCATCTACGATTTTGATAATAAGTAGATTACTTTCTTCCATACAGGGACCTGTTCTTATATTAGCATTGATATCTTTGAAACATTGAGGTTTAAACTTCCAATACTTTCAGTAAGCAGAATATATACATATTTTACATAGGTATAGCTATAGGTATGTGACTTACTGCTTCAGGATTTTCTCCAGTTTTTCAAATACTCCTATCTGTTGTTTCTGGATGCCTTTATCCTACTACATGATTTTAAACAAGAAAACCTATTATGTTATTTATTGTGGTGGGCTGATCTTAAGGTGATTCTTTCTCTTCAGAATTAACTATGTAGTTTTTCATTTGGGTCTAATCTGCTTGCTTAGGGTTAGGAACTTAGAGGCAACATGAAGAGGGACTTTCTTCTGCATGGACTTTTTTTTTGTCTGTTTGTTTCTTTTAATCTTGTGCTTTTGTACCCATCAGTTGTTTTTGACCTTGAAGTAAATTGAATGCCGGTAAGATGTATGCGT
>JAVJGG010000009.1:19443168-19507093 GCA_035590195.1 Aviceda cuculoides | reverse complement strand
GTGCTGTGATGCTAACATATTTTTGTTCTCTAACTTAGCGTCTTTATCTGTCAAAATACTGCAACCAGCTGATAGAATAATTTCTCACTTTTTTTTTTTCTTTCAAGAGAACTTGTGTTTCATGCTAGTAGTCTGAATTGCTGTGATGCTGTGACTTGATGTGCTGCTCCTAACTTGCCCTTGAGGTTAATTCAGACTCCTTCCATCTGTTTCTTTGTTTCATCTGTGTCTTTGTGCTTGCTCCAGAAATGGCTTTAAAAGCTAGGTGCTTGTCGTGTGGAAGGACTGCCTCGTATAACTTAATTCTTCTGTTCTTGTTGCCTTTTTCTCATCTTATTTTTTCTGGAAACAGTGTTAAAGGAATTCCATTTTCTTGGCTTACACTTGTTGCCTCCTCTTCTGTTTGAAATGTTTGGGAAGGAACTTCTTTATTCATCTGCTAGAGAGGTATTTCAGCGAGGGAAGGATGTTGAGTAAGCAGTGAAGTAGTCTAGGCAGCTACAGATCCTTTGAGAAGCTCTCTGATGGGAATGATTCAAGCCTGGAATGAACAAATGCATAGCAACAGTGTTTGTTTTATTTTGATATTCAAGAGGGCCAGGAGTCGCATGAGTGTTTGCAATATATTTGCTGTGTGTTGACAGTATCTAGGAACAGATCAAAAACTACTCTGAGACTGCATATTCTAGCTCAGGGTCGGTGAGCCACCATCACTCAGGGTCAGCACTAGGCAGGCATGCACATCTTGCTAAGGGCTACCAGTGCTCTACACGGAAGGGGTTTGTAGGAGAAAAAATAAGAAAATGAACTGTATAAGGTCCATGCCAGTCTAGTCTCTGTGTTATTAATACTGTGAAGTCAGGGTTAGACTGAAGGTGTTAGGCAAGTCACCTGGATGAATCTCAAGCCCCATTAAAACTGGCTCTGCCCTTAACAAGAGGAGAAGGTTGCATGAGGGCGGTCAGTCTTTCCACAGAGGCAGGTTGTCCTTAACTAGATCTTTCTGCCAGTTTGCTTTTTGTTGGGTTAATTTTTAAAACTTTGTAATCTTAAGCTTTTTGTTAGGTTGACAGTGCAACTGAGTGAACTTGATTATTCCGCCTACTCTTTGCCCAGTTGCAACTGAGCAATTAACATTTCAAGCCAAGAATCTACACTTTCAATCTAAACTGTTGCTATGTTTATATGTACGTCACAGATTGCCCTACATTGACTTGGGAATGCAATGAGGAAGAACAATCTTTTAGGTGCACTGAATCTAAAATTAACCTTCCACCTGGGTAGTTGGATTTGTAAAGCACTGTGCACCGTGTTCAAGAAAATAAATATTTAGACCTGAAGATAAAACATTTTCTACATTTAAAGGCCTGATTTTGCTTTGGAGTTATCCTGTGAGACAGGAACAGCAGTGCTGGCTTAGTTCTAAAAGAACTGGGCCTTGGATCCTGCTACTGCTGTGTAAAGCCACTATATGATATTAGCATCCTGAACCCTGGTGAAACAGAGTTTAGTGCATCAGTCCATGGGGTTGTTGAGATAAAAAGTTAGGATGGCTTTCGGGCTGTTTGACCCACACGTTGTTCAAATATGGCTCTCCTAGAGTAGGCATGTAGTGTGACTGGTGGTGGAGCTTTTTGGTGCAAGGACTTGTAGGTCATCTGTATTTCCAGCTGTGGAAGGATGCAAAATAACTGCAGGTGGTATAGAAACATGAGTCAGAGTGGCATAGGGGTACATCAGTTCGCTGTTGTCTGGCAAAACTGTATTCTTGCACCAGTATTCTGTTGTTTTGATATGGACTGAAGGTGCTGGTAGACCCAAACCAGCTGCTGGCCAGGCTATAGCCTGAAATTGGACTGTAAGGATGTTGTGACCCTTCTCGATGTGCACCAGGAATATGTCCTAATGCCTTAGATGAGTATTACTCCACTTGGTTGTAGTATCTGCCAGACTAAAATTTGCATTCCAGATCTGGTATCTGGGTAAGCCATGCAGAACATTCAAGTCAAGAGTCACCCTTTTGAAAGAGCTGAAGACTGTATTTACATTGGCTTAAAATTTTGTGGTTTTTCCTGCGGCAGATGTGGGGAAGGGCCTGTCACAGTTATATGTGACACAGGCTTGCCCCAGAGCACGTGTACTGGGTGCAAGCTGCTGCTTGGGTCTAGGGTAGGTTCTGCTGGATCTGCAAACCTAAATTCTGTTTCATTGTGGATCGATGGAGATTTCTGGAATGTTAGATGAGCTGGCCCTAACTGCTTTGAGCTGCTTTGATCTGTATAACCTAGATCCCATGGTAGTATGGGGCAGTAACTTAGGGCAAGAAGAGTAGTTGTGTGCCTGCTGAGTGCCTTCAGCAGAGCAATTAGGGGAGCTTGTAAGATGGTTCCTCCGCCTGTGTAGTGTTGTGCACTAGGAGAGCTGCTCTTTAGTGCAAGTTTGGCTGCCAGTGTTTCTGGCACTCATATGGCCAAACTTAAGTCCCTCAAGATAATCTAAAATCCTCCTTCTAGTTAGCTTCATGTTGCAAGTGATGATTTCTATTAACTGGCATGTAATAGAATTCTAGTGAGATATCATGGTAAGGTATTAAACAGTCTTTTTGATGTTAGCAAGGTGGCTTTGTTTAAATCTAATCCTCTTACGAGATGGCTGTCAGCAAATGTGAGAAAATGGAGAGGAGTACTAAAGATGAAGAGTTAAGGTGAGGGATGTGATCTAAATTTTTAACTCCTAAAGGGTAAAGATACAAGTAAAAAGTTGAAAGGGGAAATAATGATTTGGAATGGTAGCTGTAGTAGAACTGAGATGGGCGTGAACTATGAAGGTAAAAAAAAAAAAAATTTAAAAGATCTTAGATTGACTATTTAAGTACTCTCCAGGCTATAAAGTGGTGTCTCAACTGGAGGCCTGCTGTTTGGGTATCCAGGAGTAGGAAAAGGGAGTGGGAAAGGCAGGGATGGGTACTAAACAAGCCGATCACCTCTGCCTTTGTCAGAGGTGGGCTGGGTGGCGTAATAGCTCTTTTCAATCTTTCACTTCTGTATGCCTGTAAAACAAACAAACAAAAACCTTCTTATTCTTGTTCTCAAAGCTGTTGCTGGCTCCAGATGTTCCTGGAATGATGGTTATTGCTTTAGTTCTGACCTTTAGAAAAGAAGGACTGCCTATGTGCATGTTAGAAAAAGTTATGAGCATAATGTGTGCACGTGTGTAAATAGAAGTGCAGAATATCCTGCAACATAGGCCTCTTGGTTGGTACATCTTCAAATTATGACTTGAAATGTTTCTTACAACAGAAGCAAGTTAATGCCAGAACTGCTAATAACGGCTTTCTGGAATGAAAGGAACTAAAACTTTCCAGATATTTTGCCATCTATAACTTTCTAAGTCCTTCCAGAGCTGGGAGGCTAAATCATGTTCGGTGGTTGTTTTGTTGTCATGGTTCTCAAGGCACAAGACTTGATCTGCGTTTTTCTTGTTGTGAGACTAGAAAGCAATCACGATCTGTTTTTGGTGGTGGTGGCTGTTCATAGGTGTGTTTCAAACCATCCAGAGTTAGCATAGTGTTCAGTCTCTTTAATTTTGTATTCCTAAGTTGAACCATTGAGGTGTTTTCACAAGTAGGCTCCACTTATCCCTTTTTTTAAGTCTTTGAAAAAGATATACAGCAGGGTTTAAATGGCTTGCAACTCTTTGAAGTGAATTAAAATTCATTTTAGGCGAGGTATTATTTTATGAACTGATGAGAACCTCACCACTTTCTGCAGAGTGGTTGAAAGCTGAATGGGGCCAGTCTGGGACTTTGGCCACCCATGAATTAATCAACAAGGTGGTAAGAAAATTCTGTATGTTTGGGTTTCCCAGGACACTTGTGCTGTTTCACAGAGGAAAAGCCTGGTCTGGGCAGGAAAAGAGGGCCTGAGATATCCGAGTTGTTTATTGCCTGAGCTGAAGTGCAGGAGACAGAGCTGTGCCAGTTTTTGCATACGGAGGACAAGCCTACTGGGTTCAGTCTGCTGTGGCTGGGAGTTGCCGGACTTGCTGTGCATGCCGGATAATCAGAGCACACGTGCACCACCACGCTTGAAACATCTTGGTTGTCTGTGATTGTCGGGGGTATCTGTGCAAGTTTGCAGGGGAGTCTTGGATGCAAGTGCAGGAGTGGTAGGTGGTGTCTCAGAGGTCACTGCAAGGACAGCATCAGAAAACCTACGTTGATACTGCGTCCTCTCACATGTTTGGACAGCAGTTTTTCCCCTACTCCAGGGGCTTTGATCACAACCTTGTCTGTTATTGCTAAACACAAGCCAAAGGAAGTCTAGTACTTAACCTCTGTTTGGCTTTTATTGTAGTCATTAATCAATGAAGACCGATGTATTGTGCATGCCATATTTGAATGTGTAGTTTAATCTCTCTCTCCTTATCTCTTCCTCTCCCAGTACCAGAAATTGCCCTTGCAAAATGAGCCAGCTTCCTCTGAAGAGTCCTTTGGCATCCCCGGTGTCAGAGGGCACGAATTCCAGGGTAGAGTCTTTGGACAGCTTGTCAATGGACAGTTTTTGGCTGGAAGTAGAGAACATTAAACAGAGCGCTGAAGCTGAACAAGAGGAATGCAGCCTTGCAGATGTCAAAACACAAGAGGGTAGGTTACCAAAAATGTTGGGAGTGAGGGGAGGAAGGTGAACATCTTAGAAAATTTGCTTATGCACCTGAATGATTTAGAAGCAGGTTGCAATACGGTTAGAATATTACCAGTCAAATCAGAGATACTTTTTTTTTTTTCTTTTTTTTCTTTTTTTTTTTTTTCATTGGGTGGTGGATAATACCCTGCAGAAGTTAAGTGCTGGCCTGGCCTGGTTTCAGCTTCTGAAACAAAGCTGACTCTAAAGGTCAGTCAGGAGTATGTTCAAGGCTCCAGAGTTTTTCAAACAGCCCCCCACCAAGTGTGGGGGATCTCACTCCCCGTGCAGGTGGCTGTACAGTAAACACGCTGTGATAGCTGGCGGTGTTTTTGAAGGCTTGTTTGTGTATGTGGTTCTGAGAGTTCATCACAGTGGCTTTTATGAGAGCTGCTTTTGTGGAAGTCGGGCTTTTCTCCCTCTGATTCACTATTCAAGAAACCATAATAAACATCCAGAATGACTTGAGTCCATCCACAAAAGGTTTTTCTTATATACCTCCTTCCCCCCCTCCCCCCTTTCTTTCTTTTGAAGACCGCTTCATGTGCATGGGGTGTTTCTAATGGGATTGCAGTAGCACAGATGTTATCCAGTATTTTGAATAACTGGAACCTGGACCGATTGCCTTTTGGCGTGGGAGGTACAACATCCTGGGCTGTTGGAGGGATGATAAACTGTGATAAGCACCCAGCGATCCTGCAGATCAGGATCACACGTTTCCTGGGTCCATTTTGAAGAATGTGATTTTAGCTGGCTGTACATCCTCTTGAATGGTGGGGTTTGCAGCCTGCACAGCCTGCAGCTGTTGTGCCAGCCTGATATTGAGAAGGATCCATGTGTGTAATGGGGAAATGTTTGAAAGTCCCAGTGTGCCGCTGTGCTTGGGAAGGGTAAATAGCTGTCCTGGGTGCATGGGGCGGCTCTGGAGAGTGGAGTGGAAAGGTCATCATCCATATCTACCATAGTAGGAAAGACACAGTAAACAGTAAGGTCTGATGTTAGTGTCCCTACATAAAGGATGTAAGTTTGGTTTTTAGAACTGGAAGAGATGCAAAAGTGACTCAGAAAATGAGTGCGCCAGGAAAGAGACTCTGGAAAAGAGGCCATGCCATGAGATGAAAGGCTGTCTGGGATATCCAACAGACTGATATGTTAGAGGCAATTTGATTACTGTGTGTAAGCAGGGACACAAGGAAAAGTGTCTTTTAATGCTGTATATTAATCTAGCAGGCAAGAGCTGACTGCTTAATTGGCCGTTGAAACCAGACAGACTTGAAATAATGTTCTGAGTAGTGAAGCCTTCCCGCAGGCTGGGGAAGGAGGTGCAGCACGCTCAGCCCCCGGGTGCCTTCTGCAAAGGAGCTTAGTCAAATAAGCATCGTGCTGGAAGCATTAGTGGCGAGGGGAAGCTTCAGATGGTGTGGATGCAAGATTTGACTGGTGCCTCTTGGGCAAGATTTGACTGGTGCCTCTTGGTTTTCACGCCCTTTGCAATTTATGGTTGGAGCACCGCGAGGTGGCAATGGAGCCAAAGGCACTATCGCTCTTTGCATAAAGCCTGAGAAGTTTCGCCTGGGCAGCAGCTAACAGCTCTGTCTGGAGACAGTGTGGCTCAACCTCACAAACAGCCGATTGTAATTTCAGTACAGGGACAGTGTGGAGGCTACGTGTAGATAAGGCATTGCAAAAATGCTGACCCAACTGGAGAACGCTGGTCTCCTGTAAGAGCCCTGGGTGATGGTGGCGTAATGGGAAGCTGCTTGTGACCTGGTGTTAGTGGGAGGCCAGCGTGTAACTTTGCAGAAGAACTGGGTCAGCAGAGAAGTGCCGATGATGCTTGTGGCCTCACTAACAGTTGGAAGGGGCAGAAAGCAGCTTTTTTTCCTGAAATACGAGCAGCATTGTCCTTTCCTTGCTGTCTGCTGTTTATCCAGCTCTCTCCAAGGTTTGACAGTACAGCAGGCTGATAATGTATGCACTCTGTGCGGTAGTGCCACTGAAGTATCTGCTGGCATCCTTATAGCATGTAATCATGTCTGAGAAGTGTCTGCAAACAGTGATTCTTCTCCACTTTCAAAAACTATATAGGAAGTTATGCTTAATGTTTAGTCTGAAATTGTAGGATGCTGTAGCTGTCCTTTAACTTTTTGGAAGCTAAATGCTTTATTATGAATGCTATTTTTGGCTGGCTTATGTTTCAAGTAAGTTTTTGCCATTGGTGTTCTCTAGTTTTGCAAATTAATTCCCAATTTTACCCCCCTGAAATGCTGCTTGTCAGGAACTCACAAGACAAATCTTAGCAGCTCTCCACGCTTAAACCTGCAGCTCAGCTTCTGTGGACCTCTCACTTCTGACCTGTTTCTCTCCAATTTCCCCCTTCTCCCCATAAAGAACCTATTTTACTGGTTTCCTTTTGCTTTGCTGGCAAACATAACTGGGCCAAAAATACTAAATAGAGGAATTAAAATCTGGTGCTTTGGCATCAGGTAGGGCAGTAGGCTCACACGGATGTCCGATTTAGGGCCTGCTGTTTAGTATTGTGTATTAGATTAGTTTCCTGTTATGACTGGAATTGGGTATTTTCAAAATTTGCAAGCAATACACTTGACTTCCTTTAGTTCCCAAAGACAAAATAAACCAGAAGTCTTGTGAGCTGTGCTGCTGTGAAACCATGGATGTAGGACAAATAGCTGTACAGTGAGGAGCAGCGAACGGGACCACGAGCAGCTGTAACCAAGCGAGCAGTACCGAGGGGATGCTCTTACCTGTTAGCTTCTGTAGAACCAAACATGGGAACAGACCAAAACTTCAGACCATGTAGGAAACCTAGCCAGTTGGCTAGAAGATTCGTTCAAAGAAACACTTGGCTTCAGGTCCAACTCTATTTATTGTGGTGTGATGCTGAAAAAAGTTCTGTTTCATTACAGCACCTAAGAACACAAAGAGCGTGCTCTGAAGGCTGAAAAGAGCTTTAATGGAGTCATGATATGTTTTTTGCAAGTTGCATGAAAACAGAAGTTTCCACAGAAAAATTAAGTTATTTAATCTCTCAAGAAGAGCTGCATGGCTTTTTTGTTATTGATGCAGCAATAATAAAACTTTGAGCAGCAGCGGTAACTGAGGAGTGGAAAGGATAGGAAAGGAAGAGTAGGAATGAACTGTTCTGTTTCAGTCAGTTCAGTTGTGATTTTTCTTTTTCCCAGTATAACCTTTGGTAGAGCTATGCTGCAGCTGCATGCAGTGAATGATTGTGGTGTGTAGAATTGAAAAGATAAAGGCTTTGTGGTGTTTGCTGTATTAAAGTTGAAGCCACTCGCTAAATTGCTTCTTTTATCCTTGGATTTCAAGTAGCTGCCTTGCTCAGGGCACTTTCTCACTTCCTCAAAGGGCACATCCCATAAGGAAAAAATTGTCTTCTGTGTTTGAAGTGTAACTTTATATGTACTGAAGAATGAAGGGAAATTGAGCTTGTTTGAGTAACGCTGCTGTACCGTCTCCAGGCTTCTCACACTTCATTCTGGAGCTGGAAAGGTCTTTAATTCTAGTGGTTTTGAATAGGCACAGACATAAAGTAAATGCACAGAGTAAGAATAATGATTTTGCTTTTGTTGAATAACTGTATGGATACCAATCCACTTAAAAAGGTAAAGAATAGGGATGGTGCATACAAACAGTTCTGCCAGTATATTAAATAAATATGTTTGAATCTACCAGGTCAGTGTCTGGATATTGGAGGAAAAATTTTAAAAAAAAAAAAAAAAAAAGAGTTGTTGATACATAGGCATGCATATGGATAAATAAAAATTAAAAGAAATAGACAAATAATTGGGAAGAGTACAAAAGTCAAATGTGCAGCATTGTATGTTGTGGCTTCTCACAGACACTTCGTCCATTCTCAAAGCTGCCAGAGCTACCCTTGGCACAGGCAAATCCATGTAAAGGCACATTTAAGCAAGTTCTTCTGACTTTCCTCCTATGTCCTATGAAAGCCCCCACTGGGTTCGGTTCTTATTGTAATCCTTGTGCTAAATACCATGCAGAGTCACACTTGTGCCCAACTTCTGAGGGGGCCTAGGTTCCTGGCAATAGCCGTGCCTCCATATTTTTTTTTTCTCTTTTCCTCCCCTAGGGTGAGCAGAAAGGAGTATGTGAGTAGTTATAATTGCCTAAAGTGCTGTCTCTCCTCTGGTTTCACCCTGATACCCAGCTGGGTACCTGGGAGTAGGGCTAAGATTTTGAGAACAGCCGTGGCTTCCTAACAAAGATGCGTCTCCCTTCCAGCGATGTCCCATTGCCACCCCAGAAAGGGAATGGCTCGGGCTTCTGTTTTTTTCTCTCTGAAGAGTTTCAAGCACTCTGATTACCGTTATCCTTTCCCTTCTCACTCGCCCTTCTCATCCCTTGCCTGGCAGAGGGAGAAGCTGAAGCTGAGTGGCTCCAGGACGCGGGTCTGTCCGACCTCCTCGGGGACCGTGCCTCGGAAAACGACAACATCGTGCTGCTCTCCACCCTGACCAAGACGCAGGCTGCTGCTGTGCAGCGGCGGTTGGATACCTACTCCCGCTCTCGGAGGAGGAAGAACAAGCATCCCGTGCGTGATGTCCGAGACATTTTTGGAGTGGTCAGCTCAGAGGTGTGTTGGTTCAGTGCGATCTCCTGAAAGACTTTGTTGCGTTGTGGTAGCTGACTTCGCCTTCTGGGTCTAGGGGCTATTCTTATTTCCAAATAGAAGACTTCATCTCTTGAGCTGAAATGAAGCTGAGATTGTAGAAATTCCGCATCCAGGTTGCAGCACTGAGAAGTTGCTACAAAACCTGTAGATCCATAAGCTTCCTAGAGACTGCTGGCAGACTTGTGTATAGTGCCTACAGCCCTGCAGCCTTGTTGAGCGCTGGTATCGTTTGGAGCCCTCTTGTGTTTTCTTTATTCCGGTGACATGTTAAATCATTGATAACCAAAAAAAGAGAACTTCATAAGTTCAGTTCTGATAAGGTGACCTTGTACAGCTGGTAAGCCTGGAGAAAGACTAGCCACTGTCCCTTTTTTTTTTTGTAGAGAATACATAACCATTAGCTTTTCAGCTGCTTTCCTGCTGTGCTGCTCCTCTTCTGGTTGTGACCACGAGGTACAGTATCCTTATTTTTCCTAGGGGCTGCTGGAAAGTATCCCAATCAGGGCTCCTTGTGAATTTCTCTACTTGGTCAAGTGTCTAATAAGAATATATTGAGCTTGAACAAGATCTACCTTTTTCAGTAGCACGGGACCCTTGCTCCTTACCAGAACTGATTGCTCCTTTTCCTCAGCCTGACCCTTTTTGAAACTTCTTTTACTACACTGAGATTAATTATACACAAATAATCCCTCGAATGCCTTAAGGGAATGACGCTAGTAGTCTGCAACATCCCTGGAAACTGCTGTGGTTGTGTTGGCTGTAACTGCCCGGTGTTGAGGTGCAGATTGGTGCTTTACTGTGGATTGCACTGAGACAGCGTCATGGCTGATTCTCTTTTGCAGAGCATTACTTGCATTCATGCTTGAATGGGTGACAAAAAGATGATATTTCTGGAAGCACTAGTGCTTCAAGGTTGTCTTAAGTGCCTCAACTGAAATTGGGCAAGTTTTTAAACTTGCAGGTTAAATAGAAGCCTGTTGAATCAGAAATTCCTCATTTGGAGCCCAGATCCAGTATCTGTTCCTTTACTGCTCAGTCAGGTTTTGGATGCTTCCCACTACTGACTGCTCTCTCAATACGCTGGGAGCAGAATGTTTGAATGGGCTCTACCTATGGAAAAAACTATGTTCAGCAAACAGAGCTTAAAGGTGATTCAGTTCAGCTGTGACTAGAGCGGAAGCAGCTCAGGCTGTAAGAGTGCTGGCAGTGATGTGTCAGAGTAATTTGGATTTTTATTTCCATCAGTATTTCAAGATGGATTTGCCATTTGCCTCCTGTCCACCTCTGTCATGAGCTACTTTCAAGCATCAAAGCTGCTGGCATGTCTTTCAGAACCTTTCTACATAGTACCTCTATATTACTCTTCAATACGGCCTGTTTACATGGTAGCTGCCTCTGAAGGTGCTCTGGCATTAGTGTATGATGTGTGATTAAGCCAGATGCTAAATGAATTGGTTCTGCTTTCATGGCAGCTCACCAGTTGTGCACCTACTCCAAAGATATAGTACATCATCTGTGCAAATTAACTGGGTTTTTTTCCGTTTGTGGTGACTTTGCACAGGTTTGTTTTAACTGTCAGTCCACAGTCCACAACTCCATGTCATAACCAGATTCTCGGAAAGTTGCTAACTTTTGGTGATAGAATAAGCTTTCCTACATTCTAACTAGTGCTAGCAAAAGTAAAGTTTTTATTAACAGAATTGCCTGCCCCATGCCTCCATATACTTTTAAAGATTCACTTCTCTGGACACGAAGAGGTAGCTTACTATGAAGCCCATGAAGGGAAGCTTCTAGGTGCTGATATCTACTTAGTATGTTCTTTCTGAAAGATCTTGTGATCACAGGCAGTGGGGTAGACCCCATGCAGCTTGGTTGGTCTGCTGTTTGTTAGTCTCTCAATGCAGGAACTAAAAGGGGGAAATTGGCTAATGATTGTGTGAAAGGAAGAATTGGCTTAATGATGTGCAAATTTATGACAAATACTGTCTATGAGACAGTCATCCGTTTTCCACCTGTCTGCCAAATCCTCTAATTACAATTCTTAATTTCAGAACAGTCTTGTAGCCCTGAGCTTGAGCAGCATTTTCTTAGACTAACAGACAATGTCAGGTGTGTGTTTTCTGCCAAAATCAGGTTGTCTTATAATAACTTCCATTTTGTCTAGGTAAACATGTTCTGGTTTATTTTTCAGGAGTCAGCAGCAGAGAAAAAGGAGTCCAGCCCAGATCAGTTGTGGCACAATCTGCGGACTTCAAATGTACAGAGAAGTAAGAAGGAAGTTTTTAAATGTAGAGTAGGACTGAACAGGCAGCAGGATCAGAAGTAGGGCTGGAACTGGAAGGGAAGTTATACTAATCTGAGGTCTGAAACATTGGCCTTGTTTGTGATTTTTTTTTGTTTTTGTTGTTTGTTTTTTTTTAAAAAAAGCTTGGTTATCCACAGTTGTGGATTTAGTAAACTTTTCCAGGCTATAGTTTTGTTAGGAATTGCTGCTCAAACTGATAACTGTAACTCTTTGAGAAAGCAACTAAAAGAAGGAAGTAAAATCAGTCTAGCAAAGATCATATGGTGAAATCTTATAAACACCATATGCAGTTGTGTAAAGAGAAGTTAGCCATAGGTACGTCCTTTAATTTAAGGCCATGCTCATGTCTTACCAGCGATCTGGTGATTGTAGCTGTAATGTTTTGGCTGTAAGCTAATCTTACCCTATTGATCAGTCTCAGGACTGTGCTATGAGAACACCGTTTTCAAATGTTAATGTAGGATTTTTTAAAAGCAATAGTATGCAAATCTGTCTCAAACTGCTTTTTTAGCACACTTGTTTTCTAAGCTTCACCCTTCTGGCTTTCTGAAATTCAAGACTATTTCTCCTCTGTAGCAGAAACCCAGGATTACTCCTGCCCAGTTCGCAACCCTGGAAAAGAGGAGGTGTTCAACATGGATGTTGCCTACTCAGAGCAAGCGGCTGTCCTGCTCAAGGGATCATTCCTGTCTGAATCTAGGAAGTTAAAGGATGGAAATGCCCTAACTGTAAGCACTAAAGGAATTTTTCCTGTTAGAACTTACTGGTCTCTTCTTGTCGAGAGGGGTACAAGACACTTGATTCAATTGTATGGTCAGCTCTTGGAAACGTCCTCTAGGGATGGTGTTGCAATGGGTCTATATTAGGTAGGTATTTTTGGGCAGGTAGTGCTGTTATCCTTGCAGTGTTAGGCAAGGATAACCATTGTGTAGTGGAGGGTCAAAAGAAGTAAGGCTTATGTGTGAAACTAGCTATTTTGATGCGGATCTGGGTCGTTTCCACTGAAAAGAGGAGAATAACTGGACTTTCTTACTTGTAATTCTAACAGTTTTCTTCTTCACAGATGTACTGGACTGCTTCCAAAGTTAAAGTAGATTAGAGTGGCTATCAGGCTGTCTTTAATTTAGATAAATTGGGATCTCCAATATGATTAAAGAGCAATACTGAAAAGGGAAAATATTTATTCAGCTGTGGGTTAAGTACGAGTAGTTTTAGGCATTTGTCTGGTATTGAAAACAGGAGAATGAATAGATGCCTGGTTATGGTAAGGAATGATAGAAATGCAGCATATTGATAACCAGTGTGATTAGTAGTAATAACTTGCATTGAACCTTTTGGGTGTGTGTGTTTTCCCTTAGAAATTTAAGATCCCCAAGGGTAGACTAGGAGTGACCAGGATTGGAGATCTATCTGCTCAGGACATGAAGAAGATCCCCACACTGGCCCTTATTGAACTAACAGCTCTCTGTGATATTCTGGGCTTTGAACTGAAGAGAAACAAAGCAGCAAAACTGAAAACAACAGGTTAGTTGTATGTCATCCTTTTTTTTTTTTTTTTTTGGTGTGCCTTTTTTTACAGTGGCCTTCTCATAGGTTTATGTTTCAAATGTTAGAACAGAGAGGGTCTTTGACAAGAAACCTTGTGACAGGTCTGTTTTCCTTTATCAGAATTTCTTCTGGAAGTCACTGGATCATGACATCGAGACCTAGCACCACATTTATGTCTGACTATCAAATGCGCTTGTCCTGTTTAACTATTTTTCTCTTTTTCTGCAGTATCTACACTTACAAAATGTGCCATCTTAGTCTGCAGTGGGGGATAGATCCCTTACACCTGGATTAGAGGTGATACAGACTTAAAACATGTTGTTTCTGTTGTAGAGAAAAGACTCTTTGGAGTTCCGCTTCACACCCTATTGGAAAATGACCAAAAACTGCTCCCTAACACCAAGGTCCCTCTGTTACTCCAGGCTGTAAGTTCCCTTCTGGTTTCATTCGCACCTCTGATCCTCAGAGTCAGGAAGCCTTTGATAAGGAAGGGCTGACTTCTCATCCTCTGTGCCTAAAAGCTTTATTTTTTTTTCCCCCTTTTAATAGCTGCTGTCCTGCTTGGAAAAGAGAGGACTTGAAACAGAGGGCATTTTGAGAGTTTCTGGGTCCCAGACCAGAATCAAGGTAGGAGCTCTTTAGTAGCGTTCAAAAGTGTCAGAGGTGATCAGGAAGCACGTTGCTGAAGCAAGTATCTAAATAACTGGAATTGTCTTGTCTCCCTTCCCAGTACAATTAGAAACGTCCATTGCTGGGAAATCTGGGAGTGTCTGCTGTGAGGGTCTCTGCACTCTTTGGTTTTGATGGGTTGCCCTCCTAGTACTCAGCTACAGAATTTCCCTTGTAGTTGCTTATTAAAGCGTGTGATAAATTCCATCTTTTTAACAGAGTCTGGAACAGAAGCTAGAAAGGGACTTCTATAATGGCCTTTTCCGCTGGGATGAAGTCCACCAGAATGATGTATCCGGGCTACTGAAAAGATTCATAAGAGAGCTGCCAGCCCCACTGCTGACTGCAGAGTACCTCCCTGCTTTTGCTGCTGTACAAAGTGAGTCCCTCCTTTGGCTTTTTAGCATCAGTTTGCTGGTTTGTGCTTTTCTGGCAAAGCTCTACTGGTCTTGGGCTCTCCTGTCAGGTGTGTTGGGAGCCTGTGGATTTGGTGGGAGTACAGAGCATGATACGAACTGTAGTCAAACTCAGAGTGCGTGGTGCTCTACTTAATATTGTGTATCAGCCTGAGAGTCATAGTCACCGGTGCTTGGTTGCGTGCATCTTTGTGTAGGAATGCTGTCCTGGGGTCTTAAGTTATGTTGTGTCATTTGAGGCTGCGAGGTTGCTACCATGAATTAGGACAAATTGATAAATAATGATGTGCAGGCTGAGCTGTGGTAACTGGCCAGCGTGCACGGTCTTGGCTTGTCTGCAGGTAATGCAGTGTTCTGCAAGCACCTTATTTTGAGGTTGTGCCTCAACAGATGGTTTGAATGCGTTAAGCTAACTGTTTAAGTGCAAAACTGGTTTTGTTCAAGAAATGGGAAATAATGGGGTCTTTTGATATCCTTCAGGGGCATCAGACTTGCTGTTAGACTCTGTATTCTGAAGCAAATCAGATGGTCTTCTAAAACATAGGTAGTTCACTTCATAAGGGCAGTATGAGCTTGATTTACTTCTGTAACACAAGGTCTCAAATCCTAGATGACAAACACTACAATAAGTAATTGCCTTATTCCTTGGGGGATTCCCATGCTTAAAAAGAACGGTGTCAGAAGCCTGAATCCTCTGTCCTGTTGTTGCTCTCCCTCTCTAGATATTCCAGACCTGAAGCAAAGATTACAGGCTCTAAACCTCCTGATCCTGATTCTGCCAGAGCCCAACAGAAACACTTTAAAGGTAACTACCTGTTCTGGATTTAACTGGAAAAACATGATCTTGTTCCAGGTTTTTATTCAAGGAAACTCTATCAGCTTTTGTAAATAACATATATCATGCTATTTGGTTTTATTTCACTGACTTGAGAATGGAAACCAATGATGGGGAAAGCAGGCAAACCTCAAAGCTGTGCAGTGACTGTAACCTGTAAGCACAGTCTGCCTTTTGGGTACAAATTTAAGAGCAGTAAGAATCCATGTGGTCTTGGAGCATCCTGTTTAGAAACATGCTATTCCTCTTCAGTGTGTTAAAGCACTTCACTATGGAGTGAAAGATGTAGGGGTCTTACATTGTATGTGGGCATGCTAAGTTATAGGGAAAGAAATTCAGTCTTTTGGTTCATGGTTTGTGGTATTGCTGTCATCTATGAAAGACAGTTTCAAGTTAAAAAAAAAAATAAAAAAGCTACTAAGCTTACAACTTCTTACCCTTTTCTGATCAGAAGGCATTTCAAATCCTTTCACCTACTACTTTTCGAAAGAATAAATGCTGATGGGATCAGCTTTGCAGGCAACGCACAACCTCTGCCTTTCTGTGCTTTATAAGAACTGTGGTGGTTGCTGCTGCTGCTTCCCCCCCCCCGAGTAATTCAGCTTCCAGGTAATAAAGGCAAGGCTGACTTTAGCACCCTGCAAACTTTATTTAGGGTGCTGGGATACGTAATCCAGTCAAAGATGATCTGTCATGCATCATGGCTTTGGTGGAAGCATGAAGCAGAAGAGATGATCCAAAAGGGTTTATTTTTCCACATCTGGGAATAGCTTTGAGTGGATACTGGGAAGGGGGGGGGGTGGGTGTCATCTCTGGATTCTGTAACTGTTATGACTGGACTTTGTAAATTGCCACCTGCCAAGGAGCTCATCTACTTCCCACACAGACTGTCTCTCCTGATTCATGAATGCTGGACGAACCATCTCTCTGCCTGGTATGGTTATTTGGTGCTATCGTAATATTAGAAATTGCTCACTGAACTTCCTGGCTGTACAAATAGGATTTGCTCATGGATATGAAGAAAAAATGCTAATTAAATGATCTCTCCAGCAATTGTCACAGTAGTTTCTTGAGCATTAGCAACGGATGTCTTAAGTCTCTTCCCCTCTCTTTAGGCTCTACTTGAGTTTCTCAGCAAAGTGGTTGCCAGGGAGAACAACAACAAAATGAACCTCTGGAATGTTTCCACAGTCATGGCCCCAAACCTCTTCATGCACAAGGGGCTGCCAAACAAGATCCCCGAAGGGAAGGAGAAACAGCTGGCAGAAGGGGCGGCTGACGTTGTGCGGATGATGATCCATTACCAGGATTTGCTCTGGACAGTAAGTTGCCCGGGTGTTTTGCAATATGGTGTAGCAGTGTCTTGGTCTGGTTAGAATTGGAAGAGAGGAAGGGATAGTCTTGGAAATTTCAGAGGAGTTAAATGTCTGTAGGCAAAACCTCTGGCTGAATTTCAAGACTACCTGTTTTCAAGGTATATAGATATTTTGTCTATTTAAGGAGATTCATAAAGTGATGTTTAAGTTCTTAAATGGCATCCTCATCTCTGCTTGATTTGTTTTAATTCCTGTTTTCTCCCTTCTCCGCTGCCCAGGTGTCCTCTTTTCTGGTAGCTCAAGTGAGAAAGCTGAATGAAAGCAATAGCAAAAGGTACCAGTTCTGCGACAAACGAATTAAAAATTTGTTGCGGAAAATTCATGCCGATAAAGACAAGGTGGAAAAGAACCAGGCAGAGGTGAGTTAGGGCTTGGAAAAACTGAGCCCTTTCATAACAGTGTCAAATGCTTTCATAAAAACTTGGAAAACTGTAAGGAGTGATGCTCATTAAAGAGCAAGAGGGAGAAAAATCTGCAGAACAATGAGAAACCATTTCCCAAACTCTTTTGGCCAGGTTGTGGCAAAAATTGATCCCAACAATAAGACTGCTAAATAAGTTTCAGGCTACAAAACACTTGGTTAAGATGCTGCATGGTTGCAGGCGAGGCAGGAAGAGACCAAGAGCAGAAATGCTGGTCTTTACCTCATGTGAAGAGTAAAATTAATATCGCTCTAGGTGTCCCATGTGTTTAGACAGATATGTCTGCCATGATAAAGGCAGACTTATTTTCGTGAACTTAAAGCAAAAATTTAGACTATTACAGCAGTATAAAAATACATTTTGCCTCTGATTTTTCTTTTGCTCCATAATGCTGCTGATCTGTATGGGAGGTTTTGAGGATGAGGTTCTTGCCACTTAAAAGGAGAGAAGTAAGTTCCCTGGTAAATGAAATGGCTCTACTCCTTCTTGTGGTGGTGTGGACTGAGATTTTTAAACAGATTTTGCTACTAGATCTATTTGAGTGTCAAAGCTGGGAAAAGATCCTTGGAGTCATTCTGCCTTTGTTTTTTTGGTTGCCACTGTTAGTTGGATAAGTGTAGGTCTGCAGGTGCTAGGTTATGTCACGCAGTGCTGCATTTTAAGTATTGCATAGCATTGGTGGTACAACAGGGGTGCTTTAAGGACACGAGCTAGATGGAGTCTGCAGATAGAAATAATATGTAGAGAGCTTGAATCTGCAGACCTGAAGAAGAGTTTGTGTTCTCACAAGTCAGTACATCCCCCTTTCTATACCAGCTGGGCTCCTGAAATGATGTCTGCCTAAAATATGTCTGGTTAAAGTGGCAGGTCACTGTTGAAGGTGCTGTCATTTCAGAGAGGACAACTCCTGTTTAGGCAAACAGATGACCTGATGCTTAGAACAGTGCTAACACTGCTTCCTAACAGTGTTCTGCGCTGGTTTTGCAAAAGATTCAGGATTGCAAAATTAGCTTGCTGCAGATCAGATCCCATTAGAACAGCTGAATGTTCTCCACAAAAGTTCTGAGAAGTTACTTCATGAGGGAGTTGAGGAAAACAGTCTTAAGAAAATAGCACTTGAACTCTGTTCTGTGATGGCTCAGAGCTTCCTTTTTTTTTTTTTTTTTTTTGAAACTACCTTTCTGAAATTCAGTAGTCTGCAATTCAGTTGTCTAAACTCCTTTTTCAGTCATTTAAATGAATCCCGGAGAAGCCTATCAGACTTGTGCAAAACAGTTTATCAAAATTTACTCTGATAAATCCTATTTTCATCAAAGCTTGTGTCACTTCTGGTGCCAGTGCTGTATTTGAACAGCAGAGAGCACCAGCGCACGCTGATGGAGAGTGGTGCTTTTCTCCCCAGCCACAGCACCAAAACACTAATGATTTGTTTATAATGCTCACCTTGATACTTTTACAAGCTTCCAGCCTGGAGTATGTGTGGGATAAGAAGCAAACCTAAATTCTCTGAACAGCTACCTGGATAGGTTTAATTTTCCACACTCTCCGATCTATTTTGAAATTTGATGTTTTAGCTGATAAAAGTCTGTCTTTAAGCACCTCCTTCTTTTTGCCTCTCTGCCTGCCTTGTTTAGCCTTCCAAGATTGTGAAAGTCCATGCTTCGCTTCTCCTGAAGGATTCGCTAGAGGTGCATTTGAACAATGCAACCAGAGTTGCTGATGTCTTGAGGCAGTTTCAGAAGAACCTGTGCCAGAATGGCTGGAATATTGTTAACACTGTCAACCTCCTCAAGTGGTAAATGGTTTTTTCTCTGCTTTAAAAAAAAAAAAGAAGTACTAGGTGGTCTAGTTGGTGTTTTCTGTCTTCCGGCAGAGCTGGTGTGGCAGCGGTGAGATGTTAGGAGACTGTTCTCTGCTCCTCTATTCTAAGCTTTGGAGATAGTTTGTTGGATGGGGTGAGCAAATATTAGTTCAACTGAGTGATTCCATCACCGTGCTCAGGCTGTCGGGAGGTCAGTAGTCCCCTCTGGGCTGCTGGACGGCAAGTGAACTTTAGCAGTATGTGCAAAGCCTTGCTGAATGGAAGGGAAAGTGGAATAACATTGACCCTGCAAAACAAACCCTCTCTAGCTCTCCTGCAGAAAACCATCACCTGTGCAAATTATTTGCCTGGAGTAGTATTTCCAGCATGCATATGTTAATATAGAGATTTCCAAAAATAAGCTCTGCAGTTCCCTCCTATGCTCCACTGGTGAATTGCTGAAATAACCCAAAAAATGAACAGAAGAATTCCTGCCCCGCTCTGTCACCATGCCTGCAGGCTGTGTGTAGTAGGTAAAGTGTTTGTGGGTCTCCTGACTGTGTCCTTGGGCAGGAGATGCCTAAACAAGGAGGGTGGATGGGAAGTCGGCTGAATATGGGTCAGCTGGTATCTCACTAACAAGCTACTACAGATGCCCAAGTCTTCCTGCAGATGAGCTTCTCTAGAACAGGCTATCAGCTCTAGAGGAATGCTGCCAATGAACTTTGGTATTTATGCCTGTTTTCTTATTGAAAAGTTAGTGTTTGCACATAGTGTGCTTTCGCTAACAGAGAGGAATATCTGCCTTGTATTCTTTTTTTCCAATTTTGGCTGTCCTTTTCAACAGCTGCACTGTTCGGGAGGATCAGCAAGGTCTCTGTACCATGGCTTCTTGCCTCCTTGACCATTGCTGGCCTTTGAACCATAAGCAGTTCTTCTGGAAGAAACATTACTAAACTACCTAACCTGCCTTTCACAGAGCTTTGTTAACTTCAATGTGTTTTTCTTTCTGCAGTAACAACTCAATGGAGTGCACAAACTTGCTCCTGTATGAAGTGGGAGGCAATATTGGTAAGTCTGGATGGCAACTGAAAATAAGTACTCTGGTATCCAGTTTTTATGCTTAATTTGCCTTAGGAGGGAGTTATAAAAAGGATGAGATTTGGAGGGGGGCTCCAAAAGTTAGAAGTCAAATGAACATGTGTGGGTTAACCTCACCTACAGCAAACAGCACCTGTCAAAGCTCTTGTGTTGATGGTTCACATGCCTTCCAGCCATCACTGCAAAGCCTTTATAGTGCAACTATGTAGGAAGGTTGAAGCCTGGACTTCCAAAAGTACTAATGGATCTTATTCAGAAGCTGCCTTTCAAGGAAGGTGGAAACTAAAGACTCCAGAAGTCTTGAGGACAGAGACATGCAAAACTTTGTCCATCTTAAAAACAAACCTCCCATTCTGTTAAACGTACTGTGTTAAACTCCCTCTCCCCTCAACGATAAAGGTTCATGTTTGGAATTAAGTGTAGAACTTAAGATGAATGTGGTTTATGGTTTTAAGTAAAGGGCAACTTCATCCTATGCCACTAGGCTTTTAATTGAGTGCTTCTTATCTGGGCTTTCAGTGTGGTAGGCTGGCACATGGCATCAGTACTAATAACTCCAGCTCCACATGTGAATTCTGTCTGCCTTCATGAACCTTCTGACAGAGAACCCATACTAACTTGGGTGGAAGTTTCTCAAACCATATAGTTAAACAAGTTGATGATGTTCATTAGTCACCGATTTCCATTCATCATTAGGATAATGTCATCAAATGGAGAGGAGACTTAAATAATATGATTGCAGCAGCAGATTAGAGGTGTCTGAAAACGGAAAGGAATTCTTATGCCCTGTTACAGCTGCTTGTGGAGACTGTCCGTTACTGGAGTGCTTTGGCTGCCTCCAAGTATTTCTCTTAGTAGCATCTGTAGAAGAAAATCTGTCATTGGAAACAATTCAGTCTCTGGATTTGATCGCTAACATATTTCATTATGGTTTTCAAGTGCTAAAGTTATTGGGTATTAAAGTTAGAGTAGCCTTCCACAAAGATTAAAGCTTGGGCTTAGTATAGTTTTAAGAAACATATATTTATTTTAACATAAATAACTAGAACTTTTCCAGATTTGTGGAAACACTTCTGAATGGCTGTGGTATTGAAGTTAATGTGAACAAATACCATTTTTTAGGGGTAAAAAACCCAACACACACACACCCCCAACCTAGCAATTGTAGGACTAAGGATATAAGAAATGCTCTTTTTTCTGAATCTTTTGTTTTGACAGGTGAACATTGTCTGGACCCAGACACTTACCTCTTAGACTTGTACCACATCAATCCGCATGCTGAGTGGATAATTAAGCAAAACCCATCTCATCCTCGCATGTTCTAAGGAAAACAAGAGCAAAAGGAGGCATTTGGTTGAAGTGTTTGGAAGGCGTGGGAAAGCTATAGAGATGTTCCTGGTATAGTCACAGACTGGACAATGCTTGTGTCTTTGAAGGAAAAAACAGCTTTATTTACTACTTCCATGACAGCTGGCTGTGAGAGTACACTACCCTACATGCTAACAGGGGTGTTGATAACAAGCAGCAATTATCACTATGTTGCAGAATTTGCAGGGGGTATGATTATTCTTAAACAAAATATCCTCCCCAAACAGACCCTGCAAACAAAGCTACAGTGGTTGTGCAGCAAAGATGGAACAAAAGAGGAGAAACATCTGGTAGAAGACATCTGTTTCTTCTGGATTTGCTCCTTCTTTTGTTCACATCCACATTTTGGAGGAGAGACAGTCAAATGCTGCAGTGGTACTAGTGACATCCCTTTGGTAAGATCCACTATTGACTGTTGCACATCACCAGAAGAAGTTGTGATCCTGGGTTTCTCTAATAAGATACTGTTACATTCTTCGAAGAATGAAAAAAGGATGCTTCCAAAAAGGCCAGACGGGATGCAAGGCCAACATCCTGTATTTAATGACTACAGTTAAATACATATATGCAACAGAAGAAAATAACTTTCCTTGGAAAAAAGTATGAGATGGACAACAGCCTTTCAGATGTCCAGTGTGATAGGAGAGATGTCTGTCCCATACAGCTCTGCTGGTAATACAAAACCAAATGTACTGGTTGCCGTTGATGAGGGTAAAACATGCATTTATTTTGCTGGACAACCTATATATCAACAGATAACCAAGGAAATATTCTGAAGTTCATTTGAGGTTAGTAATCTGACCTGGCCGCATGAACTAAACTTCTTTTTGGAAGTCTCTGTGTGAACATGTCTGTTTAAGAACAAAACTAAACAAAAAAACCCTAAGATGTGCAGTGTCTGAAATGAGAGGTCTGTGCCTGTGTCTGGTCACACAGTGGGTACTGAGTTGAGCCTTTACTGCTCTGACTGCACGTTTTCATCCCGCGCAGCACGGTGTGATCGCTGTGGTCTGGAGAGAGACAAGGGTAGAGCAGAACGCTTGCGCCTCGCATCGTTGCATAATCATCATACGACCTCAGCTCAAATTGGATGTGCTTGTGGAAGAGGAGTGCAGAAGTACTGTTTTCTGTTGTGGTGATGCTAAAATACCTCATGTGAGGGAGCCTACTGCTTAGTTACAGGGAGTGGAACAAGCAGCGTTTCTGAAAATCCTGATGTCTTTTTTTTTTATATACTGTTTTTAAACACTGTTGGGTATTTATTCATGTGGCAGAAGCAGGGCTACCCTGCAAGTGTATACTCCAAGTATTTCATTTGCCAAATCCTAGCTGCACTAGTGACAATCTCCAGTATTATTTCTGTTGTTAAATGAATTTGTTTCCATTGCAGTCTGAACTTTTCCTCCTCTGCTTTTTTTCCGCCAGGCTGATGTGTAGCTATCCCTATTCATTATCTCAGAGTCCTAGTTTCTATTGTAAGGGCACTTCATTCTGTGGTTTGTTTGTCTGTGTGGTTAAATTCTCTTTGTGGTTAAGATCCTTGAGGAACAGGTGAGACTTAGTCCATATTGTTTCTAACGTGTTGTGAATACTGTGTGAGTGGTGCTGATGTCTTGAAATGATGCGTATATTAGAGAGTCTATCTACTTTTTTTGGTTGAGATGATACAGGTGCACTGACTGGTGGGATCGTCTTCATAGCTGTCTTTTTAAGAACCTGTAATAGAAACTTGCAAAAAAAGCACCTCCCAATCCTGACCCAGAACCCCAATGTCAAGACTTCTTGAGGTGCCTCTGTTTTATAGGGCTTACATTGTGCCTAAAAGGGCCTGATTCTTGTCCTTGAGGATGGGTGATCTGTGTCTCTTGAAAATCAAGCTGCTTTAAAATTGGGCATTAAAAATCGATGGTACCTATTCCCTCATCACTTCTGGAAATCTTTGTTGCTGTGATGGAGCTTAGCAAAGAGCAAATGCTAGAGATGTGATACTCTAAGAAATAACTAACACATAACAATATCAGTGTAAGCTCAAAGGATCATTTGTAAGCTGAATTGCATCCCTGCAAATCCCATTACCCTGCATTTTTTTCCACCCATCATATGCTGGATTTTTTATTAAACTTACTGGCTTCCATACGTACAAGGGGAAAACACTACATCGCTGCTTCTGTAAACAATAAATGAGTGGGTTTTTTTCGAACACCAAACAATGTGAATCAGTGCTGTGAAAAACAAGGTTGGTGGGAGATTCTCATGAGACAAATATCAGTTCTAAATATGAAAGGAAATGTTAAAAATAAAAATATCTTTCCAGATGATGGATGTGCTTTCTGATTTTTCTTTCCTATCTTTGTACCAAAAAGTATGAATTTTTTCAGTCACTGATGTACAACCTACTTCTGAATGCTGGCTTTTAATAACTTTTTAAATAATTTTTTAATTCTGTATTTAAAATTCATTTATTCAATGAAACAATAAAAATATGGTAAAATCTCTTGGCTCCAGTTTCATTAATGGCTGAGAAGAAGTTAGCATGGTAAATGGTACCACGTCTGTGAATGCCAGCAGGATTTGCCTCATGCCTTAAGAGGGATGTACCTGGGGTCTAGGCGAGCTTGACAAGAGTTCTGCGTTACAGCTTCAGGAGAATTTCCTCTTCAGATGATTCTGTGGGGTAGCTGCGCAAGAACGATCCAGGAGGAGGAAGAGGAGGTCAGTGTTGGGTATAGAAAACCCAGAGAAAAGTTGACAGGGGGTGAAGGTCTGTTTGTGAGCACCAAGGATTAGTGACTTCTGAAGGAAGAGGAGCTGTTAAAGATTTAAGCTTGAGGAAGGATGTCCATATCCCATGAGAAATCCCCTTCTCAGCCAAGCTGTGCTCAGTGACATATGTGCTGGGAGGACTAGTCAAGTTGGCCAAGAATAATAGGAATCCAGTCTGAATCTCTAGTTAAATTATGACTAGTATTTTAGTGTTCAATAGTTAGTGATGAAATGTGGCATAAATCCACTGCTGTTTGTTTAAAAACAGTAATGGCAGCAGCCTGTCCAGTATTGCTGGTAGAAAAGCAGGACTTGCTATCCTATCGAGAAACAAAAGGAAAGGGAGGAAGATCCAAGCAGCTTTAGAAAGATTTCAGAGCAATTATCTGAGGAAAACACCGGCTTATCAAACTCATTTTACCCATTCATCTTCAGTAGTATCAAAGTGCTAATCTGTCCCATCCCCAAGGGCTTTTTTTGATTGATCATTACACAGCTATCTCCTGTGGTCATAACAAAAGCCCAGTATTTATTCTGTATGCAACTTAAAGTCGGGTGTGCTGAGATAACAGGACATAGCATAAAAGAATCTTGCAAATGCTGGTTAAACATATTTGTGGATGAAGTGGAACTGAAATACTACGCATTAAAAAAATAAGTAATCTGCTTCAGGAAAAAAATATTTGCAGAAATCCAGGGGTCTTCAGAGGAACAAACGAAGCTTCATCTCTTGGAGGGAAACACCATAGGAAAACAGCTAAATGTACTTCATGGAGCAAAGTAAGTAAATGACAGCAAATACTGTTGTAAACAAAATACAGCTGCATTTGATTAAATCTATTTCTTTCCCCTAGTGCACTCCTCAGTGTTGAGAACAAGACAAATGACATCTGTGTTTTTGCATGCTGAGAGAATGAAACTTTAAAATTCTCTCCAAATCCTGTCTGGTCTTGATTGCACACGAGGGTTGCATATGTCTTCACCTTGGGGGGGGGGAAAGTAAGAGGCCATAGTTCAATACTTCAAGTTATTAGACAAGAGAATTTGTAGCTGCACTGACTTACCAGCTAGGAAATGGCCGTCACAGGATCAGTTCCTATAGTCTTCCCCAGCCATCTCTACTCCCTACAAACTCAGGCTTGTACGCTTTTTGTTTTGGTGTGGTGACAAACGTTTTCTTTCCTGAAGCAGCTCTGCATTTGCTTTCCCTTCCCAGTGCCTTGTTGTCCAGGGCAAGGCAGATGACCTCACCTGCCAAGGTGCTTCTCTCCATTACCCGAACCTGGCAGGATCCACTGAGCTAAAGGGGTTGCAGGTTTTTCCTCACACTATGTTCTGTCATCTAACTCTATCCAAGGGCTGGTCTAAAGGATGGGGGTGGTGGGAGGAAATTCCTTTTATCCTTAGTCCTTGGAAGGGAATGTGAAGTGGTGATGTTTTCACCTATCTGACCCTCTTGTCTGTCCCTACTTGCCTGGCTGGTGAAGTTGAAGGAGTAATTAACTAGGGGATAAAGGGAGAAAAGAGGAAGAAAACCCAACAGAAATGGGTTGGTGTACCCATGTGGGTTGTTTGGGTTTTTGTTTGTTTTGCAGGGTTTGGAAGAGATGCATGTGCACATGAGCTCTGCTGTCGTCTCCTTGCTCATCCCAAACCTTGCTCTTGGCAGGCTGCTGTAGAAACTTGGTCCTGTGGTTCCCCATCCTCTGCAGGCTGAAAACCAAAGGCTGGTTTCCCTTAATCTTCAGTTTTCTCCAGCTTGCCCCTTCTGTTCTGAGAGGGTGATGTGAGTCTTCAGTACTGAATGTACTTCATGTTGGTCCATGCGTGTGGATGGATGCTCCAAGCTGTTCATGGGCTGCTTGTGACTTGTATTGAAACTGAATCTTTTGAGCCTTACCCAGAGTTTTAAAAGGCCTGAGGAGCACGGTTATATGTAACCCACCTGGGTTACCTCCTATCTCAGCCCTTTGTATGTGCCTAGTCAGTGCAAGCAGAAACAGTTGCTTTTATCTGTGTTGATGGCTCTGTAGTAAGCATTCTCTGGACGCAAGAGGCAGTCAGAAAGTGGGATAATTTTACTTATAACAAAGCAGCAGAGCTGGCTCAGGGTTTCAAGAGAAACTGTTAAAGATATTGCATTGTTTTCTTCAAAAGGACAAATAGACCTGGGGGTTCCCCTAATAGCTCTCCTGATTCTGCACTGTGCTCTCGGAGCATGTTGTTGTGGGTTGCATTTATTATGAGCCACTTATTATCCCTAATTATTTAGCAGGGGGGAGGTCTCTTACTAACAGGCAAATTTGTGACTTGATGAACACTCAGCTGTCTGTATTTAAGATAAAATTACCATAATTAACAAATCGATCAACCCTACTTTGACTTTGCCTGGCTGGGACAGAACAAATAGGCTGAATGAGACCTATTTAGTACAAAGGTAGAGAAAGGGGTTTGCAGACCTCAGGATGCACAGGCTTAAAGCTTTTTTTTTTTCCCCACACACGCTGCTTTTAATGGTAATGTCACATAATTGTCTCTTGTTAGATAATTTTGTCTCCTACAAAAAGCACTCGCGCTGTGCTTTCTTCAGCTCAGCCCAGCAAGGCAGAGTCACGGTGGCTGAATAGCCAGGTGGGTTGTTTTGTTATAACCTAAACCTCGAGCAGGGGGTGGGTTGGATTCTCTGGGTGCTGTGCTCTCTTGTGACTCTTACCTGGTTGTTTGCAGAACTTATGTCTTTGAGAGCAAGATTAATGCCTCAGGTTGTCTTATGGTTGGCAGATGTTGCCTGCTCCGACTCCCCCAGCCGCTTCTCTTCATGTCACTTTGTTGTTCGAGGGTATATGTGCTTCTAGCCCTGCCCAATCCTTCCAGCTCTCTGGTGTGGGAAGAACTTGTCCCCAGCTCTTATTCCAGGTAATTTGTGCCTGCTAGCAGTTGTTCACATAGGAAAGGAAGTTAAATAACTTGTCTGCAGCTGCAGTTCTGGAGAGCCATCTCTCAGGCTGCACCCAGCATGTCCAAAGTGTGTTGAAATAGCACAGGGTGCGGAATAGTCCCTGGGCTTTGAATTCATCCCCTGACTTAATTCATGGTAGTCTCCTGATTAAAACAACACTTGGAGACCTGTGCTGTCTAGAAAGCATTCAGCTCCAGAAATTTGTCCCTGTCGAAGCTTTTGAGGTATGTCTGTGCACTCTGGCAAGTGCACTCTGCATGTGTTGTCAGCCCATCTTCACTGTCTTGTCACTCCAGGATTGTGTGGCATCCGCACATGTATCTGAGGTGATCCTGTTAAGTAGACAAGATACTGGAGGGCCAAGGAGATGCTCTCCATTTCACTGTATTCTGCTGTCCTGTGAAATGAACTGATAAAGTGTAGATCTGCTATAGAAGAAGAAACCAGTTCTGGCCGTCAGTATGAAAATGGGGAGGGTAACTAGGTGCCTTCCCTGAGAAATGGGGCTGTCCCTATGATTGACTCTATGAAGGGCAGATCTGGCCATGACGGAGGGAGAGACTGTCCCAGTTACAAAATGGGGCTACTTTAGCATCAGCTGGTTGCTCTTACAGGAGGACGAAGATGTCTACAGGGGAAGCTGGTGCTCCTTGCCAAAGGTGGTGGTTCTTGCTACATCTACTCATCTGGCAGAAAAGGGGTTTGCTTACACATGTTGTGTAAGAAAATCACAGTCAATTTTATTAAAACAGATTGTTAAAAAAGTAATCTGTAAGTGCTTCAAGGGACTGGAACCGCTTAACCTGGGGAGTCGTTATCGTCCCGTCCCTTTTTTTGCATATGCCAGTGGGGAGGTTTATCCTCGCTGTACCCATACCCACAGGCAGGCAGCAGCTGCGGTGTGATAAGGGTATTATGTCTGATGGATAAATGGATGCCAGAGGATGTCTGGCTTGGTCTGTGATGCCAGTGGCTCAACGTTTCAGATGGCCTTGTCGTGGCCGCCTTGTTCTGTGGTGTGCGTGGCTGCCCTCCATTTTGGAGGCTGGTTGCGTCTGTTGGGTGTTTTGCTGCTCTGCTCTGATCCTATCCATTGCTCTCCATTTGGCATTTCCTCCATCCAGCTCCGGAGACATCCCTGGCTGGAGGGGACAGTGAGTAGCTGCTGTAACTGTCACATACATGCAAGGAAAACCCGTGTTGAACCGTCAAAGGCAGAGCCAAGAGCATTTGAAAGCTTCATTAGCCAGGCTTTGTTCTGACGGCGCAGTCAGGCGGGGAAATAATGCTGTGAGTGTTATCAGCCATGTGCAGGAGGTGGTTGCGTAGCAACCCCGATTGGGGTACCGCGCTGCTTTTCCGAGAGGAAAAAGAAATACTCATTTTCTTCAATTTAGAGGCATTGCAAACAGGAATTCATTATCGACGAAGGATTCACTTAGGTTTTACATCTCGTAAAGAGATGGCAGGTGGTGTTGGCCTCGTTTTAGTATCGTGTAAGTGCAAACTCACAAGTTAAATGAACCTGGGATAATCTAGGTTTTGTTTGTATTTTCAGTTGCTGTTTTTCATCCCTTTGTCCTGCTGGGGCTTAAAATGGGATGAGGACTGGAAATTTCATCGCTCCTTTCAGACCTCATGTAAAGGCATCTCCAGGGAGCCCTCCTTGGTATCATGTTGATTATTACAGGTGAGAAGGGTGACCATGTTCCCTCTTCCCTCTGAGCCCTGTTTAGAGAGTAAAGTGCAGAAGGGGGGTGGTTCTGCTACTGCATCTCCATGTCAGGCTGGAGAAGTGGTCAGGCTTCGGAGCCCCTGCAAACCTGCAATACCTGGGAGGCTGTTAAGGAGCATTGGATGTATGGATAGGAAATAGATTCACCAACCCGCTTCTTGTCTAGAATCCTAGATGGTGAGATTGAGGTAAATAGAGACTGTCCAGGATTGTTTTGAAGAGTAGCATGATTACATGGTGCAAGAAACCAAGTCCCAGCACTGAGGAATGGGATTGCCAAGTGTGCAGTAGGATGGGGCATCCCATCATCTCCCTGTCCTGCTGCAGCTCTAGCTGTTTCCCGCAGAAGGGGCACAAGGAGCTTTTTCAAACTTCAGCTTTGGTGTATATTGCGTAATAACAGCAGTGGGGTAAAGGCAGTCTACCGTGAAGGAGGTATTGGATTGCTGAGACATGTGGTCATCCCTAATGAACCTGTCTAGATTTAGTGACTAGGTACAGGGCAGCACACTATCCATGCCATTCATCTGGACAATGGATCTGACTTTCTAAACAAATTTGCATGGACTGGAGCATCTGCCCTTGTACACTCCTCCCTGGGTGCCTAAGACAGTGATAGCACAGAAAGGGCATGCCTGAGTGCTACCAAGGGAAGATATTAAATAGGGAATTAACAACTACAGAATATTTATTGTGCTTCTGCGGCTCTGTACAGTAATGTGGAAATCACTATTTTGTTTTTTGTTCAGCTGTTAATATCTGTGTTGCCAGGGTGTGCAGACAACAGCAGAAGGGTGCTGGTATTGGCAGTGAGATTTGGGGTCTGTGATGGAGGAGACCTGAAATGAACGTCCTCTGTGTGGTCTCACCTACTGAGAAAGTGGAGGCATTTTCTTTCACTGATTAGCTAGTGCATTGAGCGACAGAAATAGAAAGAATATTATTTGTACATTATGAAACTCCTTTCTCTGTTTTGTCCTCTAACTTCAGTCTTTCAATATTGAACAATAATACATCTTCCCTTCTCATGAGCAATTCAGTTTGCAGACTGATTCAGATTAACTTGGACTCTCACTGTATTAAACACTTTAAGAAAAAAACATCGGAGCTCAGGATGTTTATGAAAAGCAATTTCCTCAATGCCAGGCAGTTTAATAACTCTACAGCCATGGCATTCAGGCTCATTTATTTTAAGCTATGTTTCCAAACTGTGACGGGTCAGTAATAAATAAGCCAGTGGGGCAGATTTTGTGTGGAAGAGAGCTCGTTTCAACAAAAAGAACACAGGCAAGTTCAGTCGGGAGTGTAGAGAATAACGTAACTCTTAAGTCTGCCAAATTTAAGGCTTGTTTGAGAAACCAAATCTTCTTATAATCAATATTTCCCTGTTGAACTATGGGCAGCAAGTGAAAATTTGGAGTTGTATATGGCAAAATTGAAAATTCTGCTCCTCTCACATCCGAACAGTTTTGTTTCTTGTGACAGTAAAATTGTTCTTCTATGTATCGGTCTGGATGTTTCCTTTAATCAAGTTCATGGTGGAGAGAGGCATGTAGCCCCAGGCAGTCTTTTGCACCTGAGACCTCAGACCTATTCAAGCAATAAATATACACATCACAGTGTGTTTCAAAGGACTTGTTAAAAATATTGGAAACCAGTATCTTGTAGGAAACAATGTGAGTTAATACTATTTGTTGAAAATACCTTTTACAAACCACGTGGGATGCTGAGCAGGTCAACTGGAATGTGTAACAACATTCACCTATCTCCCGCTTCCCTCTGTGGACATTCAAGCAGAGATGTTGGTGGTTTTAGGTTTTATTATCTCCCCTTGAAGCATGGAGCATGCTGAAGAACCAAGCTGAATTGCTTTGCTTTGTGTCCGGCTCCACTTATGGAAACTTTGGGCTCTCCAGCTCAGGAAGGTCTTTTCTTCTGCATCTACCATGTTCAAGATAGCAGGTTCAAAATGTAAAGAAGCTTCAGAAAGTTAGAATAGACAGATTGTTGTTAATATATGGGAAATTGGCTTCTGTTGGTGAAGTTTCCTTTCAGATTGCTCCCTGGTAATCTGAAATCTCCCTTCTTTTCTCTGTGGAGTGTGAAGTGCTGTGGATTGTTCCTTGCTAATCAAAATATTGAGCTTGATTAAAGTGTTATCTAGCTCACTGATATTTAAGACATATCTGTTGGATAACTTCTGTGAATAATTGAGCAGGGAGGTTGTCCCTGCCACTTGTTAAGAGCCTAGCTGGGAGGTTTTGCTGTGGCTGGCCAGGGAGGTGTGCTGGCTCTGCTTTTATTTTTGTTGAACAGTAAATTTATAAATTAGGTGCCCAGCATGAATGTTTATTTAAGAGTCCTGACTTTTTCATAATGTTCCTGAGTGCTCACTTATTAGAAGCTCACACCGTGAATCCCCAGGAATTCATGAGACGTTTTATATATCTGTGCACTTTAAATAAAGCTCACAAGTGCAGGCTTCCCACGCTAACCTTCCCCTTCTCCAGCTTGGCAGAAAGAGCTGCACCAAAATCTTGGGGTCTTTTGCCTGTCGATTAACTTACACGTGGAGTTTCTTATTTGAAACAGGGGCTTCAATGGTGGTCAGGGTGACACTGTCTCCAGTGGTTGTGTGGATAATGGTATGAGCAAATAAAAAAATATGTCCATAAGAGCTAATGAGGAAATCTAGTTAGGTCCATCGCTGCCTGTTCATGACTTTAATCTATGTTATCACAAATAACGCTATGGGATTTCTTATACTGGACAGTGATCTATCTGCCTGTGACACTTGGTGTGTCATTACCCTACAAGCATGGGTACCTACAAATGCTATCTCTCAGTGCTGTAGCATTTTAGTAAGGCTGCTTCTGAGATCAAGACCTGGATCTTTAAAGAAACAAACCATAAACTCCTGACCTTCTAAGAAAGGTCAGGCATAAAAATATCTTCACCCCCGCCTTCTTCTTTCCCTCTGTCCTAAAGCCCATGATCTCTACGACCCAATGAATCAGGACTCTTGGCAAGTATGTCTACCATCAGAGTGCTACAGCTGGTGGGCTAATTAGACAGAAATACAATCCATCTTGAACCCACATCCCCTCTGTTGCTCCTGCTCAGCACACACGATTTGTCCTGTTCTGCCTGCGCTGTCTTGGGTATGGGCATATGTATTTGTGAATACCTACACAGGGACAAATATTGCTTCTCTGGTGGTTAAAGGGTTTTATTTTTTTAAAAGCTACCATAATAAATTGAGTCCTATAGCCTGCTTACACTGGCAAGGATTAGATGGAAAGAACGCATTATGCCTCATCCTCCCGCAGTCCTATCCGCAAGGATGTCTCTGCTCTCAAAGCCATTTCTGAGTCATCACTTGATGAATTTGGCTGCGGGGGCACTGACTAAGTCCCCAGCATAGTCCAAGGGTTGCATCCCAGTATGCCGCGAAGGGATGCCCACTGTTACATCAGGTGACTGAGAGCGTGCGTTGCTGGCTGCTTCTTGGCTTCTTTTTTTTATTCCTTTGATTTAAAGGCATTCTGTCAGTGTTGTGAGGATTAATCTTGCTTAGATATGCTACTTTACAGAGTTGCAGAGAACAAGAATTGTCATCTAAATTGTTTGTAATATTTTCAGGCATAGCCTCCGGTTGTGGGTGCTTGTTTTTCTTTTCTGTTCATGTTTTGGCTCACAGGTGTTTTGCTTTCTATCTAGATTTCTATCTAGATCTATCTGATTTTTCTTTCCCAAATATCCTGCCTACTGCACACTGAAGGCTGAGGAAAACTTCTGTCTGAAAAACCGGACCTGATTTAAGGTTTCCCTGCCTTAATCTCTGGTCAGGTAGCTGGAAGCGTACGTAAAAATGATACAGAAAGGAGAGAGCCTGCCAGTTTTAACAGTGTTCAGCTCTGGCAGTGGCATCCCAGCTGTTTCCAATCTTCACCTTGCTAGAAAACCCATTTCCATGATGATAATCGTTTGACAGCTTTTAATCTTCCAGTGCAGATGTGACAATATAGTTTCATAATCTGCTTCTGTGCATTAGGCTGCTCACTTCTATTCCCAAAGATCTGTGGCTGACTAATGTATAGGTTTGTCCGATGGTATGTGACACAACCGCGCCAGCTTGCACTGCTTAAGTCAAAGGGCTGTCATGTTACAGCAAGTGTCTGCAGAAAGTGGGTGTGATGTAAATGCATCACTGTGATTTTTAGCATGAGTTGGAAACTTGAAGCAAAAAGTCATAAGAACCCATGGATAGCACCCTGAAAAACTTCTGTATGAATCACGGTAAATAGAAGTCACTGAGTTTGTGTAGTAACCAGGGAAAGAGCAGAGGAGTGACGTTCCTCATGCTATCCCTCTGCAACATGACCGTTCTTGGTAACGTTAGAGGGATCAGTGGGCTTCAAGCCAAAAATAGGAAAGGGTGACGCACTCCCACTCCAAAGGGGTGCAGAGCAGCAGGCACTAGTGTGTTCCCCTCTGTCGCAAAGGATGCCAGTTACTCAAGAAATCCCCAGAGACGTTTCTATAAGTCATTTGTGGGAGGCAAAAGTACAGAGATGACGGGGAACAATTGGAGCATCGTGTCATCTGAGGTGTGCTTTGCTGCAAAACTTGTGGGAAGGGGATAGAGCATTAACATCTAACAAAGCTGCATCAGGAGGAGTGTGGGGGAACATCTGCTTATATGTCTGAATATTTCATTATAACTTGCACATGTGGTCATTTGACCCAGCATGCAGATCTATTTACGCTAACAGTACACTAATTTGATCTTGTTAAAGCCAAATGAAAGAATGGTCAGACACTTATCCCGAGTGTCTACACATTCACTTGTTCCTAGATGACCAAGTGTGTTTAATTAAAAAATAATGAAAATTTCAATAAGTCTCAATGTATAGACAGCTTAAAATGAAGATGAAACATGGTTGAAATGTAATCAATATCTTGATCAATCCTTGAGTTTATTTTTGGGAAGTGGCAGTGAGCCCCACAGGGGAAAAATTGGCAAAAGACCTTTTTCTGTTGAGACCACATCCAATTAAACAAGAAACTTAGTAGAAAGAAAAAGCAATTTCCAATTGTGCCTAATGAATCTACTAAAAAGCGTGTGAGAATGTGTGCACAGAAGGTTTTGACAAAGAATGCAGCACTTGTTTTACTGATAGTAATAATACTTCAATATAGGTAAAGATGGAAACTAGTCCAAAGCTGGGTCTAGGTGTAAATCCTATCATTTATCATCTGTGTTCTTTTAGAAACAAGACATGACTGACATACATGCTTAATTCAAACTAAATAGCCTATAAAACAAGTTCCCCAAGGCTAATAATAATAATATCAGGAGAAATGAATATAAGGATGATTGAATACAGGATACACTGAAAAGTGAATATGGAATATAGATACATATCATGCTGGCAAGAATGGGCTGGTGTTTATGGTATCCTCGAAAGTCTAATCCATCATCTGACCAGAGAATGTAATGCAGTTAGTATCAAAAAAAGATGCCTCTGTTCAAAGCAATACATGCACATTATAAACCAGCAAATGCAAATAATCAATCAAAAGCAGCAAGCGGGCAAAAGTGAAATATCATCAAGCAATAATTCAGATCACAGCTGTGATTATGAGAAATAACCTTAAATCTGCTATTTAATTAATATTAAGCTTCTGACACCCTCTAGGATGGGGCACACAAACCATCTCAGGCTAATATGATAATAGTAAGAGAAAATGTTATGTTCCTTAGACATTACAGAAAGTGAATTAACCATTCGTCAAAGGCTCTCGGATCTGTGCGTATAAACAATGTTCTCTTCACCCAAATGCTGCTCAGGCAACAGCTGCTTTCCTGGGATCAAGCATCCCTTGTCAGAGACCCCAGTTCACCCTGGGGCAATACAGTAGTACCCCGGTCACCTTTGGGGTCCCTCTTTTGTACTGACCCACGGCTGCTGTGTAGCCTGGTCTTTTCTGCTCCCTGGGGAAGAAGAGAGATCACCTACGTGACCCTCCTGAGCAAGACTGGCTGCAGCTGCTGCTCGTCCAAGGCTGGTGACTGAAGGTTGGTTGCCTTCCTGTAGGGTGAGGGTGCCCAACTCAAGTACCCGGCTTCAGAAAAGATACTCCAATACCTTCGGTAGCCAAATATACACGTAGAGAAGCGGCTCGCACTTGCTCCCATAGCCTGGATGTTCATATGCATGCAGATCTGAAGAATGGAGCTTTTTCTAGGTGAGTGCACTGGCTGTAGATAGATATATCTTTGTAGTAAGATTGTAGATTTGCATCGCTAATGGAAGGACTGTGATTCCCAAGTCTGGCAATCAAGCAGCTTTCCACCATCTTTGCCTGTTTTGTGAGTATGTGTGTGTGGTAAATGACCTTTGGAATGAAAATATTAACAGAAAAGGAAAACATGATTGTAATTTATGAAATGTTAGCCCAGATGCCTCTAGGGGGGAATAGACCTTTCAGTCTTGCAATCTGATACATTGCTGGGGTGCCTGCATTGACACAGGTGCATTTAAAGAGTCAATTAAGGGGAAACTGTGTATTTACACAGCCCGGATTAATTTCATGGTTTGGCAACTTTTTTTTTTTAAAGAGTTGAGACTACTGATATTGCTTAAAGAGGTTGCTTGTTCAGAAAGTATTGGAGAAGGTACCAGAGGAAAGAGGTGAAGCACAGACCTCTGGTAACAAAGCATTTAGGTGGACGATCCACTCTGGGAGAGCATCAGACTGAACAGCCACTGCATGTGCTGGAGCAACCCTTGAGAGCGGGATTTGGGCTCTTGGACGAAAACAATGTTGCCAAATGGCTGCAAATAATTGTCAAATTTCCAGGGATGTTATCTGAAGGAGAACAAAGAAAGTGGGTGCTCTCCTGGCAAGTTGCTTTGTGCAATTCAATTTTCTGGGTAAAAGCCCTGAGTTTCTATCTTCATTACTGGCCAGGAGCTTCCACATAAAAACCTTAAAAGACTCTCTTTGAACTTTGAGGCAGATCAATGCCAAATGGAATGGGGGAAAATTGTTTATTGCTGAGGAAAATACAGCACTGTGAATAATAAGGAAGAAAATGCAGCTGAGGGCTCCAATTGAATCTCTATTATGCCTATGATTAAAGATAATGTGCTAGGAAAAGGGGATTAAAGAAGGGTTTCTGTGCTAGGTTGGATGGCTAAAAACATGGTGATTGTGGCTGCTGAGCCCTCATTGGCCTGGGCTTGATATCTAAATTATAGGGCTATTACACAGAAATGAGCCTGACGCTCTGTCTGAAATGCAGAGCCCCCCCGATGCCCAGCTGGCTGGGGAAGACTGGTCCTGCTTGAGGCTTGGAAACTCTCTGTCTCTATTTTCCTTGACAACTAAGGGTTTGTAGTACTTTGCATGACCACAGAGCTGGTAGGGCTCCTTCTTTGTCTTTTTGGCGGTGGTGAATAGGAGATGAGCTTGTTTGCTGCAGGAGAGCAGTCACATCCCTGGTGCTGATCAAACCTCTTCCCGAATTACCTGTCTCTCCCTAGTCTGTGGCACTGAACTGGTGCCTTCACTCCGAAGCACTCCACGGGGCTACAGCTTGAATTATCTGAATTGTTGCTTTCCTTGAAAAGCTCAGAAATACCAAGTCAAAGGAAGGGGAAGAAACTTAAATCTGACATAGCTCAGACCCACAAGGTCCTCCCCCAGCAGCACCAGTGAGCAGAGCAAGGGGAGGAGAGCCTGTGTTGAGTGAATGGGGTGAGGTGGACGAGTTGCAAGGGTTGGACTTCATTTTGTTTTATTATAAACATCATTACAACTTTGAGCACATCACTGGCCTTCCTAGCATCTCTAGCACCGTGTATAGAATAGGATAATAATATTCCTTTGGTGTATTTTGGTCTGTGCAGATGATAACATCTTTTGCAGTTTTATGTGTTTATATAAAGGTTTAACCAGATTTGGTTAAACTTTCAGGACTGTAATGAAATACAATAACATGTACAGCATCCTTGGAAAGAAACACAAAAAGTGATAAAGACCTCTTCACAGTCATGTGGAAACTATCAGCATGTACCCTGCACCCCTGTACAGTGGTGTGGGTCTACAAATAAACTACTTAATTTACTTTAAAACTTCATGCTAAAGCTTTTATTTTTTTTTTAAGAGGCTAAAAAAAAGTCAAATATGTATAGGTTTGTATAGTCACCTACGCTCCCATGTAAACCTCCAGACAGTTCATGTGTTGACTGCTTTGTTTTAAAACTGTTTTTTTCCTTTTGTTAATGAAGCCTGTGTTCCTTTATTGCTGAGGGTAATATATGGGGAAGCAGTGCAAGATTTATGTTTTCAAGAATAAACTTGCATATTTTAAGCAGTTAGGGTTGTAAGTAATGGCTGAGGAATTGTTACTTGGCAAACTTAATTAGATTTGAAATGTATCTGGGCTTGAATTTGGGAGATACTGATTTCTGTTTAAAACTAAATTGTTTTCTGGGATGAGAAGAAGATTTCAGCGACATGTTTTTATTTAGTAGGCTCAAGGCACTTTTCACAAACTTCAGAATCATTCAGCATCATAGTCATTTTCTCCGGGAAATCCTTCCTGCTCCCCATCCTCAGACCCCACAAGCCTTGATCTGGGAATTGCTGCTATCAGCTGCTTGCAGCGTTCTGCTCCTGGCTTATCTTCTCCTGACACAGAAAGGACACTGTCAACTGCTAATCAACCTCGAGCCCACAGATCTCCTAGAAACATCAACAGTATCTGCACTGTCCCCTCTTCTTTCTTTCCTTCTCATCTTATTGTGGAGGGAGCATCCTTTACTGTCTGCAATTTCCCTAAGCTTAAAAATGGAAGCACAATTTGTTATGCTCGTGAGTTGCTACATTGACATTTAGCTGAACTTTATTTTTAAGCACAGAGCTACTTAAATATGGAGTTACGGGGCACACAGTTATCCACTTAGTCTCCAAACAGTAAGGTCAGATCTCCCTCTGGCACCAGTAACACCAGCATTTGTACCATGGCACTGGGTGGGGTAGCACTATTTCCACCCTGGCTTTGCCACCACTTTGGGGGACGTGCTGCAAATCCTGTTCCCTTGGAGCCCCAGGCTGGTCGTTGGCTGCTTGGTGTCACCTCTGGGTCACTCTCCCTCTTAGTGCCAAGTACGTATTTGGTGACCTCGTTCTGGGATGTGGGTGCCCCGCGGAGATCAGTCAGCACCTCTGCAGGTGCCAAGGGTCTGGTATGACAAACTGTAGTTCCTCAGCAAAGGAAAAAAGTAAAGGTGCTGTAGTGAGAACTACATCTTCTGCAGGAGGACAGGCCAAATTGTAATTTGGTCCATCACCCACTCGGGTATTTTGAACTGGAGTACCTAACCTGTGCTAAATGCACCCTTTCAAGCTTCTCTTGACCTTGATGTTCCTTGGATTATTTAGTTAAACAACCACACGAACAAAACTCAGCTTTTCTTTCAGTATTCCTGTTGCCACTCCTATTTCTGCTACTGCTCTGGCTGCCTGGTGTGGTTTAATCCCAGCCAGCACTGAAGCGCCATGCAGCTGCTTGCTCTCTCCCCCTCACCCAGTGGGATGGGGGAGACAATCAGAAAAAAGTAAAACTCTTGGGTTGAGATAAAGACAGTTTAATAGGACAGAAAGGAAGAAAATAATAATAATAAAAATAAAATTACAATAATATAGTAAAAGAATTGGAATATACAAAACAAGTGATGCACAATGCAATTGCTCACCACTTGCTGACCGATGCCCAGTTAGCTCCCAAGCAGCAACCTCCCTCAGGCCAACTCCCCCCAGTTTATATACTGGGCATGATGTCATATGGTATGGAATACCCCTTTGTCCAGTTTGGGTCAGCTGTCCTGGCTGTGTCCCCTCCCAACTCATTGTGCCCCTCCAACCTTGCTGGCTGGGCATGAGAAGCTGAAAATCCTTGACTTAGTCTAGACACTGCTTTGCAACAACTGAAAACATCAGCATTCTTCTCATACTGAATCCAAGACATAACACTATACTAGCTACTAGGAAGAAAATTAACTCTATTCCAGCCAAAACCAGGACACTGCCGTTGCCTGCCACATTAATATCACAGTTATCATCACTATGCCAAAATGTGGCAGGAACAGCAAGTGTTTCTGCAGGAGTTGGGGGGCAGAAGAGGACTTGGGGTCCTGGGGACTGGGGGTGTCTCGGGAGAGCTTGGTTGATGAACCTAAGCATGTGTTTTGTGCTTCCATGATTTTACTGAAAGATCAGGTAATATGTGTGGGGTAAACCTCCAGCTCTAAGTTCTGTGCAATTTTTACTGTCTTTAAAGGAGGAAAAATGATTTGAAGTCAGAAAGTGCAGCCTAAGCTGTAAAGGCCCCAGTTGCTGGTGAGCAATGCAGCACTGGTCTGGTGTGGTTGGAGTCCCGCCATCAGGTGATGCTCACCTCCACAGTGAGGACAAGGCAATGACGTCTGCTTTGTTTTATGGGTCTTGTATGACTGGTTCCTATGAATTTTCCAGCATGCCTTTGTGGCTAATGAAAACCAGTGTGTGTCTGTGGTGAGCTTTAGCCTGGCTGTGCTAGATCCCAGCCTCTACCCTTCTGTGTCTTGTTATTTAATGTGAGAAAACAAGGTCAAAGATACAATAACTCCCCACTCCATCCACAATTCTTCTGCTGCAATTTTTTAAGAGCCAGTCATGCGCGAGATCAGGCAAAGGTTAAATTGCAAGGCTTTCTTAGTCAAGGAAAGATTTGACTCCTAGCCTGAGGCAGGGATATCTAACCTGAGTTGTTACATTGCTTGTTAGATTCTGTTTTTTCATAGGCAAAATGTATTGACAGCATAACCTCAATATCCTTGTTTTCTGTGAGGAGTGATGGATTTTAGTAAATCTGCATAAACCTGATCTGACACACCCTGGTAACGTTTATCCATAACCTGTCCAACTTTGGGCTGCCAAAAAATGGGCGGCGTTGTACTTTTACTGACTTATACCAGGAAGAAGCGGTTTGTGTTTCTGCATCTAGTATCTGGTTAGTGGGAACTGGGAATTATTAGATGTCTTTTCAGATTTATGCCACTGCAGATGAGCAAGACTTGTGTTTCTTGTGTGTGTATACAGGGCAGAGTTGACTTGTGACACGGCCATGAGCACTGGCTGATTGCCTCTGCTTTGTAAGGGAATTGAGAAAATTTAACTTTGATTACCTAAGTTCACCCACACTGAAATTTATACAAATGCAACCTGAAGGCACATTGCTGCAGGCACCTTAGGTGGCAGCTCTGCTTGGGTGTGCTGACGGGCTGAGGGGGAACCTCTAACTGAATAACCTCATGGACTTTGCTGGTCCTGACGAGCTTTTATGTGGCTTTTCATATAAAAAGAAAATGAAGTTGCAGCACAGTAAACTGCATTAAAACTGCAATGTAGGACCATCCATATGGACCATCTGGCAGACCCAACTGAATCGCTGAGCCTGCAGGGCTCTGTGTCCAGTGACATGCGGAGGGAAACCATGCGTAAACAAAAACATTGCTCATTTTATCAGCAGGAAAAGTGCTTAATATGACAAAGGATTTTATAGTGACTGTTATCCTCTATGAAATCTATTGTAGTTAATTTTTCTTCATGGTGATATAGGCAGACCTCACCTCTATAACATGCTGTATTTTTCTTGACCCTGCACAGATGTTGCCATACTCCATTTTGTGGTCTCTCATCTCATGACAAAGGTAGTGATTTCTCTACCTGCTCCTTCCAGATTTCTTGAGTGTAGATTACATTTGTAACCAAGGAGGAAAATTGCAGGAAGTCCAACAATGTTGCTCAAGTCTCAAATATTCTTTGAGATATGGTTTAATAGAGCCGTATCTCAACAGATGTGGCTGTTTTCTTTCTGCCTATTCCTTCCCGGCATCCCTGTCTAACTAATATATTCATAAAAGAAACATTTTGTTAATCAGTCCCCACATACTGTTGCAGAATGAGCTCCAAGCTTCTTTAAAAAGCCCTAAGACCCATTTTTGCAATGAGTGCCGCAGTGGAAGTGCAGGCTGTGGTACAGCCGCAGCAGGTGGGGTGAAAGCCCATCCCTGTTTCAGCCAAGGATAAAACATTGGTAGCCACCTTCCAGGTGACTTATTGCCTTTTGACTGCCAAATTAAAATATTTGGGAGCCCAAAGGAGCCAGAATTAAAGCTGTCAGCATCTAAGGTGAATTTTGGAAGAAAGTATAGTTGACCTTTCTTTCCCTTATGTGGACTGCTTATTTCTCCAGTGTCTGTACAACTTATGCCTCTGCAGACAGAAAACAATCTTTGCCTTCACATTGGGATTCAGATAAACAAAGGCATCATCAGCTACCCCCAGAGAGCCTGGGTGTAATTGAGGTTATTAGCTTTGCTATTTTTCAGACCGCGGAGCAGGCTGGCAAGAAGCCAAGCCCTCCCTGCGCTGACAGCATCTCTGCTGCTCCTGCAATTGCTGCGTTAAACACCTCCTGCATCCCGACCGGCCCCTGCCTCCTCTGCTCTGTCTTCTCCAGACTGCCAATCCCCTTCACACCAGGGAGCTTTTGAAATGGCAGCATGTCCGACTAAAAATAAAATGAAATTTTAATGACTGCAGAATATCCCCCTTTCCACCCCACTGCCCTCTGGAGGAAGGGGAGGGTTGGGAAGTTGTGGAATGTCCAAGAGCTGATGCAGGGGTGAATGTCCCTCACATGCTTTACTAGGGCATGTTTTGGTGGGGAGGAGAAAAGAAATAGAACAGATATTTTAATTAACCAAATTATTTCTTTTTTATTACCTTTTAGTGACAGGGATGGAGGAAAGTGGCTAGGGAATCATTTGTTTGACTTGGTAGTGGCATACACAGGCAACCGACTCCATCCATATGGTTGTGGTGCAACTGGTGCCTGAACACAGAAAGTGTTTTGGGGCACTGACCAGCCCTTCCAAATCTGCCAAAGCTTGGGCACTTTGGGAGAGCTAGGCTGGCAGAAACCCCTGAGCACCAAGCACTGGCTGTCAGAGCTTCACGGTGGAGTCCCGTCGGGGTATGTGAGCAAAGCTGCCGCACTGGCATCCCTGGACCTCGCAAGAGTTTTTGAAGGGAGCTCGGCACTGCAGTAGCCAGTGAAAGCTGCTCGGTGTGCTCAGTCTAGATGGGGTTTCTAATTTTTCCTCCATTTTGCCGTTGAGAAACGCCATGTTGTAACACTTGATGCTTGTGTTCATTTAACCATGGTGCTGAGCCACTGCGTTTCTTCCTCCACTGCTCTGGAGACCACTGTGCTCTAACACCTCACAGCCTTTCTCCTGGTAGTGGACCTATTTAATCATTGCTAAAATAAATGATTTGGAGACATTGGATTAAACTGTAAATCTGTAGTAAGGCAACATGTCTTATCAAGATGGGGACTGGGAGGCAAAATAACCAGAGGTGTTACCGTCCTCCTAGAGTTTGCTGCGGGAAGAAGCGTTCCCTGTGGCAGAGCGTTGTGATGACCTTCCACACGGGAAATCCTCCCGGGGATTTGCAAACTCCAGCACTTTCTGCTCAGGGTTTACAAAAGGCCTTTCCCTGCCTGTATATCCTTGCTTCGAAGGCTGTAGAAAGGCTCGAATCTGGAACATCTGCCCTCAGGGCAGGAATGCCCAGCCAGAGCCGGTTCTGCCTCCTGCCCTGCTGGCTCATGTGGCAGAGCTGCTGTGGTCTCACGGCCAGGATGGGGGCAGCCAGGGACGAATTGCGACAAGTCACCCCAAGAACTGAATCCATCCCATCGCCATGGCTGCTGGGGAAGTCGTAGGAAATCCCAGAGGTTACCCAGCCTCCGCAGCCGCTCCTCTGCCAGGTACGTGCTGGCACATTTCAAAGGGTGCAGGTCAGCACATGCCCCAGCCCTGCGGGGGGACAGCAATTGCATCGCCCTGGTGGGATTCCTCTCCTTTCTCTACAAAAACCTCATCATCAGCAATCACTTTTTCATCCTGTGTTTGCTTACAATCAGAAAAGAGAAAGCCACCATCATTATTCTTATGTGCTCTGTGACTTTATAAATTAATGTGACATTTCTGGCTGCTGTAATTTGATGAGGAAAACAAGGTATTGGCATCTAGAAATTAGTGATGGGTGCTTTACAGATGTCTGGATACCTAAAAACAGCTGCAGAAGACAGTGCTGCTAGTACATTTTAAGCACTAGAACAAGCAGTGAAAGCTTTTGCAGAACTGCTCGAGGAAATAGCAGACTCTTCATTTAAGGCTGTATTATTTAATTGGATAATCTGATTAAATATATAAGTTATGTGAGGACCTGATGCAACCCCCTTTAGAAACTGGTGCATATACATGAAAATGGCATAACAACCAAGTGCATGCAAGGGAGAGTTACAATAAATGCTATTCTTGACGCAATTGCTCTGGAGAAATTGGTGGCAGATGCATTATGCTGCTATTTGGATAAAAGGGCTGTTTTCTCTGAGATGAATCAGTTTATGAACTGTAGCGAATTGCCTTTTGCCAAAATAATTAAGTCTGAGTCATTGATACTGGGTATTTTGTTTGAATTTCCTTGTTTTATTTATCCTGTACTTGATTTACATATATATGCTAAATGTACGTACTCTTGCAATGGCTCTGCTGTGTGAGTAGATCTAAGTGAAAGCTGCTGAAGCTGCTATTAGATCCCTATGGTTTTGGTAGCAGTCACACTGGTCCTGTGAGTTGAGTAAGCTGAATATGTTTCACTTGGTGCTTTTTCTGTGCCTGGGCAAGGGATTTGCCATACCCTGCAGTTGGCTGTTTATTAGCATAACTTTAATGGCTGGCTATAAATAGAAATAAAGGGAGGTGCAGACAGAGACCTGCCTTCCTAAGTCATCTCTTGGTTCATTGTCTGTGATCTTCCTTTTTTCTTTTTTTTTTTTCCTACCCCCCCTTTCTACAGTGATAAATAGTTAAAAGGCAATTACAATGTTAATTTGTTGTGTTAATGTGCTACAGCAGGAAGCCAAAGGGAACTGCACTGGTGAGCGTGGAGAGCCAGTCAGTTCCCAGAGCCAGTCAGTTCCCATTAACCATCCAGGCTGCCGGGGGAGTCCTGTGCCATGGAAAAATGCAGAAACACAATCAGCATCTTATCAAGTCTGACACTGAAAATGATGCAATCACGTTCAAGTGTCCCAGAAGGACCACAGCACTGAATAAAGATAAAGCCACTCAGCCTTTCCTTTCTTCACTGGGGTCATTGGGAAGGGAAGGATGTTATTAACCAAGCAATAAATCTCACTGCTGAGGCTTCTAGTTTTGGTTTTCTCCCCAGTTATGCAAGGAAGGGGTTGGCACCCAGCAGACCCCCTTGTCCCTGCATGGAGGGTCCTCACCAGGCAGCACCACGGCCGTGAGATGCTGAGCGCAGCAGCCACGCAGTGAGCACCGGGGGGGAGAGGTGTGTCACATCGTCCCTCTGTGGTCGGTCTCTTCCAGCTTTGCCATTGCCTCTACCTGTGCTCAGCTATTGCTGGAGCATTGCCCTTTGGGGATGCAGAGACCAGAAAGCAAAACTTCATGTCTCATCCCATTCTTGCTGGCAGTGAGCCATAGTGTGCCTGGGAAGGAATGCCAAAGCTTTGATGCTTTGCATGGACCACATTTGTCAAGAGGGAGTTCTACTGGGGGACAGTCCTGGGGTTCGTGGGCTCCAGTACAGGTTATCATCCTTCCCTCGGGTCTATCCTTTTTTCCTGCTACTGCTGATATGTTATCAAGGGGTTCAGTCCTCCCTCACAGTGCTCTTCGCAGCTCTCCTGTGCTCCATCAGCAGCTGAAAGCTGTCCAGGCCACCAAGCCGTATTCCAGTCTATGCTACTCCTTAAGGAGGACAGCAGGTTTTTCCTCTCTTCTCCTCCCCATTTACTTGATGTTCCAGTTTCCCTCCCAAGGAAGGTGGCAAGAGGCAGAAATGTTGTCTTTTCTGTTCTTGATACTGGGAAAATTTCTCTCGCCCTGGGCATCCTTTCCTATAAAGGATGGGGCTGAGGTTAGGGGAGAATGATCTGCTCCAGACTGGGGGGAAGAAACCAGTGAAATACCTTATTCTCCCCTGGCTGGCATATGGCTGAACAGAGCTGCGTAATTCCTCCAAGAGATAGTACCACCTTTTTATTTTAGGGCAGAACAGCAAACAATTTGCAGCGGCTGCAAGATCTCCATGGAAAAAACCAGCAGTTAACGGCCTCTCCTCTTGTGTGCGTCAGGAATCCCTTTGCCTAGCTAAATGTTGGTGGGGACGTTAATGTTTCTGGCTGCACATTTTTAAGCAATAAAGAACAGGATTGTCCAACTTCTAAATGGTCAGGGAGAATTAGAAAAGGGCTGTGTGCCCCATGCCCCTGAGATTGCCTTCTCTCTGGTGGTCCCATACCTACTGGTGTTCGTTGGAATAATTTGCAGCAGAATCTTGACTGAGCTGGATATTAATGTGAGATTTGCAAACCCAGACCATGGGCAGACATGGTAATGCTCAGGTAAAGAGCCCAAGTCATGTACTAAAATCCGAAATTTGATTCTTGGCTTTAGTGTGGGAGCAAGACTTAGCTGTTCTTCTTCTTGTAGCTCCTAAGCCACTTTGTTGGGTTTTTAGCACTCTGAGCACATGAAAATTGCTTATATACCAGGGTGCTGGTAGGAATGCTCAAATTCTGGCCTTCAGCTAATGTATTTATTCCATTCCACCTATCCTTCCTTTTGAATGCTTACAGAGTAAAACCTGCTCCAGCAGTACTCCTTATAATTTCTTGAATGACAAAACACAGACTTAATCAAATGCTTTTTGGTCAGAACATACATAAGTAAGTAAACCAGCCTCCAAAACAGATGACTTGCTAGTAATAGAAAAATCCCTTTTTACTGAAGTAGCTGACCTTCCAAGGAATTAAAACTCATTAGCCTCTCCCATTTAGAAAAAAAGAAGGCTTTTAAATATCAATTTAGAATCCATTTGGAAGCTCTCTTGAGGCCCTGTATTATCACTTGGATCCAGTGAGATGTGTCCCTAATAAACAGCTGGAAAGTGCAGAAAAGCGGTAGGGAAACTGGAATTTCTGAAATATTTCCAATTTCTTTGTACTAAAATAAATAATCAATTACCAAATTAGCAGTTAAAAAACCAAACCAAACCCAAACCAAAAACCAAAGCCCAACAAACTACTATGGCTCTTGCAAAGAAGAGAGAATTAGAAGTTCACTGACAAAATATGTAAGTGATGTAAAGTTCGGAGAGGACAAATGACACGTTCCTGCCCATCACAGCCTTGGCCTGGCACAGTGTTGAGTGCCTGCACTCTCTGTTCCCCAGGGAGGATGAACGAAGGATATTGGCATTAAAATAAATGTTATCAAGCTAAAGCATGTTTATTTTTCAAAAAGTACTCATTAAAGGACAAATGCAGAGCTATGTTACTATTTCACAACTTGATACTTTGAGACTTGATTTTTCAGTAGTCCAACTCCTCCAGTCTGCAATTAAAGCCAACAGGGTTTGGATTGTGAAGATACCAGTTGCTGAAGAATAGTAAATTCTATTGGACAAAATGAGATCCTCTGTGTTTCAAGCCGACTGTACAATTAAGCACTACTTCATAGGTAAGATGGGAATAATGCTGCTGTGTCCTACTGAATCGTTGTGCAGATATATTTATGAGTGCTTGAAAAAGCTGGTTGCTCTAGTGGCCATGAAGAACAGCCTGTGTGGAAACAAACACTGACACATTCAGAATAGTGTCTACCTCTATGCGGTGACTGAAGCTTGTGACCACAGAATGAACAGTGAAAATAAATAAGAATGTTGCTGTTTATTCTCTCAGGGAGTATTACCCTTTCCATGTGCAATGTGAAGCAGGACCCATACAGAAGTGTGTTGTTTGGAAGGCTGAATTTTGGATCTGCTTAAAGATGATAAATTAAGGTTCTAGGGATAAATTCAACTCTGATGCTTTTGATCTCCTTCATGCTCTGTTTTGCAATGGTCACTAATTCTGTGAGTGTGGTCTGTGTATACTTCCCTGCCTTTAGAGAGAAAATTGTAGTGGGCTTTGCCATCCCTGGTGAAAGCCAGTGGGCAGCGTGTTGGTGTGTTTATTCAGGAGACAGCACAGCTAGTACTTAATAATCATAATGCTGTATGAGATCCTGGCTCTATATGACTTAGTCATGATGCAGGGTTTTTTTAAAAGCATTTCTATTTTTAAAAGTAACATGAATGCTGTAAATCTGCTGAACCCATCGTTCCCCTTGGGATAACTGATGACGATACTGCAGAGAGGTTTTCAGCTTCCTCACCTCAATCCTGCTGTTACGCTGGAGACAACGGGAGTAGTGATTAGATGGTATTGCAACTCATGGTATCCTGTGCTGGCTGTGTCACCTCTAAATGTCATGTGCTGTGCTAAGGTGTTGCAGGTGCTGGGTGAGCACAAAAGAGTGCGGGGACAGCCCTTCTAAAGTAACTCTCGCTGTGGAAGAATACAGGGCACGTAGCAGCTTTCTAAGATGGGAAGATAAAATTAAGTAAAAATCTAGATTGAATATTTAAATGTGGCAGCTCGTGTTTAAAAAAGGTTAGTAAAGACTGTGTCCCACTGATCTCTGGAGAAGTAGGATTTGCTCCCCATAAAGTAGCCTGAAAAGAAGGGTGGTTTAAATACATCAGTACCTTCCTGGTTTACAAAGATGATGTCTTGAGATGGCTCCATGTGTCTGCTCTTTCTCCTTGTTACACCTCGTTTTGATTCCTTGGGTTCTGTTCACTTCATTGTCATCACATTAATGAGCTTATGCTGCTCATACTGGTTCTTTCACAATGTCTGAAGGCACCTTGTATGCAAGAGCTAAAGACCAGGTGGTTAAAAAGACCCATCCCATTAGTGAACTTAATTAAATTAGTGATTGCTAACATAGTGTTAGTGTTTTGCAACAGAGGTGTTTACAGTCCAAGAAGCAGCTGAAGTGGTGGTGATGGGAGCTGCTGCCCATGTCTCTTCTTGGATCTGGCCGAGGGTTGGCTGCACGTGCATAGCTCAGCAGAACGAAGACAGCACCAGATTTGCCATTTTCTCTAGGGTATATAATGATAAACAGTTGGCTGACTCCCATATGGCACAACAAACATAGTGTTTAGGTTGAAAGTAGATGTAACACTGTAATTCTCATTTAGTTTGGATGGGCAAAAAAAGGTAAAGAGTCAAACTACGTCTCTCCTGTATATCTTTGCCATAAAATCCTGTTTAATGGTTGTATATCAGCACAGTAGAGGAGCAAGCTATATCAATTGACTATTCTTTCTAAGGAGTATTTTTCTCTTTATGTATATTTAAACACTTTGCCATATTTGCCAAGAGAGACAGATTGTTAAAGGCCAGAGAAACCCTCTCCCTCTCTTGGTACTCCACAGGGCCACACAGTTGGTGTGAATTTTAATATTATGATCTTCAATTTTAAAAAATTAAGCCAATTTTAGAAAAAAACCACCAACAACAGGATTTTCCACTAAGCCTAGCTCAGCCCCCCTGCCCTTTAAAATGTTATAAATAGAAAAACATCATCAACAAACTCCTTCACTGTGCAAGAACCTAATTTCTTCCTCTCCACTGGGATCTGGTGTGTTTTTCAGACTCTGTCATTAATTGTGCTGTATTGTGTGCATTTTCTGCTTCACTAGTTAGTCAGATAGGCAGCAAATGGAGTCAGCTCTAGGTCAGAGAACACAAAAAGCCAACTCCTGCTGCCTCCCAGTCAGGTAGAGATATTGAATTGGGCTTCACATAATTGAAAACATTAGCAGGCTAGAAAATAAGCCAATTCTTAAACACACAAGCCTGAAATGCAGAAAAGAGACAAGGTCTGAAATTCCCGATCGGCCTGATCCACCTCCCCCTGGAAGCAGTAGAAATTCTCCCACCTCCTGCAATGGGATCAGAGTAGGGTGCATGGAAAGAAATACTGAGGGCACAGTGATTTGAAGGTAGAGATCAAAATATTTAGCAAACAAATGATTCTTCCCCAAAACCTGTGAATAAAATAAGGTTTATCATTGCCATTTTCTTGAATAGGCATGCTGAGACATAGAAAAAGATGTAGGGTGTTGTGCCATGTTTTTTAAAAATGAATGAATATGGACTTTTTCTTATCTATGAATAGAGTAAATAGGCACATCTTATTTGTCCAGAGCTTTTCCTTCCCTAATTCGACGTCTAGAAGTTGCTTTTAGTATATTTCCAACAAAGAGGAGAGTTTTGAAAGGCAGAAAGTATCCCGCTGCTACATGGTGTGCACTTCCACAGCCATCAGCTCTTAGTTAAATGAGACCTGGACCTCTAACTTTTCATAATATTGTCATGTTTTCATCCTGGGCTCCTTTTATAAAGGAAGCACAAAAGCTGAGGGCTATCACCTAATGCTGCAGACATTGTCTTCGATACGTACGATGTTTGCTAACTAGGGGCTTCAGCCAAAGGAGAGCCATGCTTGTGAATCAGACTTTGGCCATTAAATGAGCTGATGGAAACTTCTTTGCTAGTCGCTCTCTTTTCCAGCTGAGGAGATATTGCAGGCTGACCCTTTTTTCTCCTGGATATTCTGTATCTAAGTGCAAAACAGGGACTTTTAGAAATACAGATCCCCAGCGGTGCAAGACAGACATCTCCTCTGGGTACAATCACAATTTGCACTAGCTGAGAGTGTGCCCCCATGGGGCACAGCAGATCCCCTGTAGCAGGGGGTATTTTGATGGCCTTGGGCAAGTAAATATCCCTGGGTAAGTAGTTAAATATTCCCATGTGCCTATGTGTATAGGATAAGGTTTCCATACACCCATAGCTATAAACATTTTACCTTCCTTTTCTTAGCTTGCTTTTTCAATTTCGATGTCTGAGTCAGTGGTGATGGAGATCACCTTGGCCACAGAAATGTGCAGAAGAAGAGGTTACAGTACCTTAAAATGTCCTGCTTTTTATTTACAGTATAATGCAATTGCAGGAGGAAACCAGAGGCTCCAGCGCAGACTGGAGGTGTGTTGAAGGTAGGGCAGGGAAAATGGTGCCCTTGGGGATGGGCTGCTCTGTATGGAACATCTCCAAATGCCTACACTAAGTCTCACCTCTGCTGTTCAAATATGGGGAAGGGAGGGACAGGGAGGGAAACGTGCACCACACCTCTTTGTGCAGGCAATTTTTTCTGGGGTAATTATCATATTGCTTCCCACCGAATAGCGTGGCATTCAGCATAAATTTGCATGTTACACTGTAACATGCAAATATCAGGCCTCCAGGTCTGGTCTCCACTGTGAATGCTGTGACACCAGCAGCCAATACAGCCATTTTAGAGTTAGTTGCATGTGCATATCTGCTTACATCTAAGAAATGCAGAATAACAGTTGTGGCTATGCAAAGTATGTAGGGAAAGAAACTCTACATATGTACGTGATGGAGCTTCCCTTATCAGGTGAGCAGCACTGGCAGATGCGTCCTTCTGGGACCTGCCAGATCAGGGAACGGCAGAAACGATGACGTACACTGAATGAGGGAGATAAGGCAAGGAATAATTCCCCATGGCTTCCTGCTGCTTCAGGCCTCCTATCTACATCATCGCAGCCCCTTGGTCTGTGTACACTGAGCATTTGGCCGTCCGTCACAACAATACCCACGCAGCGTATCAGCAGCACGACCAAATGTTCTGGGTTCGTTGCTCTGAATCTACTCAGCTCAACCGTTTTGAAAGGTGTGAGTCGGAGCTGGCTGCTCCTCTGTTATTGGCCCCCAAAGAGCAATGTAATGCCCTGAGCAAAGGGGCAACTGGAATAAAGATGGATGGATGTTGATGAGTGGCTGTACCTCCAATATCTGCCCAGTAACCTACAGAAAAGTGCCCTAGAGAGAATCTAAGGGCATGGAACAAATGAATCAAATCACACCCTACTGTAACACCACAGGAAAAAAGATGACCTACTGTAGCCACTGTATTCATATATATAGCAGTTACACTTACGTACAGGGCGTACCCGTACATTTTGCCACCTCCACATTTTAAAGACAATTAATTTTATTATGGCTCAGGCAGTAAACTTGCTTCTTTCATAACGCAGTACTCTGCCGAAGGGCGTGTGCCCATTCAGAAACATCTCTTTACAACCTCAGGCTTTTTTTTTTTCTGATGCGAATCACACATCAGAGGCTTAGTATAGCAGCTCCCCAGTCTCATTGTGGGCACAGGGAAGTGCTCCGGTTGTGCAGCTGGATGCAAACCACAACTCACAGCATGCCCCTTCAAGCATAGGAAATGTACAGTGGGCTGTAAATTCAAAGCTGATGAAATCTGTGTGAGGTGTTAAATGTTCAAACAGTAAAACACATTTTAGCATTTAATTTTCTCAATAGCACTCTAGAGAGCACCTCAGAGCTGTATTCCAGTTTCTGATGGCAGACTGCAAAGGGGGAAGCACAGCTATTATGTAGATAATATATTAATGCTATTGGTGACGCAAGCAGAAATCCCTTGGACGTGGTGATGGGAAGGGGGGTTGGGAACACCTGACAGTAGCTTCCTGAGATACTGCTACTGTCCACACACTTTCATGCTGCTGTACCACTGATTATACAGCCACATGGTTTGTGAGGATCACAAAAAAACAGCTGTTTGCAAGTAACATGGCCATACAGGTGACCTTCATTAAGTTTCAGAGTAAACACCACATAGGGATGAAGGCAGCAGTTCACAATGCTCAAAGGACAGTGAAAGAGATTACTTCTAGGCTTTGCAACGATTTCAGAAAGGTGAAAATGAATCTCTACCTTGACCCAGCTGTTTGCTGTAAACTGACACCTTTAACAATGTGCTTTTACTCCTGGTGTTGTTGCAGCTGAGACCCCTGCACAGCTCCCAGTGCGTGATGTCTGTGCTCAGGTCTGTGTGGGAGAGCAGTTGCCACCTCAACAAAACGAGACAGCTCTCCTGGGCACACTGGCAGGGGAGTGAACCTTCTGCTTTTACAGGCGTTGTAAATATGGTGATGGCCCTGACCAGAAGCAAGTAGAGAATCTCTGCCTTGTTTCCAGCGACAGATTTCACCTCATGGATAGTAAATCCCCCCTTCATCCTTCCTCAGTGCGTTTCACAGTGAGCCCCTGCATGCTCCTCAGGCAGTGCTGCAGAGGTTGACCAGAAATTAGCCTTCCTCCATGGGTGAGTCTGTCTCAGGGCACCGGTGAGTGGAAGAGGTTGAGCCTGGTGTTGAGGGCAAAGCACTCAAGTAGAAAAAGCCCTTTTGTGGTTATTGATCTGAGTGTGGGGTCTGGCCCCCCTGCAAAGAGCCATACAGAATGGCTTGAAGGCACCTGCAGGTGCTTTTGAACCATCAGGTCTCCAGTGGTGATGTTTGAAGCCAACAAGTTTTGTTGCACAAGAGGAAGAGGCTAGGGGTATCTACACAGCTGACTGCTAAGATTTGGGTGACACATGGTATCTTACTCTGCTGTGGTAACCTGCTTACTGTAATCATCTGTCCATAGCGTGACTTCTTTGGTCTGACCCAACACCCCTCACTCCTTGTTTGTAATGTTGCCGTTTTCTTGGCTTGTGCTCACGCACCATGGGGCATCTACGTAAATGCTGCTGCTTAAGCAGGTTTGCTTCTATTTCAGGCCATGAAAGCTGCGTATGGGGCTCAAATCTTAGGCTGATGCTGACATCCAGAAATACTAGGTTAAAACAGTGCTTTTCTGTGCTGTCACTAAGACATAGATTTAGAGCCTGGTGAGGTTTTGTGTGTGTGTGTGTGTGCACGCTGGCAAAATGGCACTGATACTAACTAAAAATCAAAGAAGGAGATGGTTCCAGAGTAAAGGGAACGAGAAAAAAAGAAAGAGATACAGATTTTGATCATAAAATAAAACTTTAATTCTTATAAAGCCCTGAATGAGACACAGGAAGGGCAAATATTTGTTCTGCTGCTGACCTTCTCAGGCAAATAGCGCGCCAGGCCCTGTGGGGCTGGAGACATCGCACTGCGGGAAAGTGAGAAATCACCGAAAGCGAGAGAGGGCTGCAGAGAAGCAGCTGATTACTCAGGGGAGCCACGATGAATTCCCCAAATTCCAGCGCTGTGAGAAGCCTTTCTCTGGATGAATGTGTCCAAATAACCCCCTTGGATTTTGAGAGTAAGGTCTGTCCAAAGAAGCCCACCCACCTTTTCCCCAGCTGGTGCTGGCTGTGGGAGGGGAGGTACCGATGCAGGTTCAAGGCACCATCAGGAGCAATTCTGGGCAGCCTTGTGATACCGGAGTGTCCTCCAAGTCCCCTGCCCCTGGGTGTAGCTGTTCCTTATCAAATTGCTTTAAATCTGGAAGACAGTTGCTGAGGAAGTGTTTAAACAGTGACTTAGCAGATAGGGAAGAGCAGCTTAGTTGAAAATCATCAGCCAAATACATGACTCTTGAAGAATAAGAAGCTCTTTTGCACAATTAACAAAACAATTACTCTTACTTGGATTGACTATCAGCTTTATAAAGCTTAGAATGGAAGCATCCCCCTGGGTTAAGAGTTTTTCTACCAGTAGCAAAACGGGTTTATTTTTGCAGTTACTCATTGCTGCTGAAGAAAGAGGAATTAATTTCCAGTGTGAGTCTAAAGTTGAAATTCAAACATATTTTCAGCATATGTGTAATTTTCTGTGTGCGAGTGGTCCTGCTGTCTTAGCTATGGAATAGTTTTTAGTATTTTGAGCTGAAGAATGATCTTCTAACAAATTTTGGTAGAATTCGCTGTTCTGTCACACTAAGAAGCTGATCTTGGTAATGTGTGTGCCTCCAAGGGCATGGCACTGCTGTCACACTGGGGAAAGGCACTCACCTGAGCTGGGCACGGTGCAGAATCAGCCACTTATTTTACCTACAGCTCCAAAAAGCAAGTTCTTTGCTCCCACCTGGAGTGCTCATCTGGGAGATGACACCAGCCACCAAAGCAGTGGTGGCTCTGATCTCTGCCCAACCTGGAGGTTAGGACAGGTTTAAGATGAAAAGGAAAAAGACTACCCAGGAAAGGAGCTACAAATACCGATACCTGGCTGGTGGGTTAACCGGGTGTGCGTTACTCACGGCTCCTGGTCTCTTCATCACAGCCCTTCTCATCCTAAGAGCACCCTTTAGTTGAGCCAGTGTTTTTATTGTGGGCAGCCGATCATCTCCGTAATGATGCCATTTGTGACTAATCTTCCAGGATTAAAAATGAACTGTGGCTGCTGCGGCTTCCACCTTTGCCGCATAGCAACGAGAGCAGAAAGTCAATTAATTACCTTCTCGCCGGAATCCAGGGGCCCTTTCGTCCTCAGCTCAGCCGAGTGTGTAATGGAAAAGGGAGAGAGGCAGGCTGCGGCTGGCCAGCTGGGAATTGCATGACAAAGTGAAAGATGAGCTCTGGGAAAAAGAGGAGAGGGAGGGCACTTGGGGGAAATCCTCGTCCTACAGGTTCATTAGAAAAAAAGTAAGATGCCACTGATTACACAATTATTGATTTATTTCCCTGCTTTCAGCCCTAGCAATGGTTCTGCAGACACCCTTGTCTCCTAGCAGGGCACCGCCTGAGCTCCTGGGGACATGGGGTTTTCTGCGCTGAAATCACCCCTGCTTTGGAACTGTGCTTTTGAGAAGTTTCTTTCAGTAATGGTCACTTTTTGGCTGCTGTAGCCTCTCTCGTTGCCCCAGAGAGATGCCACATAGCATCTATTTGGTTGCTCTGAGAGCTGGTTTCAAAGGTGACTGGTTTTGTGCTCTTTCAGGTGGCTTTCTATGGTGCAGGTTAATGGGAAAAATAATTTTAAAGATTTAATTTCCTCAGAAAGATTTGACTGATGGGTACAAACATAACTGAAAAACCATGGGTGACGATCTGAACAGATACTAGGTTTGACTCAGAGCAAGAGGAGGTGCTACTTCTAGCAACTTGTCTGTGATGTGGGGACTTAGAAGGTCACCCTTAGCCCTCCCAGGCTGGGACTCAATGAGCAAAGCCCTATTCTGAGTGAAACTGGGAAATGAGAGAAGATAAGGAATATTTTAATGTCCATTTATCAGATCTGGCAGCTTCATACCCCTCAGTAATTAACTGTTAATGAGATCAAATCAGTGTTACCTGTGGTCCCTCCAGTTTAGCACCATCCCTCAGGTCACCTGGCATGGGTCAGGACATCATGAAAGACACCTCCTGGGGCAGAAAAGCAGTGACAGTGGAAGGGGGGAGGATGAACTGGGATGTACACAAACCTCCAGCATGGCTAGTGGTTGAGCCAGGCAGAGCCATTGGGTGAGGAGGGGATCCCTGCGGAGGGCTCTGTTGGGATGGCAGCCAGTGAGGTGTTAGGGAACGTCAGAGGGAAATTTGGCATCAGATGACCAGAAAGGCATCCTGGTTTGTACAAGGAGTTAAACCTAGAGAGATCATGGAAGGTGAGATTCTCTAGTTTAACTTTACCTCCAGGCACTTCTGTCCCATTATCAGCTGGGCTGTGAGCTGAACTGGGCTCAAATGATTTATCCACAGTGACAAATCTTCAGTGACTGAAATGGGAACAAGAAAGTTTAATCTCTGCTTTCCTGCACAAGGTGGTAAAGTCTGGGATCCCAGGTTGCCCCTTCCACATCAGGGGTTTGTATCACATAAAGGAGTTTTTCGCCAAACAAAACCTCCAGATTTATCAGCCAAAGACCTCTGACACAGCGAGAAGGATGTCAGCTCCTCCTGAGAAGACTAAGTGGGTGCTGTGCTCAGCTTGGTAAGTTCAATGACACTTGCAAGTCTTGAGGAACAAGTCCTGAGGATCTTCTACCCAGTGCAATCATCAAAATGTGTTTAATTAATAAGTTAATCCTAAGATTAGGTGTTTCAGTATTGGAAGAGAGTTCCTGAATCACAGTCCTGCTCTCAGACTGCACAGCCCTCTCCTTTACCAGCCTTGCAGTCTTCTTTCACTCAGTTTTCTGATGTGCTCCATGGAGAAGTAGTAACTTTAATTCTCATTATTAATTTGTCTCAGCCACAGTTTACATGTGTGCAGGGGGAGGTAATCACAGAGCTACCTTCCCTGCTGTTCTTTTCTTGAGGTTTTACACTCTCCAAATTCCTTTTTGTCATAAATCAAATTAACTAAATTGCTAAGAAGTACTTTTCTATTAAAACAAGATAGTGTTATGATGCCAAAAGGTTTATTATGAGAACTGTCTGTTTAATGGTAATACTTTGAGTTTATGGGCTGCTATCTTCTCTTCAAAGTGTAAAGGCTTTGAGCATGCTCAAGACTCCCCCATGAAATGAGTATTCTAGTATGCATTTACAGAGGTCTAAACAGAGGCACAAATAGGTGAAAAGGTATAAAGGTGGATAAAACATTAGTTACTATATTTGCTGAAGACCCTTGGATCCCCGTGCAGAGCAGGAGTGGTACCTGGCATCTAGGTGGACATTCATTGCCAGGACAACTAGCAGTTCAGATCAAATCAAATGCAGCTTTAATTTAGGTGTTTACGTAGCAGGGTTTCAGTGTCAGCCTGGCACAGCACCTAACCAGACCTGGTTCTTGGGTGAGTTGAAGTGGTTTGACCATGGCAGAACACACTGGTAAGTCAAAGCTCTAGTTTTTGGACTTACGGCTTTGGGTCTTTAGTACTTTGGGATCTCTGCCCTTCATTATATTTTATGATGGAGACATCATTTAAGATGCCAGAGAGATGGAGCAGTCAGTAAATCCCTACCCCTCCTTCCCTTTGGGGTTGCCAGCAGAACTGGAGACTTGAAGGGGCTGGGAAATTTTTTCCTCCTCCAGGGATCGTGCCAAGGAAACCACGCAAGCCAATTTGGTCACCTGAGCATTAGCAGCATTCCAACAGATTCAGGATGATAGGCTGTATGGTCCTCTAAAATATGCTCTGAGAGTGAACCTGGGCCCCACTTAGCCTTCAAGCTCTGTGGTCATTGAGAGGCTGAGAGCCTGCTGATCGGAGCAGTTATCAATGTTAAGAAGCCAGGCAGCCACAGCTGGTCCCAAATCGGTTTGCCAGCCACGTGGACATGTACAAGGGTGTGGTCCTGACTGGTTTTGGAAAGCTCCTGAGCTGCAAACACAGTAAGGCCAGCTGGTGCATTCATGGCCTCTTTCATGGGACACACCGATGTGCTTCATGAAGCAACATGTCCCCCTTTTTCTATTAGGTGCTACCCCAGGAAGAAAGCAGTGGAGGGGGGCGGGGGGGGGAGGGAACAGCAAATCAGCACAGCAAGATTCCCCAGTGTTTGAGCTTCCAGTGCAGGGCAAGATGGAAAAGCAGCAGCACAGGAGTGTAAAACCTCCTCCAAAACCTGCAGTGTGTCCCAAACAGACGCACCGCACTGGGCTGGGATCCTGGTGTGCTCGGCGGAGGGGTAGCAGCGGCCTCGCTGGCACCAGGAGCATCTCTGAGCCTCAGGCAGCTGCCCCACGCTGCTGCCCTCTGCTCTCTAGTAAGGATGGAGAGGGAGAGCAGAAATGCCGCTTTAGCTCCCAGAAAGTACTCAAGGGTGCTATGTGATCACTGCTTCGGTGGGCTGTTTGCTGTGGTGGGTTTTAAGGCTAAAAGAGAGTCAATGCAATAACAAGAAAATGTGAAAAACCCCAAGCCAAACCAAAAAACATTATTTTAGAAAAGGTTTTTCAGGGTGGAAAAGCAGGGCATTTAAAGAGGAATCAGACCCAATGGCTAAAGCATAAAGTGGATGCTCCTGTGACAAAGGCGCAGGCTTGGGATTCAGACATTATTAGTGTGTTCTCTGGCATCGGGAAAAAAATTGTTTGTACTAGTAATTTAGGCCAAAACATATATGCATCATCAAGTGCTTAACTGCAGTTTTCTGCAGGGGGTAATGTGGGAGTTAGATGCATATGTACCCATTGTACCTGTCTCTTCATGCCTCTATTTATTGTGTCTGAAAGGCAGAATAACCACTTCCCACCCACGTAGCAGCGCTGGGAGCATGACACAGTCGTCCCTGTGAAAAGCCCAGGCACCACTGGGGTGGTGGCTGTAAACACACCTCTGGGCAGAGCGAGCACGGGATGGGGGCCAGGGAGCTGGGATTCAGCATCCCCCAGGTGTGAGTTCTTGCTTTCTCAGCTTTCTTAATGGTAATAGGAGAGGTTTTGCCCGGTTTTGCAGGTGCAAGGAGGTGCACATCATGATGAATACATATATGCACGTGTGTGCGTATTTACATATATATATATATATATATATGATATTTTTCAGTGGGAGTGGAGGGTGCCAAGCACTATTATTTGCAAGTATATTTTTAGTCCCGTTTGCTTTCCCCTCTTAATTCAAAGGCTTAAGCTGAATTCATGGGAGAGCACAAAAGTTGTCTCTGTAACACCCAGTAGCCAGATACCCTCGGGCTCCTGGCAGCAGCTGAGCAGACCCCTGGGCGAGGAGCACCCTGCCTGCACCTGGCTGGCTGCACCTTGCACGTTCCTGGGTCTGTTCCGGCCCCTCCCTGGTGCAGAGCAGCCCTCTGGGAAGCCTGACCGAAAACCCCAGGAAAGGGTTGCTGCAGCAGTAACAGGTGGTATTTTTATTTTTCTGAAATATTTGCTGTGGGTTAATGTGAGCAACCCAGCTGAAAGGTGTGCTGCTGCATCACAAAAAATACATCCTCTGCTATAGCTGTGATTTCCACCTCATGGTCTGTTCCCTTCTTATTGTCACCTGGCAAGGGATAATTTCAGTCATGTCCCAATGTCTGTTTTCTTTCTGTATGTTACACTAGATGAAAGAAGAGCTGCTCTGCAATGGTCTGGTCTTCCCTGCTTGAGATCGATGCTGAGAACCCCCGGGGCTGTCTGGGCTCCTTTGGTGCCCCTGGACAGGGAGCTGCTCCCACAGCGTGGCTCACTGCTCACCTGCTCGTAAGGACAATACATTTTACCCCGTCCCAGTTTTCCTAATGTGAAGTGCTGACAGGAAAGCTTTTCAGGTCAGGGTGTTTGATAAACTATATAGAAATGCTACATTTAGACTGAAATTAATATGTGTTGTCCCGGTGACCACATCCGGAGTCATCACGGAGGAGCTGCCTGCAGCGCGAGATGATCTGCTGCTGTGTTATACCGAGGATTAGACGCTTGGCAGAGGCAGACTGCGACAGCGAATTAAGACACTGAGATTAGTTGATCTCTTTGAGCCATGTAAGAAATAAGCAGGTTCTCTATTGTTTGTGTTAGACATAGGCAAATTGCATTTCCTTGCACTTACCCTCAGTTACACCGTTAGTCACAGGAAAGCTGGTTCTGCCCAATGCTGAGTCCCCTTTTAGCTGCAGAAAGCCCAGCGCTCTCACCCTCCTTGGGCTGTAGCGTCTTTTCCCAGTGCAGTGCATTGCAGTGCTCACATTGGTCCGTGTGGGATGAAAGAGAACAACACGTGTGGAGCCTTTCTGCAAAAAGAGGCTTTTTCTTTTTTTTTTCTTTTTTTTTTTTTAAGAGCAGAACTCTGCCCACACTGTAGAGCAAAGGAAGCTGAGTCAAGCCCAGCATCCAGTCCTTGCCCACAAGCACCACTATCTCAGTAGCTAACAGTGGGCATGCAGAAGACTCACCAACACCAGCACAAGGTGACATTTTCTGTCTCATCCTCTCCAGCAGCAGACGCAGCAGCACTGGAAGTGTTGCTGTGGGCTGACCTGTCTTTCCCTTTGGATTGAGCCATGATGTACCTCGCTTTGCCCTTTGGTTTTCCTTACGACACAGCAATAGCTTCCTGAGGCATTTTTCTCGGCTCAGATTTTGACTGTATCCTTTATGTGGCTTTTATTTTTGGCCTCTGGAAAAAAAAAAAAAAACAACCCCCTAATTGATGATATCAGCACACGGAGGCTGTACATCCAAATCCTGCCTCTGGAAACAGCAGCCTCCATGCGTGAGGCTCCACAAAGATGTACTGGGGCCGGGTTCAGAGACACGACTGCAATTTTGCCAGTAGTAGCAGTCCCTGGCTTAGGTGTACCCTGTTTGTGTCACTCCAAAATACTGAGCAAGGTCCCATTAAAGGCAGATACACAAGCCTGTGCCTGCTGCCTTCCCTTGTTAGCCTTGACTGAATTGCCAAGAATACCACAAAGTGGGGGCCAGGTTTTCCCAGCGTGCTGGTCTTGGCTTTTGGATGGGGCTAGGAGATGTTTGCAAGAGATGTGAGTAACTGTCTTGCATCGTTGACCTGCTTTTATAGGAAATGGACGCAAAATGGAGAAGGAAAATGGACAGATGGGGGATGGAGCTGGCTGAGATTGAGCCCTCCTGACAAGAAACACCCCAAAGGCAAGCTGGCTGCTGGCACTGTCCCTCTGCTCTGAGAGGCCCTTCCTCACAGCCTGCACAGATTAAATAAAACTAGTAAAACATAACATAAAAAAAAAAAAGAGGAAAAAACATAAGGGGAAAAAAAGGTGATATAAAAGCTCTTCAGTACTGGGGCATCATCTGACCACAGGCTGCTAAGGGAGAAATATCCTGTACAGACCAGTCACCGTTCATTACAGCAGCTTTTATTCCCTGCTTTGAAGCATCATTTACCAGCCAGGATAGGACCAGGTATGGGACCAGGTGGAGGCAGTTCGGATCCAGGCAGTAGTTGCTGGGTCCGGAGGCCGCTGTGCGAGGAGCCGAGCTCACCGCGGGGAGCAGGGCCGGGGTCAGCAGAGCAAGCAAGGGACATATCGTAAGTGTTTGCCCCTTGACCGAGCCGAGCGGCCAAACACGCGCCCTCCCGGGCACGCTCCTCGGTCCTGCTCTGCTTGGGAATACGCCGGGCTGGGCCGGGTGAGGCAGGCGGGGATGCTGCCTGTGCGGTCACTGCCTGTTAGCCTATAGCTATAGGTAAGGCTCGGTTCCCTGCAACTTGTGCTTTCATTGCAAGTTGACCCTAATTTTGCTTAAAATCACAAAGAAAAAAGGGGGGGGGGGGAAACAAACCCAAAAAATAACATTATGCTGGAGGAAAACAGCCAGTCTAGGACTGGGGAGCACAATAATCTAATTTTGAAAAACAGCACTTAGACTCTGCAACTGTAGCAGAAGAGCTTTTGATTTGAGAGCTGACATTAAAAAGCTTGGCATCTATGAAGTATACACTTTCCTTTCCTAGTCCATAATTGTTTCCTATAAAATACAAGAGCATGTACATACATGAATATCTAATTTGACAGTGATGAAGCTTTATATATTAAGTCAATGAAAATGCTGTTAAGCTCATGGGAACAATACTACTTGTGTACGGAGCTTGGAATTTGGCATCTCAAGTAACCAATAGCTATCACTTAATTTTTATGTCAACAATAAAGACAAACTATGACTTAAATTTAATTCCAATTTACTGGAATTATCTTTGAGAACATATCATGGTCCAATTGCAAATGAATTTTTAGTTCATATATGACAATGGTTTATCAGGGCTCTTCCCTTCTGGGAAATAAAAAACACAGAAATTAATGTACAAAGTGTCTCCCAAATTACAGATCAGAATTCGTCTATTTTGCAAATAGTGAGGTTAAATCAAGAAGCCTTTATTTATTTTTTACGTATTCTCCAGGCAAATTTTTTTATAGTAAAACATGCTAATGAAAAATAATGATACTCCCAGGCTTTGTATGCTCTGTCTTTATTTTATGTCTCTCTAATTTAGGCAGCCATTTTGTGTTCAGTAAAAAAAAAATAAATAAGGAGGGAACATCCCTTGCGGACTTTCTCCTGGAGGCTTTGCTTTGGATTTTACTCTCTTACGGTTATCTTACTGCAAATTGTCTGTCTACAACCGTCCTTGTCTTGAACACCATACTGCGCATGAATCCAGCCTCAATATCCAGCGCACAAACCAAATAGCAGCTTGTGTGATTCTATATCCACCGTTTTCACTTTCTACTCTAAATGCTGACGGCAAGCTCTAAACATGGGCAAGAAGGAGAAGGTGTAATCCAAGGCAGGCACGTTTGCTGCACTATGCTGGGGCTGCTTTCTCGGGGTGTTTCCAGAGCGCTGTGCTGCAGACCGCAGCCCTTCCTCCCCTCCAAAACCCGTTCGCCCTGCACGACGTACTGACACCGATGCTTTTTCCTTCCCTACCCTCCTGAAATTCCCAGAGCTATTAACTAGGTCACGGGAGCTGGTCCCAATCCAGTAGTTTATCTAATTGCCTTTTTATAGTATATTGTGCAACTCTTTATTATCCTGTCAGAGTTCCTCTGCATGGTGCCGGAGGAGGGGGACGGGAAGGCAGAGCTGGGATGAAGCTCACTGCTGCACAGTCACTCACGGTCGAGAGCCGAGGGTGAGCTTGTGCAGCTCTGATGCTGCGGGGATGGTAACGGCCTGGGCAATAAACCCAGGAGGTGCTTTCAGCAATGGCTGGGGGCAAGGTGGACCGCTTCTGACTCCTGTGATCACATCTCTAGGTACATACGTACGTGTCCGGGAGGGATGGCTGCTTCTCCAAGGAGCGAGTGTCTGGGGTGAACTGCGTTAGGTCTGCTCTGGTCAGGCTGGTTCTTGGGCAGACGTGGCTGGGGAAGCTTCTTGGCTGGTCAGGCAGAAGGTGCCCCCCCGGCCTTCTCATCTCTGCAGCCCGGCAGCGGGTTTTAGGGGTGTGGGGAAATATTGTGGCATAAGCAAGGAGGCTGTGCAGGAATCAGGGGGTTACACGCCTGCATTCGGACACCCATGCTTTTTGTCAATATTACAGAGGAGGATGAAGACGAGCATGCAGGAATTGCCTTAAGTCCTCTTCTTCACAGGGACCCATTTCGGACCTGATTTGCAGCACAGTGGCTTTGAGGCAGTTCACAGCCCACCAAAGCCCATGAGAATCAAATCCTTTGGGGTTTGGGAGCCTGACTATGTGGGGAACTAGGAGCGATGCTCATCCTGCTCCCAAATAATCACACCTTCATGCACCTGCCATCCAGCAGCCTGGAGAAGGGCTGTCGGTGAGGGCTGTAGAAAGACAACTCACCCGGGGTTGACCTTTCCTGCTTTCCTGAAATGATTTGGGAGCACGAATAGCTCTTTTCCCTCAGTTTATTAATCAGAAGACTCAGCCACAACCCCCCCGCTCCCTGAGCCTGCTCTGTGGAGATAAGACAGAGTCGCTCCTCCGGCTGGATCTGCCGGTGCCTGGGGAGGATGAGGGAGGTCTGGGTGAGCTGTTCCCTGCAGGAACAGGGCTGCACACCCCCAGCCCTGCCAGGGTTGCCCGGCAGGGGACGAGACCCTCAACCCACCCCGGGGAGCTGCTGCAGAGAAAGCAGTCAGTGCCAGAAACCCCCAGCGTCAGCCCCGCGCAGAGGGGAGGGCTACGGCTCGTTTGCACGTTCTCTCTTTCCTTTTAGCTTCATCTGAGATGATCTGCAGCTCAAACACTCCCCTGGGACCCGCTAACCTTTGGATAAGGTTTGGCTCCGTTATCCTGCTTGGGCTAATTAAGAGTTAGGGGAAGCCCAGGAGTGACGCGGCTGCCTCCATCCGTCCATCTATCCATCCACCCATCCATCTGTCCATCCCTCCCTCCCACCATCCATCCTCCAGCATCCCCCCTTGCTCGCACCGCTCCGGCTCCCCGGCGGAGCGGCGCGCTGCGGGCGGCGATGGGGAGAGAAGCAGAGGTAAATGCCCCAACCCTCCTCACCATCTCTCTGGCTTCGCTTTCCTCTCTTCCTCTGCCTCTTTCCTCTATTCCGCCCCCCGCCCCCCCCCCTTTTTTTTTTTCTGTGTGCTTTATCCCCGGGTTTATCCGTAGGTACAAATTCAGGGGGTCTTTTTTTTTGCCGCTGCTGCAGAAATTCTTTTTCTCCCTCTTCTGGAAACGGGGCAGGAGCGAGCCGCCGACTCGGGGGCCGAGGCATCTCCGGGGAGGTGTTTCTAGCCAGGCAGCAAGGCAGGGTGCTGCCGGGGGGGCTGCGGGGTGCTCCCCAGCAGCGGCGGGGGGAGGCGGTGGGTGCTGGCTCAGCTTCCCAGCGTTAAAACCGGGCGTGGGATTAGCGAATGGGCGTAGAGGCACCCCCGGCACCCCCCGCTCCCCAGCTCCTGTATCCCTCGGCCCCCCCTGCGGCCCCTGAACTCCTTAGCATCCCCCCGGTATCCCCTGCATCTCCTGGACCAGCCCCCCCCCCCCCGCC
>JAVJGG010000009.1:19397845-19435635 GCA_035590195.1 Aviceda cuculoides | reverse complement strand
GTCCCTTCCCTGAGAAAACAACATTTCGTGCGGTTTCTTCCGAATAAACTGTGATGAACCACCCCGCCGGCAGCCACCGGCAGCCAAATCTGCCCTCACCCCCTGCAGGTCCCTGTGTCCCCCCCTCCTCCCTGTCCCCCCCCCGCCCCGGGACCTCGGCAGCAGCGCAGCGCCCTCGCCCGACGGCGCGTCCCGGCCCGGCCCGGGAACCATCCCATCGAGCAGCCCGGGATGCGGGGAGACTGCTCCTCCTCCTTCATGGGTGCTGGCTGCTTTTTTTTCTTCTGCCGTGAGCTCTCTGTTCCAGCTCTGTTTTCTCCCCAGGGTGCTGAGAAGGGACCAGCACGGGAGAAGATCCAGCTCATCTTCTCCCTGCCCTGCGTAGGGCTGAGAGAACCCCTCGGTTCCTGGGAGTAAGTGGAGAACTGAGGAGCCCTTGGCAGGTTAACACCACACTCCTCTGCACATCTCCGGTTTGCATCTGCTTTGCACACGGGGGTTTTAGGATCCTTTTCTCTCCGTAGGAAGCAAACGGGTGCAGCCGGGACGGCTGCCGTGCCATGCCGCAGTGGTAGCACAGCTCGCTCGCCTCTTCTTGTGGGCAGCTGGCTCTGCGTGGATGAGGGATGCTCACAGACTAGCCTGTCCCCTGTCTTTGTGTTTTTCAGGGGCCGAAGGTTTTCTGGTTTGGGGCACATGATGACAGAAACCGTGTTCTGAAGCTTTAACTTTGCAGACGTTTTAAACCTAATTCCGCACGCCCCCCCCCCCCCCCCGCCTTGTGAACAGAAATGGCTCCTGCTGTGAGTATATTTGGGGTCTAAGATGATTTGTGCCTTTTTTGCTACAGTGGGGCGAAAGTCAGGGCAGCTGAAGGCTCCTTGCTCCTATCCCTCAGGGTGCAGAGCAGGGGAGCATGAGCAGAGAGTGCCCTCAGCCCCTGCGAGAGCACCTCAAATCCCCAAGTCCTGCCTAGGCACAGCCCCCCTAAGCCCCGTGAGACACCGCCTGGCTGCAGGGATATTGCGAGGCATTTCTGTCTCCCCCGTGATGCCTGGCAGCAGGCTGTGTGGGTTCCAGGGATGACAGGGCATCTCAGCATCTGGCTCGCTGCAATTTTCAGCTGTGGTAAAGCCAGCGATTATCCAGAGAGCCCCAATGGGCTTTGTCTCACTGTCAGTTCTGCTCAAGCGCTTTCCTCCGTCTTTTTGCCGGGTGCCGACGCACGCTCATGGCTGACGTGCGATGAGCTTGCGAAATGAGCCTGCTCAGCAAGCCGGAGCGATAAGCCGAGGCTTTGTCCTCTAAACTTGTCCGTGGCTGGAACGAGTGCGGCTGTTGGTGCAACCCTTGTGACTTGGGCTTGAAATACAGGCAGCCCCCTCCAGCCTGCCGCAGCAGACATTTTGATGCTGTGCTGATGCTAGTGAAAGCGTACATGAACCAGTGTTGTGGGAGATGTGCAGTCTTTAAAGCAGGGATGCAGTGGACTGAGCAAAATAAACCCCAAAATAGCAGCAGGTTTAACTTCGACAAAAGCAGAAATCTTCTGAAAAGCCAGCATGATGGCAAAGTCTGATCTCTGTTCCAAACAGCTTTTGTCTGCAGCTTCGTAGCTTCTGGTCATGTGCTGCAGCAATCCTCTAAACCTTCTCATTCTGAAAATGAGACAAACAAAGGCCCTCTCTCCACTAGCAGGGAACGGATTTATTTCCCTCTGTGTCTTTATGGTTCCTCAAGTACAATAGGGACCTCTATTTGGGTTCGTTCCCTGAGACATGCCGGTAGTATCAAATCTCTGTTATCCTCACACACCCACATGGCCGTGCCACCCAACGGGAGTGTTGGTGGGAGCTGGAGTGAGGCTAGGGCTGAGCCCGCTCCTCTCCGTGTGCTGCTGCTGGTGCTGGAGCTCACAGAGGGGCAGGTATGGCTCTGCCTTCTCCCCATGCACATGGAGCTGGAGACCTTGGCTGCAGTGGCAGCTGCCTGTCTTGGCCTCATGAAGCTTGGATGCTCCAGATCACATATTCCAGACTGCTTCAGAAAATGCTTATTTTGATGGCAGCACCAATGTTCTCCATCACCTAATTTTATACATCTTTCTACCTGTCTGTGTATTCAAATCCTGCCTCAGCTCACCCTTTTGTTTTTGTAATGTCCTCCCTGTCCAGTGCTCCTTTTTCTTTCTCCTCCCTGGTTTGGGATTCACAGGCCCAGCTGAGACAGGCACGTGCCAATGGTGAGAGGTCAGTAGCTTGACAAATGCTCGAGGAACTGTGCTGCCATTCAAGTTTTCTCAGAGCTATGGGACCTATCGATCAACTACACTGTGGTCTGCTGCCAAGAGAGAGGCAGGTGCAAAAGGGCTTTTGAGGGTGAAAGAAACCTTCCCAGGCAATCAGAAAATGCCTCCTGCATACGAAGTTTGTATTTTGGGTGAGGAGCTGGAGGCCCAGTGACCAGCAGTGACTCCACCAACACGCTCAACCATCAAACCGTTATTTGGGCACCCACCCATGCAGGGATGTGGTGACCACTGGTGCTGGGCACCTGCAGAGGGGAAGGGAGAGGAACAGGGAGCAAATGTGGGAGGGCAGAACTGAGCTCCTCTGGGCTCAGTTCTGATGTGCCCATGGGGCTCGGTCCTCATCGGCTGCTCAGGTGCTTGTTCTTGCACTTATGCAAGACCAGTATGTGGCCCAGGATGGGGAGCATGGAGCCAGAGGAGGGTCGTGCAGGAGGCAGAAGTGGGGTTGTAGGACTGTCACACCTGCAAAGTTCAAGCATGTAAAAGTCCCTGGATCGCCCGCCCTGGACGCGGTGCTGCCAGGGGACAAGGCTCCACCTCACCTAGCTCCTTCCTTGCTGGCAAGCTCCGTGGATTGCTGGTGGATCGGCAATGGATTGTGTCCACATGCAGGAGGTCTTGCTGGCGTCTGGGAGGTGATCCATGCTTCATTACCTCTGCGAGGACCTGGCATGTGACCCGGCACAGCCTCCGGCAAACAGAGCACTTTGTTCTGACCCTTTGCACTTCCCTGCCAGCGAGCTGCCCTCTAATCCCCCCAAGGAGGGATTTTCCTCTCCTACCCCAGCTCCCCGTGCCTCAGTCCCCTCGGAGAACAGTGGCAGGGTAATAATTTACTTCCTGCCACAAGCCACTCCTTCGGACTTTTCCTTTGACCTTCAGACCGAATCACCAAAATAAAAACAACAGGAGGGAGAGCGGTACATGCTGCTGGAGCGTGGTAGTGCCCACCACCCCACTGCCGGAGCCCAGGAGGCCGGCTCTCCGCACCTCGCTCTCTGCAGGTAATGCTGATGTACTTTCTCTGGGATGATTGTGACTTTCCCTTGTCTTAGTGAGGACTTAAACCCGTTTGGGAGAAGCAGAGGTTTTTGTGAAGGACTCGTCCCTTGCTGCCAGGGACCCGGTCAGCACACAGGAGAGCTGCTCCACGAGGGTCTGGCTCAGGATCAGCAGCTGAAAGTGGAGGGGGTTTGAGTTCCAGCAGTGGGTTTTTTTCCCAGCTGTGGAGGAATCCAGAGAGGAGACAAGCAGCCTCCTTGCTCCCCCTGGAAATATCACAATAGGTGGAAAGCTTTCTTGCATTAACTGTGCCTCTCCCAGGAAACTTCCATCACAAGGATCTTCCATCACCCTGCTTGCGTCTGCAGCCCCACATCAGCTCACTTTCCTGGGTGAGCTCCCGTGGGGAGCAGCCACAAGTGTTTCTGACCCTGGGTAATTTCAGGAGCTGGCAGATCAGCAGAGGTAGCTGGTGACCTGACCGTGTGTGTCCCCATGTCCCTGAACCACCTGCACAGGGAAAGGAGGCTTGGGACGCACTGGGCTTTTGCAGCCAGCACCAGAAGGGTGAGGTTTGCACCAGAAATTTCAGGTCGTTTTGGCTGTGGTCTCCCAGGCTGTGCCTCTGGGACCAGGCTGGGCCTGGTGAAGCTCAGGGGTGCTGTGTCCGGCATCTCTCTAATGGGGCATTCCCGCCCTCCTCGCCGGCAGGACAGGGAGGGCTATTCCTGCTCAGTGCCAGAGCAGGAGAACAGAGATGGGCTCAGCAGATTTCAGTAGAGGTCTGCTGCTCTTGCACAGGGGATCATGGGTCCTGACAATGCCTTGAGCAGCACCTGGCCCAGTTTGGACTGGGCTGCCCACTGGATCTAGTATATAGAGCTCTGCTGGAGACAGTCTCTGGCTGTGCCAGCACTGGTTGCTTCTCAGGTTTTGCATGTGGATAAAAAGGGGTGAAAACATGCATCCCATGCAGTGGAGCTGGAGTTAGCAGCTCTCGGGGATGGGGTGGGGATGGAGCAGGGCAGAGGGGAGGCATTCCTAGGGATGCTTCGCCCACAAGCTTTCCTAATGAACCCAGCACTGTGCCAGCAGCGAGGGGCTTGGTTTCGGGCAGTGCAGCTCTCCGAGCCGTCTCCAAGCTGCTAAGCCCTGCTCAATCCGGCTGGGAAACTGCCTCTCTGCCCTTGTCCCTGCCAGGCTGGTCACACTCAGGGCTTGAGCTTTGGGTCATGGCCCTGAGTGCGCACTCTGTGTCAGACTGACTGCGCTGCAGGAGAAAAGAGGTGCTCATCCCCCAAAAGAAGGTTGGTGGGTTTTTTTTAAGAAAGGCTCTAGAACGTGGGCTGTAGTGTGTCCTGAAGTCCTGCTGGGGAGGAAAGGAGAGGAGAGCAAGCAGGAAAATTGCACCTTCCCCAAGGACAAGGCTGGCCAGCCAGGAGAGGAAGGGTCACTTAGACTCAGGCTGCTTCAAACTTTGTGTTATTTATTCTGAGACTGTGCCTGCACTTAAAAAACACTTGGGAGCAAGAAGGTGCCAGCCAACTAATTTAATGGCAATAGTAAGATCAGGCATTTATTCCTCTGGAGATGTAAAGGCTTTACAAGAGATAGTAATATTCTGCCACATTCATATTTGTAGAAATGGAGACACAGAAAGTTCAAAGAGTTGCTCAAACCCACTTTAGCTCTCCTTTGGAATATAAACCTGATCCTGATCCTCCTCTTGGCTCTTTTCACCAAAACATGTGAAACTTCCCAGCACTCCTGTGGGACTCCTTGGCGAAATCAAGGGCAATGCCTAAGACAGAGCCCTGGCTCTTTGACGCTAACAGAAAAATATAGAGAGGGAAAAAAAAAAAAATAAAGAACCCCAGTTGTCACCAACAGTCTATTTAGTCTTTCATAAATCCTCTTAAGACAAAGAAATAGGCTCTGATCTTTTAAAGAATATTCTATCCTATCCTATTCCTTATCCAGCAGAGATAACTGAGTAGCCAAACATTTAGGTCACCTTTCACTGCAGGTAAATGGAAACTTGCTTTGTGCTCTCTAGAGAAATATTTGTTTTAATCTTTAATCTTATCTGGACCCTTCCCTGCAATTCTGATTGCTCAGAACTGTGTGTCTCTAGTTCAGTGATACTTTTATGGTTATGGTTATATATATTGCTAGATAGGGAGGTTAAGATAGTATACCTTTCCCTATAAATTTGCATATATGTGTAGCATATAAAATACTATAATAGAGAGAGAGGTTGGTACTTCTCTGCATTTAGAGACAATGGGCTGGACCTGTTGTCCACTGAACATGTCCTGCCCCAGAGAAGCTGCAATGTGGCTTCCCTGAGGTAAGCGGCACCCATGCAGCCCTCAACCTCTTATAGGGCTTGGGGAAGCAAAGGCAGCTTTCTTCTCTCGGGGAGAAAAGGAAAATGTTTCCAAGCAGAGGCAATGTCTAGAGGCTCTGAGCTGAAAAAATCACCTTTCTGTGGCCAGGGCTTGCTCCCACCATGGTCCAGCCCAGGCAGAAGACATGCACAGAAGGGGTTAATTTGCCTGAAAGCTGCTTATCACTTCTGAACCCAGGTCCAGCCAGAGGTTTTCCTGGCACAGATGTGCTCTCTGGAGGGCAGGGAAGCACCAACCCTGCACAGAAGACCAGCAACACTGGCAAAACCCGACACTGACACCAGCACATCTCCGGCTTTACTAGACTTGTTTAATTTTGTTTAGGAGCCTGTGGTGCTGGGTAGGAGAAGGGGCCAAGGCCAGTCCCGGTGTAAGGGGTGTACGGCCACACCTGCAGCACCTGTAGGGATGCGTGCCTGCATGCCTATATAACGTATGTGCCCCGCAAGTGCTCCCACAACCAGCAACCCCTTGAGCGTGGCACTAATGTGTCCTGTCGTGGGCAAGGGGCAAGAGCTGCTGCAGGCTGCTGCTGGACATGGCCATGGGCACACAGGGGCAGGGCAAGGGGAAAAGTCTCACCTCTGGCACATGGGGAGGGTTGCCTGGGTGTGCAGCACACTGGAGGCTAACCCTGCTCACATCTACCTGTCCCACTCATGTCCTCCATCATGGGGACAACTGCTTGCCCAGGACACCTCTCCAGGGAGAGTCATGGGGGTCTCCAGGGCAAAGCCCTCTGCAGCTGCCCCAGGCATCTGATGGTGTCTGATGTTGAATCCCCAGGTGAGCACCTGCCCTTATGCTGGGGATTTCCTGGCCGTCCATGTGTCTGTGTGCTTCCAGGGAATGTCTTCTCCTGTGCCAGGGAGCCACCGTTGCCAGGGTAGTCACCCTGGGTACAGGGAGGACAAACTGGGTCTCAGCTCCTCAAAAGCATCAAAGAATAAAATCCTTTCCCGAGAGCAGAAACCTGTGAATTTAACAGTTGTAGGGTAAATTTCTTCTCTTGTACAGAAGTCAAACAAGTCAACCAGTACCACCCAGCTCTTTTCCAGTGCCCTTCATCTGCCAGTCCCAAAGCTCTTTGGAGAGGAGTGCAAAGAGAGGGACACCAGAGTGGTGGCAGAGCACCCCGATGATCTCCACCAGACCGAGTACCGGGTGGATGCTGGCCAGACGAGGCTCAGGGAGCCAGCCCTGCATCCCAGAGCCGTGCCCGGCTGGCGGGCAGCCAGCACTGCACCCGAGGGCTTGTTTCTACTCTTACTCCTGTGCCCTTCACCTTTGCAGCCAGAGAAACGTCTGCGTGCTCTGCTTCCTGAGGACGCCCGGTGCCGGTCGCTGAGCTCCAGCCCCAGCCGTAAGGAGAGGGAACTGTTTCAGCTGGCTTTATGTACGTGGCCTGGATGGAGCCCTCCTCCACTGCCCTGGGGAAGACGAAGGGTAATGTTCCTGGCTGGTACGGTGTCACTAACCCCCTGAGGATGGTGAGGGCGTGGAGGAGGCTTCCCCACGGAGGTCTCCCGCCGACGTTGGGTTGCGGAGCAGCTAGCAGAGAGCAGAGCCCCACTGCATGCCTTCCAGTGGGCTCCAGCCTGGCTCGGGCCACAGCCCAACCTTGCAGGCACGGACAGACGGGGCTAATCCTTCCCAGCAAGGGCTGCAGGGATCCCAGCTCCCACGGGACCAGGGCGGAGGGGGGCCAGGAGGTGGTTCTGTGCAAGGGGGGCAGCAGTTTCACATCGCACACCTGGCCCTGAGTTACACCCGGTGCGTGCACAGCGCTTGAGTGTTAGCAACCCTTACAAACGGAGGGGACAGGATGGACAAAACCAACCCAAACACTGCTTTGTCCATCAGTATCTATAATCATTACTGGCCACACTCCAGATTAGATATTTTATGCATTCTAGTTGGTAAAACCTTTTCCTTCCAGGATCCTTCTGCTTTCTCTTCTTTGGATAGAAAATGGATTTTTAATTAAAGGGACCTTTCTGTGGAAAATAAAATCAAGTAGATTTTGTTGATAATACCAAGGTTTTTACTGAAAGAAACAAAAGCAGAAGATACTGATTTGAAAATGTAAGTTAGCTGCTGAAAGTATTCTGAAACTTCACTATTTCAATGCAAGTAGAGGCAAAACTGGAGAAAATAAAAAATTAATAGGAGATATTTTTAAAAGCTGATGATGCTAATAGCTTGAGGATGTTGGCTGAGCAAAATACGCAGGCTTTGACCTGAGAGAGAACGATATTTCAAGCAACATGCTGCTTCCCCTCTCTTGTTACACATGGCAATGAGTACATCAGATGTTTCAGATGATTTTCTCCTGGTAGCTGTAGTTTGGGGTTAGGGACCTGTCCCACGGCAACCAGCCCCTCTGCTCTCCCCCGGGAAGGCTGCCCAGACCTCTGCCTTTACCACCTTGCACCCACCACTTAACTTGCTCTATAAACTGGCTTTTCTCCTGCTGCAGCTGAATGCAGGGAGATTTTCTAGGAAACTACAATGGAAGCAAAAAACAATTGCTTTATTTTTAACAAGGAGAGAGAGAAGATACCAGCCCTTCTCCAATGTCTCCTTTTGCTCAGACCTTAGCCTCTGTTCTCTCAAATCACCGTGTGACTCCGACACCAGGTTTTCCTCTCCATGTGTGTTCATGTTTGCATTTAATACTGCTGCAAAGCACCAGTCTGGCTACCCTGGGCTGCAGCCTTCCTGGGTCAGTGGAGGACACTGGAAGGAGCAGCTTCTTCTGGGTTTGACCTGAGCCAAATGACTGACAGTTTTGGCCTTCCTCCAAACCACAGGACGGTGGACAAATTGCCAGCTTACTAACATGTAAAAAATTATTCTGTACACCTGAGATGCCTGCTGGGGTGCAATTTGCTCCTAGCCACCACCTGCACCTCTCTCTCCTCATCCAAAACTACTGCCCACACCTAAATTCTCACTCCTTAGGTATATCTAGCAGGTGTCTCTTCATTTTTTGCAGCTGACCAGCTTTTCCTGCTCTCTTTAAAGGGCTGCAGTGAGATAGTAGTAGCAGTAGCTTGATCACCTTGAGGAGGTGTTTATGGGCTAAATGAGCTGCTACAGGAAACAAAGCTATTCTCCTCTGAGATTTAGGAAAGAGTCTTGGGCTTCTGGTCTGCAGGGGCAGCCAGTAGCAGGGTGGGCTACTGCAAGGATGGGAAGTGTGAGGAATGAGGGGTCTCTGTGCTTACCTGCTGTGGACTGCTTCCCATGCTTCAGGACACAGCCTCCGCTAGTAGATGTGCTCCCAGGTGTGTTTGATGCTTTGCTCTCTATTTTCATGGGTTTCTTTTTTTTGCAAAATGCTGCAAGCTTTAGCCACCTGCTGTTTTCTTCCAGCTTTACATGTAGTTTTTCCTCTAAAATGTGGAGGGTTATTTGTCTGTGGACTCCAGCTTGCTCAGAGCCAGGGCTGGGGTTCCTGCTCTGGTTTGCAGTGCCCCTGGGGTGTGGGGAAAGGATCCACAGAGAAAACTGGACAAGTCAGGTAGGAGCTCTGCAGAGGGTGGCTAAGAAAGCTTCCCCAAGTGAAGAAGTCCTTTAAAGTCTTTCCTAATCTCTTCCTGGACTTGCTGCACATTGTAGTGCCTTAATGGAAACGAAAGTGGAGCTCAGTGCTGGCCTGAAGCTATCTCTTAGATCTTTAGCAGGGGAAAGCTTGAGCTTTTTCTTTTGCCAGTAAAAGCATGTGTCTGCAAGAGTCCTCCTTCTCTGAGCTGAAACTGGGGCATCTCCCCCTTATGCTGCATGCAGCCCCTGTGCTGGATGAAAGCTGTGGTCTGCCTCAGGCTCCCCTCTCTCAACCCTACCCCTCGAAACCGTGTGCTTCTTCCAAAACATTGCCTGCTGTCCCAGTGACAGCCTGCCAGGCCTCCTTGCTTCTCCAGGCTGGCAACTAGCCCTTCTCAGAGCAAGAGAGGACGAGAGACTTGCTCGGAGGGGTTTGCAATCTAGGTTAGGTAGGAAACGATGCCGAGAGCGGTGACATCAGGGAAGAGGGTGGGAGGCAGCTTGCAGATGACGAGTCTATGATGTTGCCTCTCTGTGCAAGGTACGCGTTGCATTAGTAATGTGTTTGTAGCAAATAACGCTGGGCTAGCATGGGAATGTGGGTCACTGCTGGCAGAACTGTTGAAGGAAGAGGGAGCTGCTCGTGCTGTGCTGGGAAGAAAACGTATGTTACTGAGGGATGTTTGGTGGGGGGAGATTTAGCTGCAGTAACTGCTCCAACTTGTAAGTAGCAGCTTTATGTTGTGTGAGCGGGTGCCTACTGCTTGGGGGATGCCTCTGGCCCAGGCATTGGGGTGAAATGGTCTTGAAGGGGGGTGTGGGGTGTAGGGGTTTGTGTCCCTGGTGTGTAATAGTCACATCATACCACAAAACTCCTAGGCTTGCTTGCTAGTGCTCTCTATGGCCCTGGCCATGCCTGGAGCATCCCTGCTGCCCCAGCAGGCACAAGGAGGGATGCAGCCGGGCATGTATAACCAAGGATTCCAGTGTATTTTCGTGACCTATTTCTGATTCTGTTGTTGAGCATGTGTGCACTCAGGAAATCTTTGTGCTTTAGGGGAAGTAGGGTTTGTTAGTGATAAGGAAAAGCCTCTTTGACTGCTTGGGAGATTTAAACCAGAAACTAACCTGGCTTTGAAGGTGGACTCAGGCTGGGGAAGGTGGCTCTGAGCCTGAATGGAAAGTGATACAGGATGGGGATATACATATCCCAAAAATGTGTGTGGTACTTCACTGCAGAAAGAGAGACTCTTGCCTCAGAGGAAGTACATTTAATGAAATAGCTTTGTTGGAAAACACTGCTGTTGGTCAGCAGTGACTTGTTGAGTAGCTTCACTTCCAGCAAAGAAGCAGTGGAGCAGAATGGGGCTCTTGGAGGCAACCATGAACAGGCTTGCCAGGCTGTGGCCCTGGGAGAGCTGTGCAGCCTCTGCTCAGAAGTGATGCTCCTGCCTAGCTGTAAGTTGTGGAGACCTTGCTAAAGCAGCCTTGTCCAAGCCCCTCAGAGCAAGTTGGGAATTTGTCCTGCATCCTGTGCTGCCAGCAAATACCTCCAAGGCAGATGGATGTGTTTCCATGGCTTGCCCACGTGCTCCCCAAGATGCCCAAGCTGTGACATGTCATTATTTCCCCCCTGAGTCTGGGATCAGAACGGTGGCAGTGGCAGCAAACCGACTCTGGGGCCAAAACCAAGCCAAACCAAGCTTGTGGGGGTTCATATTTGGAGGGAACAGGCTGCATTGCCTGACAGAGCCACGTGTATGGAGTGGGAGTGAGGTGTTAAACTGTGTGGGCTTGGTTGGGTTGCTCTTGTAAAAGGCTCCTGGGCAGGGGGTGGGAGCCCTCACTCTACCTACTGCTGCCATTTGCAGCCTGGGGCTTTCTCCACACACACGTGCGTGCCCCTGGCCATCCCCTGTGCAGATCTCCTCCCTGGCACTGAGCTCTGAGTGAGCGTTGCTTGCTCAGAGACAGCAGGGCTGATGTCCCTCTACTTGCAAACACGGTATCTGGCCAGCCTGTCTAGCAGCCTGTGGGACAGATGAAGCCCCAAGGCAGGCGTTGGATGACCTTCAGTAGACCTCGGTGAGCCAGGGAGAGACAGACTGTCAGGGAAATAAGGACTCTGCCCAGTGGGAGGAGATGGGGATTGATCTGTCTGGGTGCTGCCTGCATGCTGTCCCTACTGGTGGGTGCCTGCTGGGACAAGTTCTTGTACCTGCTGCAGGGCCAAGTATCAGACAAGGTCAGGGTCTCAGACCAGCCTGATGTTGTAAGCTCGCTCACTGAATGGATTATGGGGTTTTCTTTAAATTCCTGCTTTTCTTTCTTATCCATTCAGAAACTCTAAAACCACAGCCTGGTTGTTGTTTTTTTTGTTTTTTTTGGCTCCTCATCAGATCTGCACCCAGATCCCAGAACTGCTGGTGGTGGCCAGTTCAGTGGCCCTCTGGAGCGTGCAGGTCCTTCCATCTGGCAGATCCTAAGACCTGTGCCGGAAGGGCTCTATAATCAGGCTTGTGTTTACCTCAAAACTTCTTGTTGTCCTACAAACCCCTTGCCTGGGGAGATGGGCTCTGGCAGTTGGTGCTGCCTATTCCCTTGGTCTGTAGAAGAGCTATTCCAGGATGACAACTTTCTTGTGTCTACAAAGGCCCATTTTTTGGGGGGTGGTGGGAGGGAAGTATGTGTTTCTGTGAATATTTTGATTCTTTCTTTCCCTCCAGTAGCAAAACTAGGGCAGAGCCAGGGAGCAAAACTGAGTCTTGAAATATGTTACCTACTCCTAAGTAAAACAAGCAACTCCTCCATACAGGATGTACTTCCCAGGCTTTTCTCTTGCTCAGCCTGTGCAGTAGGGAGCAGGCTTTGTGAAGGGAGAGGTGATGATGATGATCATGGGTGCTGGCAACTGCCTGTACAGCTGAGCAGCAGAGATGCTCTGTGGTGGGAATCCCAGCTTCTGGCACTGGCTGCATGTCCTTGGGCAAGTCACTTAACTTGCTGTGACGCGTGTGCTGGCTTACCTCCTGCAGGGGCCTGAAAGGTTTCATTCATGTCCCTAATTACTCTCAAATCCCTGAATGAAAGGGGCAGTGGATGTGCCAAGTGTGTGACGTATCCCAGCACAACATCGTCCTTGTGAGCACTTCCCTTGTCCCTCCTGGGGACCCAGGAGTAGCTCAGGGAGGCTTGATGGTGATGCTTTAGCCTGAGTCCCCTCTGCCATGGGAGAGGGTGTCTGTTTTGTGGCACTTATCCCTGTCCTGTGAGCTATTGAGGGCTCCTGGCAGGGCTGGGAGGGGAGCTGTCCTGGTTCCTATAATTTCCTGGTTATTTTGGTACGTGGGTGGAAGGGGGAGGAGGGTGGCTATGGAGAGAAGAGCAAGGTCGGTGAAGAACAAATGTGCCTCTGTGCACTTGTGCTCACGCTGCCAGCTGATCAGCTTCGGTGCTCTAACTTTCCTCACAGAACTCATCAAGCACGGCCGTGAGAGAATAGGACAAACCATCAAGGCCTCCGGCTCCAGGCTCTGCTCATAGTGAGTATGAAAACCTCCTAGTGGGATGAGAGCCCTTTAAAAGCTCAGCCTGATAACCCCTGCGCTGGCTCGGTGGTGAATGGAGCTGGCTGGCACCGGCCAGATGTGGGCAGTCCCGGGGACAGCCGCCAGCACTCGCTGCCATCCGGCATCTCCTGCCATGGTCAGCCCGGCTGCGGAGAAGGGGGGCTCTGGGATGGCTGTGGGTCTGTGTCCGGCAGCGCATGGGGGTGGAGAGGGGAAGCACCCACAGGTGAGATGTGGTGGAGGCTGGTGGGAGCTTCGGGCCCCCTTTTTTTGAAGAGGGAGGGCGGAGGGTGGCTGAGGAGATGAGAGCCTTCGGAGCCTCCCTGTGGTGTATGAGAGCTTGGTGGGGCTGAGGGGGAATGAACAAAGCTCTCTGGGGGCAGGGGACAAGTTAAGAGCTACTTTTCTCTCTCTCTCTCTTTTTTTTTTTTCCTTCTTCTGTCATCTCTTTAATCCTGACTTTTGCAAGGAGCGTGGGGGAACCCTTAAAACCAAAGGGAGGAATCCCTGGGGTGGCAGGACCCATCCTTCCCCACTGATGAATGAGCAGGCTGGATCTGAACCAAGTGCTGTTCAATCCACCTTCTCCAGCCCCAGCAGCAGCTGCACTGGGTAGATGAGAGCCCTGTGCTTCAATGCCTCTGCGCACTAAGCCAGCCCAGGCTGCCGTGGCCAGCCCCTCTTCCCTGCAATGTCAACAGCCCCAAACTGCCCTGGTCTGTGCTGCCCTGGGGGAATGGCCTCTAGCTGCTGCCAGCCCAGATGGCATGTGGTGGTCAGACCCAGCTGGACTCTCCTGGCTGCCCTGTGGGGACATTCGTTGGGTTGCAGGGCTGGGTGCTGCAGCATCCTGCTGCAGGTGGGGGCTGCATCTGCCTCGAGAGGGGTCTGGCCATGGCCAGGAGGGCTGCAACATTGTCTGGCCCTGATGCTCTGTTGCTGCTGGGGCTGTGCTGGTCTCGATATGTTGGTGTCCTGACCAGTTTCTGCTAGCTATTGCAAATCAAGGGCTAACTATGGCATTTAATATGCTTGTGCTTGTTAAAATCACTTGTGTGCCCAGCAACCTTTTTTCTCCCACTATCTCCTGTCAGCATGCACTCACTGTCCCCTGCCTCCCCCAGAGCCTATGCACCCTCACCCCTTGGGTTTAGCAGTGTGACTGAGGAGGTAGCTGGGGAACTCAGCTGAGGTCTCCTATGACAGAGGGGAGCATGCACTGGGGTCTGCACTGATGCCTGGCAAGTTCATGGTGTGAAGCTGGATCTCTTGGATTCTGTTTCCAATACTGTCTTGCTCTTCTTTTCCCAAGTGCTGAACGAGTTGCTTTTTTAATGGATCGTTCCCGGAGCCCAGACAAAAGCACCCAGGTGAGATCATGGCTCTGAGCCAGCAAGTCCTCACCTTTGGGATGAAGAGAGGGTTGGTGCCTGTAGGAGAAAAGCAAGCAGGAGAGCCTGTGTTAGCCTGCTAGGGGTCTTACTGCTGCCTTGTCCCTATGAGTGATGCTGGGTGGAGAAAAAGGAGAGCAGAGAGGCCCTATATAGCCTTTTGGACAGGCATAATGCTCCCAGAATCTGGGGAGGGGAAGACTCCTGAGGAGCAGGAAGAGGAGGAAGACTGTGTGTGTATGTACCTCCTTGTCATTGGGAAGAGGGAGGCTGGACCTCTGTGGTGATGGGTATGCATAAGGCCACTTCCAAGGCTCCAGACTTGGCGGTTTTGGGGCTTAATGGGAGTGGGCAGAGGGCTGCAGGGTTTGGGAGGGATGCTGATGTCCTGCTGCAGGAGTGCTCCTCTGTCTCGGAGCTGTGCACAGGGCTTCTTGCCTAGCACCTCGTTGTCTCGGTGCTGCAGTGAGCAACTGAGCCATGCAGTGTGGCAGCACAGCAGGTCTTGAAAGCCTCAAGTCGGGACCCAAGCAGTCACTTAGTACTTTTTCTTTGTGCAAGTATGGGATGAGGACTTCAGCACAGAGTAGCTTAGTACAGACTCCATCTTGGGGATAATATTGCTTTAGTGCATAGCTCTGTTCTCCCTTTCCCCATCACTTAAAAGTTTGCCAAAGCATCCATTGTGTCTCTTGCTGATGGGTGTTTATCAAAGGCTCTGTGCAAGTGATTGAGGAAAGGAAAGCACAACCTGCAGCATGGGCCTTGTGACTAATATTATTGTTATTCTCTCTAGCCTCCAGCACCAACTGACAACATCAACCTTGGACCTTCTGCTAACCCAAAGTAAGCTCCCTGCAAAAGCTGGGTAGGGTGTGGAGCATGCAGTGAAGAGATCTGGCAGGGGAAGGGAGTTAGTCCCTGTGTTTCGTGTGGGTGGTGTCTGCAAGACTCCTAACAATTACTTTACTTGGTCTTTAATACCATGTGTATCACTGATGCATCAGCTTTCAAGACATTCAGCTATAGCTGGTCCCTGTTACTATAATCATCCTCTCCTGTCCATGTCTGCAGCCCCTTGTCCCATGTCTCTGGAGAGGTAGTAAGGGAAGATCTTCCTTGTCACTGCTGGCTCCCTGACTATCTTTCTCTAGAAATGGGGATAAACTGTTTCCCCTGCCTACTTGGTTCCGACAGGTGCTTTCACCTGCTGCTGTGTTCAGCAGGCGGGTTGCTGAGGGATTTCTCATCCTCTGCTGAGTGCACTGACATACACAGCGCAAATTTGCTGTTTGCTGGGAGTGAGGGATGCCTGTCCAGTGCCCTTTAATCCCTTTCACAAACACCGGTGTTTCCAAGAACGAACTCTGATTTGATGGTAGTGTTGCTGTTGCACGTTTCTCTCCCAGAAACATTAACTTGTTTCATTCTTGCCCAACAGTGCCAAGCCAACAGACTTTGACTTCCTGAAGGTTATTGGCAAAGGAAGCTTTGGAAAAGTAAGTGGGTTTGTACAGGTGGGCTGTAGCTCTTTAGAGGCAGCTTGGAAAGAGATTTTCTTGCTGAAGGAGTTTCTAGCTGTGTCCTTTGCTTGCACCTCTCCTGAGGAGTTTGGCCTGAGTGGGACTGAGACCAGATGAGACCTGAGGTAGGGTTTTCATAGCCCATTCTTACTCTGAGCTCTCCTGCAACCTCTCTAACGACAGAAGTGTGAGGTGTTTTATGCTTACGGTGGTGAGGAGCAGTACTTGATTCAAAATAAGCTTCAGAGTTGTTCAGCTAGCAAAAGATCTCCAGGCAAATCTGTACCTTGTCAGATAGAAAGAATCCACTTTAAATGGGATTGTTGCCAAATGTTCCAAAACTATATCCTATTGGGTGTGTAAGAGATGTATGTGGAGGTGTTGTGTGCTTTTTTTCTGGCAATGAGAAAGTGCTGGGAAGTCAAAGGGCTGGAGCTTGGTCTTTACAACTTTGTACCTGACCCTCTGAAGCTGTACTCTGTGTATAATCACTCACAAGAGTGTTGAGCTAATGAGGAAACACTAACCAAATGGCAGAAGGTGAGACTGAAACCCATGACCAGGACCTTCTGTTGCAGGTTCTCCTGGCCAAACGCAAGTGTGATGGGACTTTTTATGCAGTGAAAGTCTTGCATAAGAAAACCATCCTAAAGAAAAAGGAGGTATGTCTGCTCTCCTCGGCCACTTCTGCAAATAGTGGTCAGTGTATAAGCTATCCTGGTAATGCAATTGAGGTCTCTTGTGTTTGGCATCCATGTAGACAACTTGCATGTTAAACACGGATTTCTCTGTGCCATGACAACATGGAGAAGAACTGAGATGAATCGGGTCAGATAAGAGAGAGTGGTTCCCTTCCTGGGGCTGGAGATGACACTCTTGGGCTCCCAGCTTCCACCTGTTTTGAAAACAGCAGTGAGCCCCTGTGGCAGACTCCACTGAACCCTTGCCTAGAACTCTAACGTCTTGTCTGCTTTTTCATAGCAAAACCATATAATGGCAGAACGCAACGTGCTCCTGAAAAATGTCAAGCACCCCTTCCTTGTGGGACTCCATTACTCCTTCCAGACCTCAGAGAAGCTTTACTTTGTGCTTGACTATGTAAATGGAGGAGAGGTGAGTGTACTTACAGGCTTTATTTTAACCTTCTATTTGGTCCTTCCCAAACATGCTGCTTTATTGCCTAAAACTGTTTCTAGTCAGAAGATTATGAAGTATAATGTTGCTTTGTCTGCTGGCAAGGACCAGCCAGGAGTAGCTGGCACGCTATCTCATCTCTACATTGAGTGAAGATCTTGCTGGTTATGACCTGAGTCAGATGACTCCCAAGGCAAGGATACTGAGAAAAGCATGTGTTAGGAGTGTTTTAAAATCCTATGGGGAATATGGGAAATACTGATTTTGGCAAAACCCAATTGTGGGCCAGCTCTGGATCCTAGTCTACTGCTTGGGTGATGCTGTTGCAGTATGCTAGATTTCTTCTTCTGTCCTCCAGAAGCTTACCTTTTTTCCAGCTGTCTTTCTGTGTTATCCGAAACTGGCTGGGAAATACTGTTAACATGTATGTCTTGCCCAAATAGAATTCATACTGGGGGGTCTTACTGGGTTCAGCTGTGCATGTACCACTTCTCATGGCCATACTACTACTACAAATGGCCTGTGGGTTGTAGCAAGCTAGGAAGCTTAACTACATCAGCAGATGACCATTTTGGGGGGAATGAATTCTTAAGTGAGGTGGTGACATAAAAGGAGGACAAATGATGAGATTTCTAGAAAGGCGTGTAGATTGCTTAAAGTCACTTGGTTTGGGCTTATTTGGTGCTGTTTGTGTGCTACTTGCTGCAAATCAGTTTTCACTTGAGTAGCTGGCTTTCAGGCTTGCTCCAGATATCCTTAAGTTTTTTTAGAGAAGAAATGATCAACCCTCTCATCTGCCTGTAGCTGTTCTTCCACTTGCAAAGGGAGCGCTGTTTTCGTGAACCCCGGGCCCGATTCTATGCTGCAGAAGTTGCTAGTGCAATTGGGTACCTGCATTCCTTAAACATCATTTACAGGTAAGGCACATCTCCTGCTGGGGAGAGCAGGGGCACCAAGTCTGCCCAGCCAGGCTGTGTGTAGTGCTGGGGGTGGGAAAGGGATTCGCTGGGGCCCTGCAAAATGTAGGACTGGAGTAGCTGAAGAATTTCCTACCCCAGACAAGACAGTGTGTTGCTGGCACTTTATCCTGCAAGAGGGATGGTGTCTGCACGGGACCTGATGGGCAATAAATACTCCCAGCCTGACAGTGGGAAGGAGAGAGAATGGTTAAATGTAAAGATCTGAAATAAACCTGGCTCAGTAAGTAAGGAATTCTCTCAGTAACAATTTATGCATAGATATGTGGGGAAATGCAGGCTGACACCTGATCCTGTATGACAGCAGTCTTTCTATGTTTGCAGGTGTGTATGTTGATACCCAGCAGTGGTGGGAATATGCACTTTGGGAAGGTCTTGGTGAAGTGGACTGGGAAATCTTGTTAGCTCCTGTTCTTGGCTGATGCTGTTTCAGGTCTGACTTTCCTAAATATCTTGCCAAATCAGCTCAAACAGCACTTTTTGTCTTACAGGGACTTAAAACCTGAGAACATTCTCCTGGATTGCCAGGTATATTCACAGCTTGTGCTGCCTTCCTTCTGGCTTTAAAGCATCAGGATCATAAACAGAGGACTATTGTTCTGCAAGCTGGGCTATAGCTCACTTCATTGTATGGATTTTGTGTGTATGCACCACTGCATTTCTGTGCAGATCCTGCAAGAGCGAGTGAGCCTGCCCTCTGCAGAACTGCTCACTTGGGGCCCTCTCAGCTCATTCCCAAGAGCTGGGACCTAACTTGTGGGCAGGGATCATGGGTGCTAAGAGCAAGTTGCTGCTGGTACTCTGGTGGTGAATGTGAGATAAACTGGCTCTGGGATAAAGTGGTGGCAAAGCACAGCAGTGCTGGATCTCTGCATAGCTATGCAGTTGTAGACAAATGAAAAGAAAAAAAATTTAGACTCTACTTTCTCTATGGGCTCCTGTACTTGTACTATAGGATGTCCAGAAGGTGAGGGAGGGGAAGTACATGAGCAGTGGGGAGCTAAAACATACATGAGGCGCAATATGAAGACCAATGCTTGGAAATCCTCTCTTCTCTAGAAAGAGTGGTCCAAGCTGAAATTTCTCTCTTCTTTAGGGACACATAGTATTGACAGACTTTGGACTCTGCAAAGAAGGAATGGAGCAAGAGGAGACAACTTCTACTTTTTGCGGCACTCCTGAGGTACAGCACGTGCTGGGGTTTCACTGTGACCTGGCGGCTGAAAGCCTTCACAGACTTGCTACTCTGGGTCTCAGACTTGCATGGCTGTTCACATCTCAAAATATGGGCTCTGTGAATTAGACCACCTTGGGCTCTTTCAGGTTGTCAGCCTGAAGCTGGAGTTCAGATAAGGCCTTTCCTACTCAGCAGAGACAGTTTTACCTGTAACAGCTGATTAGTACTCTAAATTTGCTGTGCTATTAGGGACAGGGATTCCTGCACTCAGAAATGGCCAGTCTTGTGAAACTAGGGCTGCTCCAGGTGGCTGTGGAGACAACCTTGACCCTGGGAGCCCATGATCAAGCCTGTGAGCAGGCTGTTTACCTGCTCTAACACCCTGGAGCTGCAGAACAGGGAGCCTACTGGTACTGATATACACAGGACCTTGCTCTGCTCTTCTGCATGTCCTCACTAAGCTGGAGCTGCAAAACACCCTGCGTGGAGGAGAGGACCAGGGTCTCCTCTGGAAAGTGAACACTGCTCAGAGGGGAGGAAATGCCTCTTCTCCAGTGCATCTCAACTAGGTTTTGCTAAAACTTATCTCCTGTTTGGCTTCTTGGAGGCTTTTTTCCTGCTTCTTACTGAGCTGAGGATTTTGGTAGCACTTTGGCCTAGGTAATACACCTGTCCTGTTGCCCTTCCTGAGACAGCTTAAAGAAGGGTCTGTAAACAAGGAACCTTTCAGTATTCAAGTTCAAAAGTGGGCAGGAATTTCCTGGTGGGAGCCCTCTGCTTTCAGTGGGGTCCCACTTATGCAATAGTACAGCATGAACCAAGCAGGAATGTTTGAGCTTAGGTTTGTGGTTTTTAACGTGTGTTGGTTTGGGGTGGTTATTTTTGTGTGTGGTGGTTGGTTTGTGTGTGTTGGGTTTTTTTGGTTTGTTTTCTTTTCTTTTTTTTTTTTCCTTCTCTCTGCCCTAGGTAGAGAGCCTGATAGTACACAGTGATAATCCTGTGCAAGACCAGACTTGGTGTGCTTGTTCTGCAGGCCACTTGAATTCTTCCATGTTGCTTCTTGGTCGTGGTTATTAGCAGTTTTGCTGCTTTGGACAGACTTACTGGGACTGAAAACTGCAGCTTTCTCAAAACCACAGGAGCCTCTTAGAGGTGTAATGTGTCAGTGCAGGACAGGTTTGCTGGTTGAGTTGTGGTGGGTGGCAAATTCTTGTGTAAGTCCTGTATAGGAAGAGAACCTTCTGTAGCCCTGAAAAACACTTTAGGGGTTTTAGTAGGTGTCTCTCAAACACATTGCTCTGAAGCAAGTGGAGAGTCTGTCAAAGCATAGTAGGAAACACATCTGTGTCCGTCCTTAATGCATTTGCTCAGTTTGAACTGCAGCCAGGTTTGTGTACTTATCAGGACAAAGCCCTTCCTTTATAATTTGACTCAAATATTTACTTCTGACTTTTCCTAGTACCTGGCTCCTGAGGTGCTAAAGAAGCAGCCATATGACAGGACAGTAGACTGGTGGTGCCTAGGAGCTGTCCTCTATGAGATGCTGTTTGGACTGGTAAGTTTGAAAGCTGTTTCATGCTACGTGGTGGAGAGTTTATTTTTGAAAGTTGTGATGTGAGGTTGGTCTGGTGTTCACATGGTACCTGACACAGACAACTGAATCTTGAATTAGATGACTTGCTTCAGTCATACCATTTCCCTTTGAACAGAGATATCTGTTTGATATCTGAGATATGGCAGGTCTCCCTCATCTACTTGCTACAGGACTAATTTTGACCTGCGATGTGTGGTTCCTTGTGGTAGCTCACGTTTTACCTGCCCGCTTCTCCTCTCTTTCAAATTAGCCTCCTTTTTACAGCCGGGATGTGTCTCAGATGTATGACAACATTCTGCACAAGCCACTCCAGATCCAAGGAAGCAAGACTGTGGCAGCTTGTGACATCCTCCAGGGACTTCTCCACAAGGACCAGAAGAGGAGGCTGGGTGCCAAGACAGACTTTGTAGGTTGCCTCCATTAGGATCAGGAGGGAGGATAGATAGGAAACTTTTCTGTTCCGAGCCTTTCTTTCATGATAACAGCACTGCCTTGGGAAAAGCTTTTGATGTGCACTTATGTCTCTCCCAGCCACCTAAAAGGGGCATATGGGGTTGACTTAGATTTCCAAAGGAAAATGCTATGATTTGAGGTTTGGTGGCAAGCTAGGACACAAGTGTGTGATGGTGTCATCTCCCTTCAAGGGATTACTGGACCATGACCCTCCTGTACTAAGGATTTGCTACGTGGCCCCTGCATGGATATGTGGTAGCTCCAAGTCTTGCTTCAACTACTTAATGCTGTGAAACCAGCTGGCAGGTGCTGGAAAAGGAGGGTTGGCAGAAGACTGACTTTTTTTCCCCACTGCTTTCTATGCAGCTTGAGATAAAGAACCATGTATTCTTCAGCCCAATAAACTGGGATGACTTGTACCACAAGAGGATTACTCCTCCATTCAACCCTAATGTGGTAAGTAGGTATTTCTGTTGCTATCTGTTATATAGTGGTACAAAAGGAATCCTCTCCAGGTGTCTTATGCTGACACTGCGGGATGCTGAATTGCAGGTTAGGGACTGCGAATGCAGTGGTGATGATGCTTTTGGAAGAGCAGCTGTGTTACTGTCTGAGCACAAGTGGTTGTTTGGGGTCTGCTCACTCGAAATGACTATGCATGTCTCTGTTCCTTGGCATAGGCTGGTCCAGCTGATCTGCGACACTTTGATCCAGAGTTCACCCAAGAAGCAATCTCTGCCTCCATCACTCACACACCTGACCTAGCAGCCAGCAGCTCCAGTGCCTCGGATGCATTTTTAGGATTTTCTTACGCACCAACTGAAGAGGGCATCTAGGTTTTATACAGGCTTTGAGAAGCCAGATTTTAACTGATTGGGTTTTATGTTTGATGGTTTTTTGTTTTGTTTTGGGGTTTCTTTGTTTGTTTTGGTGGATTTGTTTGTGGTTTTGTGTTTTTTGTTTTTTTTTTTTTTAAGGATTGGTACTGTCCTTTGCTCATGGTTTAAGGAAATTGGGACTAATGTACTAACTGCCTGGGATGGAACAGAGCTCTTAACTTTTGCTCTTTGGTGGATTTCCCTCTAAATAACTGTTCCCCTGGCAAGGAAAGTGGGATACTGATTATTATGATTTCCCCCCCCCCACCCTTGAGTGTCTTGTGCTACTTGGCAGAATTGTATTCACTCTGTGGTTGTATTTATGGTTGAGGTATGTACCACCATTCACATGAACAGCCATGTCCCTGTAATGGGCCACTTTTTCTTTTCTTTTTTTTCTTTGTGGCACTAACTCTGCCCAGCTCTGCCCAACTGCTTTTCCCCCCCAATAGAGAGGGAAACTCTTCACACTATCAAGAGCAGTGGCTTCCTTCTTTTAAGTAGCCTGTGCCACTTAAGCCATCTGTCCTGGACTGAGTTAGGTGAAGGAGAACTGTTCATCAGTTATTGCTCTACAGGTGGCTGCAGTTCTGTAAATCCTGAACTGTGCTGTGGCCTTTCATGCCAGCTATTCCCTCCCCAAGGTGAGTGGATCGTGTATCTCTGGTCCAGGATTGGGATGCTACTGAAGCAACAAGGAGGCTGTTATGGAGGAGCCGGTGTGGGGGAGGAAAATACCAGATAAAAACGAGTGGGGAAGAGGAAAAATAAAAATACCTTATGGCCAAACCCTGTGTGGGGTGGGGTCCTTTCACAGCATGTGCTTGACTTGCCTGAGGCACACCAACACTACTGCAATGAGCACAATCTGGAGGGCCGTGGGGCACAGGAGGGCACGCAGCGAGGGCAGCCCGAGCCCAGCTCCGCACCTTGTGCTGGGGGGGCCAGCGGTGCTGAGCTCCCCCCCATGCTGGACGGGGAGGGCAGCAGCGGTCCTCCAGGCTCCAGCGCCCAACTGAAAATGCCTGTCACTGGTGTAGAACAGTTATTTATTCTGCCTTAATTGAAATGCTGGTATACTCATTGAATGTCACTTCCCACTTTTTTCTTCTTTAAAGTAGTTTTGTTCTGTTGCTGGGGGGAGGAGGAAGGGGGGTAAGACCTTTGAACTGCAACACGGGGATAAATAAGGGCCTCTCAAGAAGTTGTGTGATGCTCACGCTGTTGCAAAGCTTGTGCTGGAACAGTTTTTTTTTTTAATCAGACTTTATCTTGTACATGCTGAAGTTGTCAGAAATATGACATGGTTTATATTAAAGTGCACATACTGATATGTTTCCCTCTCTGTCCTGTATGTAAGGGAGTGGGGGGGTGAGGAGAGCAGGGAAGGGGTGTTGGTATTAGGTTGTGCCCGAGAGCAGCTGTATGCTAGCACTTGGCTGCATGCAGAAAGTCACTGAAACTTTAATTAAAAAAAAAAAAAAAAGTCCCTACTCTAGGCTAATAGAAGGTTTTTACTTGGGTCCAAGGCCCAAAAACCTGGGGGGGAGGGGTAGCTGCCGGAGGGGACAGTCCTGCCCATGGCCACTGCCGGGCGAGGGCTGCTCCGGGGTAGGCCTTAGCGGCTACTGGCCGAGCGCCGGCCTTGCCCGGGGCCAGGCCTACACTGACCTCGGCGGGAGGCCGAGGAGGCGGCGTCTCCCGCCGCCGGGCCCGGGCACAGCGAGGGCCGACCGGCCCGGCTGCGGAGCGCCGTTCCTTCCGCCCAGCCCACCGCAGTGCTACCGTCCCGTCCCCCCCCTCTCTGGGAATGGAACAAGCCGCCACAGCTACCGCTGCATGCGGGGGCCTCGACCTCCGCGCATGCGCCTGGCGGCCGCCCTGTTGCTACGCGGAGCGTGCCGTGGTAACGGCCGCCGGCCTCGCTCTTCCCCGCCGCCGCGCTGCGGCGGGGAGCCACCCCCCTTCCCCGCCGGCCCCGGGCCCGCTGCGGGGGTCCCGCCGGGGAGCAGGGGCGTCGGAGGTTCGCTTCACGTCCTTCGGCGTCCCCTGTGGTAGCCCCCGGTAACCCTATGGAGAGGGGCCTGCGGAACGCCATAGTCTTCAACGCGTCCAAGGGGGAGGCTTTCACTCTCGCCAGCAGCTACAAGTCCTTGCGCAAAAGGCTTCGCGGTGACTGGAAGATACAGAGGTGAGGGGCAGCTTTCGGAGTAACTGCCGGCAGCTTTTTTTTTTTTTTTTTTTTTTAAGCGCTGGCGTGGGAGAGTTTCTGTGGTCTGAGGGTCCTTCAGAGGCAGGGCCGGAGGCGCGCCGAGGTGCCTTGCAGCTGGCGGAGTCTTCTCTCAGCCGGCCCAGGCTGTGTGGATCCACCTCATCTCCGAGGGAGAGATCGGCCGCTCCTGAGCGAAGAGGCTAGGATGCCTCATCCTCACCACTGTGCAGCCCCGGGGGGCAGGGGCTGGGGCACCTGCAGTCGGTAGAGAGATCCTGAAATTTGTGTGTGGTCTGCATCGAATACCCGAATAGCCTTTGGGAATGTATATCGTAAGCTAAGATCTCTCTTTTGCGTTGATTGCACTCTGTGGCATTAGCTATAATTTCACTTTTGGATCCTGTGCATAGCTGTCTGTCTTTGGAGCTTCCAGCTATCTTATCTGTGGAAGAGGGAGTGCGTAAGTTGCAAGGATGAAACTCTCGATGCAGGTTTTTGAGTCTTATCTTGTTGTACCGTTTGAGATAAAAAAAAACCCACCAGCTGTTGTGCATATGATATTGCCTGCCTGTCCACTAAAAGATGTGCCTAGAGCAAAAAGAAAAAAAGCATAAGAGCTCCTCAGGTGCAAAGTTTAATAGCAGCTGTGACAGTTTATACTAGTTCTGGATCTGCCACAGTACCTCGTTAGAGGGGCTCTACTATTTAGTGAGTTGAAATTTGTAAGGATTGTTTTTGCACGAGTTGTCAACTTTAAATCCAGATAAAAGTATGTGAATTGATTGAAGTGATTTGCTTTGTGTTTATTTGCCAGTCCTTTAAAAAAAAAAAGAAAAAAGAAAAAAATTGTGGTTCAGGAATATATCTAAGAATAACACATGTCTTTATTAATATATTTATAGCTTAAAAGATGAGATCACATCTGAGAAACTGTTTGGGGTAAAATTGTGGATTACGGCAGGGCCGAGAGAAAAGTTCAGTGCTGCTGAGGTAAGAAGTCAATAATTCTTTGCAAATTAGTTATGTTTTAAGGTTTGCTTAATGCAAAATAGAAAAGAACAACATAGAAGACTTTGCAATAATACTGCTTTTAAATGAATTTACACCAATTGAAATTTGAATGCTTTTCTCGTAGGATCAAGTTAATTGCAAGCAGACAGAATCAGTTACCTTCCCTCATCTCAGTATAACTTCCTGCAGTCTTGTGTGTAGCTTTTTTCACATGGATTTTTTCTGGATCTTTGTTGTCTTCTAGTTTTCAGTTCTGAAGAGATTCCTGGAGGATGGTGGAGCCATCCTGGTGATGCTAAGAGAAGGCGGAGAGTCACAATATGGCACAAATATTAACTTTTTGTTAGAAGAATATGGGATCATTTTCAATAATGGTAATGGGGCTCGCTGATACCTTTTATTCATCCGTTTTCAGCAAAATCTAAAGAACGGGTTCAGTCTTTGTAGATATAAGCCAGCAGATCCCTCTGACAAAGTACCTTTTGGTCTAAGAGATGTTTTTTCTTGAAATCTACATGTACGTGGCAGTGTAATACAGGAGCACACCAAGGGCTTTCCATGGGCAGAGTACCTTGATAACAACTCAGCCATCTCCATTTCTTTCCTGTGGTTTTTAGTTTTAATGGTATTTACTAACAAAAATTAATTCTAGTGACATTTATTTGTTAAAAAGGCTTTCGTTTAAAACATTTTTCCATGTGTTTTAATGGATTGAATCAATTCATACTCGCCCTGAATAAACAGTGGCACTTTTCTTTAGCAGACCAATAAAATGCCATTCATTAGGTTTTGTACTGCCAATGTGAAAAAAAAACCCCAAAGCAACTATGTCTTAGCATACATAAAATATTTTTAGTGTCTTTCATGGCATTTCTAGACTATGCCTTCTTTTTGTATCGACAGTATTCAATTCATCATGCTTTTGGAAGATGTATAAAAAAAAATTGAACTTGTAAAACTCGATACATATTCTTTTAACTGGATCATCCTTTTGCCTCTTCTGCTTTGCAGAAGACATGGAGGTGTGCTTATTTTTCATATTTTTATTTGAAATTGCAAATATATTCCTGTTCTAAATCTGTATGTCCAAAAGAAAACAGTAGTGAAGGCTGATTTGAATTCTTTTGGGAGCCACATGCCATCTTTCTGGTGTTAGAAGCAAACACTCAGGGAATCCACGAGCTAAACTCATTTTTCATTGCTATATGTATCACCCTGATCAGCTAAAATGTAAATTTATTTTTTTTCTTTCTTCAAGATGCTGTAGTACGAAATGTGTATTATAAGTATCACCACCCAAAAGAAGCACTAATCTCTGATGGAGTTTTGAATAGGTAAATATTTGGGGTATATAAATCTTTACAGTAAACTTCTATAATCCGTATTGTTGTCAGTAAGTTTTGCTTTCCACATCTTGTAGGGGAATCAGTGAAGCTGCAAGAAAAACAGTGCATGAGACAACAGATGACGATGGAATTGGACATGACTCACAGTAAGTGTCTTCCTTTGAGGAAGCTGATATGAAAAGATTTAGAATAACTCGGAATTAGCAGGTTTGTAATCTAGCAGGAGTGTGTTGTGCTTGTGTTGAGGTTTTCTAATGTATTTGTTATGTCAGCTTCTTGCTCCTCAGGGTTGTATCTGGAAAGGAGAATCTGTTTATTATTGCTTGATAACCAACGAAGGAGCAGGAGTGATAGGTTTTGAAGGGAATTATTAATCCCCTGACCAGATCTTTTTTGCCCATAGTCTGTGGATTTGAATTTGATTGAACAATGTAAATGCGAATAACCTCTAGATAGTGGGTGGTCTGGCTGCAGGCATGACCAACCCTACATCTTTTTAAAGAGTCTTAATCCAGGGTGAGATAGATATTTATTGCAATTTTTAGCTTTCCATCCCTCTGTGCTGCAGAGGAGTGAAAAGGCATTGAGAAGAATATGGCTTTTCCATAAATAACTATAAAGGTTTGTATTCTTCCTTGAAGCTAGTTTTTAGACTAATAAATAACCATGCGGTTGATTACAAGGAAAAATGTAAGTGTAAAAACGTTTTGTGTAATTTTGTTCCAGAATATATATTCATCTGTGAGTTAAATACCCCTACTCTTCTCTCAGATACAGAAGTGTGCAAACAGAAATCAAGAGTTTTCTTTGTTCCTTATTTAAGACAAATCGTCAACCTGGAAAAACCTGTAGAAAGAGACTGAAGTGTTGTTACAATGATCTGAATTTTCAAGAGCATGCCTTTTGGCATTCCACCACCAGTGCACCATTACGGTTTGCAGTTTAGGTAGACTGAATTTTATAAATATGTCCAGCCTGCTTGGTACATGCAGGTACTTAGAGAGTTTCGGTATTTCCTGCAGAGCTCTCACTTTCGTGTATCCATTTGGTGCCACACTGAATGTCATGAAACCAGCAGTGGCTGTTCTGTCAACAGGATCTGTCTGCTTCCCGCTCAACAGGCCTATTCTTGCTTTCTATCAGCATGAGGTATGACTCTGCATGTAACAAACCATGCATTCTCCCCCTACCCCACACAAAAATTGTGAGTGTATTTTTGGGAGTACTTACAAACCCACTTCTATTTTTGATACATCTGCAAATTCCAGATGAGCCTAGTGATTCCTGTCTCCTTTTATGGAAAACTTTGCCTGGGGTCAGAGGAGAATTAATTTGGTGGTCAGCAAAGATTATATATTTGTTTGATTGACAGATGGATATTTTCAGTTCTTCTTTAAAGCTCTGAGAGTTTTTTTCCCACTGTTTTAGTAATCACCTAGTAAGTAAGACTGGCATATTTATGAAGCTAACGATACATAGAGTCAAGGAAGAGGACTGTCATCTTGGAACCAGTAGATTTTTATGTTATCTTACCCATCCAGCCCTGTTAATTTATAAAAAAAAATTCAGAAGTCTAGTAGTAGTTGATGGGTATAAACAAAGGATTAATATTGTTAGTGAAGGTGAACATGTTAACACATTTTTTTACTGTGTAGATGAGTTTCTAACACTACTGTGGTTTTTTGATATCTTTGTTAGGAAGGTGGGTTTTTTCCTGAGGATGCCCAACTTCATCCACCTATGTTGTGGCTGAAATAAACTCCGTAAATCAAAGATAATACAGCAGCATTAGGTGAACTTACAAGTACACTTCCTGCTTGCATTTTATCTGCAGCTGTCAAGTGTAACATATAATAAAATCCCACAAAGTATTTGCACATAGATCCAGTGTACCCATAGACTCATGCCTAATTTTGCACCCATGATAATAGTGAAATTACTTGCATTAATGATAGAGTTGTCTTTTTGTGACATAAGTCATCTAAGTTATATAAAGTCTTAACTCTAGGTTTATAGCCTTGTTGGTTGGCGTTCTTGTTTTGAGACTGTGCCTGTTTATATGGGGTCTAATGTGCTTCACATAATCGTTATGGAGAGGAGTGTTTTCTTCTAAGAATTATAACAACTAATTTATGCTGTAAGTGAAATCCATATAAATTGCTTGCACCTCCATGAAGTGTTTTGCATGGGGTGATCACTGAAGTGTAATAGGTGTGTGCAGTGGAAACCATTACACATCATACAGATAGTCCTTCATTTGATATAATACCATGACATGAATGTCAAATAGATGGCATCATTTTTCCTGTGTAGCTCAAGGAAGTTACAGACACAAGGGTAGAAGGTGAAGTCAGAGACAGAGGTTGTCTCTCAAGCAGAGCAGAGAAACAAGATCTCTTGGAGTGAAAAAGAGATATGATAAAGAACAGAAAGTGAAGGAATGGAAAGTAAGAGCAGAGGATGCTACCCAGTTATTCTATTGTGGGTAAAGCATGTAGAATTCAGGTTAAAACCTTGCAAAACATGGAGGATGAAACATCAGAAATTTGTTAAACAAACTGGAGCTTTGTTTGATGTATCTTCAAATTTGTTACAGCAGTATTCATGGTTTTATTATGCTATGAGTTTTGCAGTAGGTACAGGGAGCGTTACAGGGTTTCTTGTTCTGTTGAAAACTTAACTATTTCTTATGTATGTCCTTATGGAAGGATTAAGGGGTAGTCTTAGAGAAGAACTCCAAAGATGTTTCATGAATGCATTTTCATGCATGTTTAATTTAGCTAAATTAAAGTATAATGACCTGCATATTTTGCATTTTATCTTTCAAATAATAAGATCACCAAACTCTTCTGTCATTAGCTGACATGTATGTGCTGTATTGACATGCATGCATGTCACTGGCCTCTAAGTTTACATTCTGAATACTGAAGAATGGGTTGCAGGAAGTTAATAAAGCATTCATTTCACTTAATTCTCTTTTACTTGATTGAAAAAAGGGTTCTTTTTCTGCAAAAATAACATAAGTGCAGCTATTGTTGATGATATTCTCTGTTTTATTTTTTTATTTCCAGTCAATCATCTGTCTACTCTTATGAAATGCAGATCAGTATTTTTAATAAATTTATGAGCCTTACGAGCATGTACAGTTAAAATGCTGCTGTGCTCTTGTGAGCTTGCCAAGTTTGAAACTGCTTTTGCCACTAGTTATTCCAAAGTTTTCTATTTCTTTAAATCGCTTTGTAATTAGACAGCATTACCAATTGCCTCTAAAACTGTGATTTGGAAGGATTTTTTCTGTATTGTATTCCTTGTTGATAGGGTCAAGGTGGAAAGATGGCAGCGCTGGGATCTTCCCACATGTTCAGTGATCAATATTTAGATAAAGAAGAAAATGGTAAGATCATGGTAAGTTGGTTGTTTTTTTCTTTTGAAAAAAACTACCTTAGTGGATCTTCACAGCACTTACAAAGCAATCCAAGCTTGCTAGCTTCATCATAGAGCAAGACAGCTATGAAATGGATTCAGTATGGAGGTTCTAAACCAATACTAATATCCTGAGGAATTTGGTAGAGCACAACTAACAATAAACTATATCTTTAAAAACTCCTTCCTATTTATTTTATAGGACTCTGAAAAGCTTTTCCTAATTTTGTTCACTGCTTTATTGTTACTAATATTTAAATATTAAGTAGGGAGTTTTTTTGTTTACTACTTTTTCTTAGCTTCTTTAGCACTTGATTATGGCTACTGATTAATAATAAACCTTTGCATATATAGTTTCTGATACCTGGAGATTGTAATGCACTTTACAAAGTGCGGTATGTAACATTGTTATGTGTAAGAAGGGGAGTTTCCTGCTAAGGTGTTCCTGAAAGTATGCATGTCTTGTAAAGTATGCTCGTCGCCATGACTCATTGCTTCCATATGTAAATACAAATAAAGTTTGTATTTTCTTCACAGATATTCTTTGATTTATTACCCATTTTTTTCTTCTTTTTCATGGTCTGTTATTTAATAGATTTAATATGAATCTTTAAGCATAATATAAGATTACTTGGACCCTCCTGAAATTAAGTTTTGCCTTTCTCCAGGATGTGCTTTTCCAGTGGCTCACAACATCAGATATCCGTTTAAACCAGATGGATGTGGAGGACCCTGAGGTAAGAGAGATCCATCACAAGGAGGTAAATAATAGAGTGATCTAGCAGCAGCAGTTTTGACAAACTGTGTATTTAGCACAAAGTGGTTAACAGCTAGATGGATGCTGTTGTTGTTGCAGACCCTTTATCAGGGTCTAAGATTGAGTAGACAGGTGGATTATGCATAAAAAATATTGGTATTGTATCTTTCAAACTTAAATTGCTATTCATTATCAGATTTCATTTGTGAAAGTCGCTTTCCAATTTGCCCATGTTTATGAGATCATTTGCTGCTCCAGCGTAGTAAGTTTGCACTTCGCTCTGAGCCCTCAGACAAGAGGAACGTGGATGAAGTGAAGGCAGATTTTCTGTAGATAAGTAGGGATCATCCTGTGTATCAATTTTAGTTGCTTTTTTAACTGATGTATCAAACACTATTCTTATTTGGAAATACCCTATGTGATAAAATAGTATACTCTGTGCATAAAAAGAACAACAGTCTTGCACAGTTGACAAGTAAGCTGTCTCTTAATTTTAAAGAATTAAGAGAAATCCAGATACAACATCTATGTGGCGAGTAGATTTACGCTAAGAGAATAGAGTTTTCACAGTTTGCTAATCTAGTAAACTGCACTGCAAAGGGTCATACTGGTAAAGAGTGAAATAATTATTTCTAGATGAGATTTTAGGTGAGAGATAAACTAGAAAGAGACTTTGTAAATGGATTTGTCTTTTTAAATCATAGGTGTGTCTATCTGTGTATGTGTGTGTGTGTGCGTGTTCAGATTTCAGACTATACCATGCTCCCGGATACAGCTGCACTGTCTGAGCAACTGCGAGTCTGTCTACAAGAAGGAGATGAGAACCCAAGAGACTTCACAAAGCTGTTTGATACATCCCTTTATCAGCTGGATACAAGTGCCCTCCCTTCAGTTATCAAGTCAGCAGCTGCTATTTATTTATTTATTTCCATTCTGTATTCTGCATTTTCTATTTGTGCTTAACTGTGTCTGCTTAAGAGCAGAAGGGACTGAGCTGTAGGCAGCATTCTGAGTATGGATATACCAGAAGATTGATTTGTATAGTGTGACAGTGATATTTTCTCTTGTTTCTCATCTTAACTGTAGTTTCTGACATTGTTTTTACCTTTTTTCTGACTACTGCTGATTCAGTGAACTAATATTTTTAGTAGAACTGTATGCAGTGATGTTGGGTACTTTCTGGAGTGATAACTGAGAGTTGGTTGTTTTTCCACTTTTGAATTATTTGGCATTTACTGAAGCTGCACTTTGTTCATCTTTGCGTTTCCTAATAATTGTGTCTTGAGATTTATCTGCTACTCAGTTTTACCAGTTTTGTATTGCTAGCATCTTTGTCCCTCATAACTCATCTGTTACCCAGATCATGTACGAACATGATGAATAGTAGCAGGCTTAACAGACATTCAATGAAACTACACTCAGTTGTGGACACTCTTTCTTCTTACTCTGTATTTCTTGTATTTTTATGGGATGTGAATTCATAGTGGGATCTCCCTTCTCATCCTGTAACAAATAATTTTTTAAAATAGCTTTTGGTTATGGACTTCCTGAAAAACCATTTTGAACTGGAGCCCTTTTTCCTCATGCACGTTCATCCTTTTAAAAGTTGCTTGAAGAATTGAGGTGTGACTTCCTTCTTTTTTATTATCTTAATCTATTTACCTATCATTATTTTCTTCTCTGTCATAATTTTAACTAATTTGCTCACTGTAGAAGTCAGTTATTATTGATACATAGGTCTCTGGGATCCTTCTAAAATTAGACAGCCCTTTTTTTTTTTAATGCTATGACTATGCATAATGTTGACCCTGGTGTCTCCAGAAAAATTCGTCTTTATAGCCTGCAAGTGGAAATGGATGTTGTATCATTTCTTCTCTCATACACTTTGTGCCGCAGAGCTTATGAGCAGCTGAATGTGAAACATGAACCTCTCCAACTCATTCAGCCTCAATTTGAGACTCCACTACCTGTCCTCCAGCCAGCTGTGAGTAATCTCCTTGCTAATACAGTGCACGGAGAACCCTTCCATTTCATGTAAAACCTCTGTGTGTCATTTCCGTATTTCTTTCAAAAAAAGAAAGAAAAAAGTGAGAAATGCTGTAGTAATAATTAATCACTTGGGAGCTGAATACATTGCAGGGACTATCTTTTAGGAAAGAGCACTTGTTTACACTTCATTCTTATCAACAGAGCTTGAAAATGTAGCATCTGGTACCATAGCAGAATGCCTTATGTATGTAAGCCTTCAGCTGAGTAGCTGCTCCCAGTCCTGTGAGGTGCTGGTGCAGCCTTTGCTGTGAAAACAGAATGTAGTGTTTCAGAAGGCAGTGGTGTTGTAAATAATATAGGGGAAGAGCCAGTCTGTCCCACTCTTCTTCCATCTCCCATATCCTTTGGGGAAGTAGAAAGTGGAGCGTTGTTTTTTTACAGCAAGGGCTGACCAAACTTTTACCAGCAGAGATTTGGGCTGGCAGCAACAACACGAGCTACAGTGGTGTCAAACTTACTTCGAAAAGCAGGTATCTTTGAGTTTTGCCATCATGGCTCCATCCTACTTTACCTTAGCCACTGAGGAAACAGTACTGGGATCCTTACAACTGCAAAGGTGCAACTGAAAGTAGTGTCTCATGTGCTGCTCTTTAAAAACACAAGTCCAACTTGTGGCATAAGTGGTGACTGCATGAAAAAGAAAATAATCTTACCAGAATTAGTGTGAATGTATTTCCAAGGCGAGCTGTTATGGTGAACTTAGTACCTCAGGTATCTCATCTATCACCTGGATCTCATGGACCAAAACTAAAAACAGACTGCAAATGCAGTATGTCTAGTTGTGATGCTAGGTGATCATTCTGGCATACTCGTGACTAAACTCTTTTGGAATATTCAGTTATTTTTACAAATATAAATGGAATTCTTAAAAAGGTGTACCTTTGTACTGTGGGCTTTGGAGTTGCTTTTGACTTTATAAAAGGTTTCTTCAAGTCCAGTCTAAGTCTAAGACTGTTGTCTTAGAGATCTGTAAAGTGTAAGAAGAATATGTGGCAATAAACTATGCTATTTCTTCTTTCAAGGTTTTTCCACCTGCTTTCAGAGAATTGCCTCCTCCCCCTCTGGAGCTGTTTGACTTGGATGAAACTTTTTCCTCTGAGAAAGCTCGTCTTGCAGAGATTACAAACAAATGTGAGTGGAGCAGACTGATTGTTTACACATTTATATATAAAGTCCACATTTTTGGAGGAAAATAGTTATATTTAGTTTTAAAACATCAGCCTCATTTATGAAAATCCACTAGTCTCATCCTGGGCCAAGAAATTGGAGTGCCTTGGAAATTGATAACATGACTTTACATACCATGACATTTTATTTTGTTTGTTACATGACATTCTATTATGTTTCTGCCTGCTGTTTCCTATATCATGCATAAATTGCTTTGCATACTCTTGCTGATTTATTTCACATCTTTTTATGCTTTGAAGTTAAAATGTTCAGATTATTCTAAACACACTTAACTTTAACCAAGATGAGTAAGTACTAGCTGCAGGAATACATCATGGCTAGTCCATTGAACTTGTTATAGGACTTAACCTCCCAGAATGCCAACAATAAGTGGAGATGTGTAGTAAGTTTTTTTCCCAGCTGATACAGCTATGTATGATAATCAACTGCCTTCTTCCGTGGGACGTTTGTTCAGGTACTGATGATGACCTGGAGTTCTACATACGAAAATGTGGTGATATCCTAGGAGTAACAAGTAAACTCCCAAAGGAAAAGCAAGATGCCAAACATATCCTGGAGCACGTCTTCTTCCAAGTGGTTGAGTTTAAGAAACTGAATCAGGTATTTTTAATAACAGAATTACAAGTAAATAGTTGGTAGTATCAGCACTGAGGCTGATACGTCTTTGTAGCAGCTACACTTGTCACAGGCAAGAGGTACAGTGATGTGTTAAGACATTCGTTGTGCAATAAATTAGACCAGCGAAGTGTGATCCAGAATACTTACGACTGTTAATCTGTATAGAATGTGTAGTGCTCAATTTATTAAGTGTCTTATTTATTTTAATTGGGGGATTAATACATTGCAAGTGTAGTTTTGGTAATTTCAGGTAAATACAGTTCATTGAGTAAAAGCAGTGTGCCCTCATGAATGTTCACAGTGCTTGGTAATGCTACAATGTAGATGTGAAACCAGCATTGTTACTCAAAACCAGTACTGTCTTGAAATAATTCTTCATAGTAAATTTGATGCTTCAAATTCTGTTTGGAGCATATTGGCAGATCAGCTGTTTCTACTAAAAAGTTTTCCCTGTTTCTCAAAGAGTCAAGACAAAAATCTGACATTTCTACCCTATTGTTAAATTTTTTTTTTCTTTTTTTTTTTTTCCTTTCTCTTCCCTTACGCAAGGAGCATGATACTGACACAAGTGAAGCTGGATTCCAGAATGGTAACTGAGACCTGGCTTTCCCCAGTTTGAGAGAGACCTTTTAATAAAAACATACTTTTCCATTTTTTTTCAACCTCTGTGTTCAGCATATTGACAGTGACCATCTCAGTAGTTCACTGAATGTTTGGATCATTTATGTGTAGTAATTTGGATAATTAATGCCTTTTGAGGAAGTGCTTGTATTTTGCAAGCACTTTCCAAATAATTCCTATTTTTCTACTTCTTTATTGAAACTGTAATTTTGTAATAAATGAATAAAAAATCTTGTACGAGGAAAATGTGGTTTGGGTCCTTCTTTCTGACTCTAGTATTTATTTTCTTGTAATAAGGCTTATTGTGGGTTCTCCTGGTGTACATGTAGTCCTTAGTTGCACTCTGGGAAAGATTGTTATTTTGGTTTGTGAACTGTGGAGAAGAAAATACAGCCATAAATACAGGAGCTGCTGAAAATATGCTAGACTGTCACCCTGAGGCAGTCTCCTTTTGTCTCTCTGCCAAAGTGAACCAAGGAGAGGTGGGTTTGTTACTGTAGAAGGAAAACATTTCTTCCTTCCAAGGGACAGGAAGAATTGAAATTAAGCAATAATGACATTGTTGCAGATCGCTGCCTCATACAAGACTGGAAATAACATCATTTTGAAAAGAAGGGACAGCATTTGGATGAAAAAGACTTTAAGGTTTAATGGATCATTATTAAGAAAATGTGATACTGTGCAGAAACTCAGAAGTATTTTTACTCACAGTTATTTGGTATCCCAAATTCCCAGAGATAGTGAGCTAGGTAACGCACAAGAATGGAAATTAAAGTGAAATTCATTGACCATGAAATGTTGAAACTCAAAGCACAGCAAAAATGGTCAAGGGTATGAGTGGTGAGAAGAAAAGATGATTTGTCAACATCATTAACGCTGTGTGTCTTTGTTGCAAGGACTTTTTTTTGCATCAACACTGAGGTTGCACTTTGACATCCAAAAAATCTTGTATTTAATCTGACACCCAAGCTGTGAAACTTAAATTCTTTCCCCACTCAAGCCTTCTATGCAGCCTTTGTGACGCCTGTGCTTTATCTTGCTCTGCCATGCTTTTCAATGTCAAAGCTGCTTTTTGCAAAAGATCTGTTCACTTTTTTATCCCACAAAAAGTCATTTCATTTTACATTGCTTCAGGTTTTGGATGCCAACTTGACACGGGTTATTCTAAAGAAGGTGCCCCAAAGCACCTGCTAAGTTACCGACTGGTTGAGATGTGCTAATATAATGTTAGCAGAAGTGGTTGTATCTCTGCTTACTCTGCAGACATGCCTTTTTCATAGCCCCATGTTTGAAATTTTTCTCTTCTTTCTTTCTTATTTGTATTTGTTTAATGGTGTGGTTGTGTTCGTCACACAGAGCACTTTGTACATTCCAGCTACAGATTTACACAATAAGCTTAATCTTTCCTCTGCAGTATCAATACCAATCAGTCAACTGGCACAGACTGCAGTTGAACAAAACAAGTGCGTGATCCTCTTCCCAATTATAGATCTGGTTTGTACTGTTCTGTAGTGTTGATACTTCAAACTGTAAATACTTTCTGGGTCCTTTTTCTGAGTTGTCACCTGTTCCTGATGTTGTAACATGGTTTAGAAAAAAGTCATCTGAGCCTCCAGAGAATACAGGCAGCTCCCTGTTTGCTGTTTATCTGTAGTGCCACTCTGACAGCTGAAGTGAAAGAACAGATTTTTCATTGAATGGACGTTTTTTCTGGCCAGAAGCTGTGAAATATATGTGGAGTCAGTAGCTTGCATCCCTCTTTGGAAGATATCCCTTTGGCCCTCTGAAAGTATTTAAACTGTTATTTTGTAAACAGAAGTGCTTGCTTTGGTCATGGGAATGTGATACACATAAAGTTTAGGGCTGATTCATTGGCAGAATTTTGAAGGAGTACAAGCAGCTGAGGGTTTTAAAGAAGTGAGGCTAGGCCGTCAGAAGGTTAGACACGCAGCTAGCCATGGAGTTTATGTATTTAATGACATTATTGCTGTAATTCACAGAAGTTGGGTCCAAGCAACCATTTCTGCTTTCACTTTTTTCTCTGTCCTCTCATGCAACATGATTTCTCATCCCTTACTCTATCCCTAAAAGAAGAGGAGGGAGCCTATATTAGTTCTTCAGCAAACTGTAAATGCTTTGGAAAGTGGTTTTAACGAGTAACTCTCTGTGTCTTTGTGGCTGCTGTAAGCAGTGATGGGAAGAGGAAAAAAAGGAAGGAGAGCAAGTGGCTGTGGAAGGTGCGAAGCCCTAACAGGAGACCAAGAAACTCTGTGCTGGGGGTGGGCTCGTTTCTTCCCCCTCAGACCAGGGTGGGGGAATTACAGAGCAAACTGTCGCTGCTCCTCCGCCTCTCAGCAAAGGCCCGCGGTGCCGAATGCCTCCGGCTGGGAGGACGATTAAAATCCCGCATAAAACTAACGGCGGGCGGGGCTCCCGGGAAGCTGCTTTCTCCCCCGCTGCCCCCGACGAGCGGCGCGGTGCCGCCCTGCCGGGCCGGGCCCGCCGCTCTCGGGCTGTTTTTCTCCCAGTGTGCCAGAAGAGGGATCCCCAGCCCCGGCGGCGCCTCCCACCCGGCCGCCGCCTCCCTGCCCACGCT
>JAVJGG010000009.1:19378939-19393760 GCA_035590195.1 Aviceda cuculoides | reverse complement strand
CGCGCGCCCCGCCCCCCCCCGCCCAGGCCGGCCCGTTCCCGCTCTCCGGCCGGGCAGCGGGACGGCGGGCCGCAGGCAGGGCCACGGCCCCGCATCCCCGGGCTCCGTGTTTCGCGAGTCCCCGCTCTAAAGGCTCCTCTTGGCCCCGTCCGGGAGCTGAGAGCGGGCCTGGCTGTGCCTGCTCCGGAGCTGGGGGTGACAGGGCAGGCCGAGGCGGGGCCGGGTGGGTGATGTGTAGAGCCCTTTGGGGCTGCTGTCCCAGCACAAGCTGACTGTGCTCCTCACATCCCATTTCTTTAGTCCAGCTATACAGGAGACTGGTGAGCTGTAAGGAGGGGAAATGGTGTCAGTCCCTCGATGCAAAGTCCTCCCAGAGGGATAGAAGGGAGCAGGAATCAAGAGAAACACTACTTCCCCCTGCTCTCGGCAGCATAAAAATTGCTAGCACGCAATGTGAGTCTAAAGCTGAGGGACCCCCTTACACCTGGGGTGTCTGAGTGAATGTCTATGAGGTGTTGGGGCTCAGTGCTGGAAGAGAGTAGATCTGGAGCTCTGCTCTGCGTGGTGGAGGTTGCTCCCTCTGCTGTGTTTTTATCAGAGCTGGAAATTATAATCTTTGTTTATTCATCTCTAGTGAGGACCAAGATGAGCTGCATTACCAGGATACCGACTCAGATGTGCCAGAGCAGCGGGACGGCAGGTGCAAAGTCAAGTGGACGCAAGAAGAGGTGAGTGAGAGCCCGGTGCTTGCTGAGGGCCAGTCCTTTGAGTTAGGCTTCTGGCATGGCACCTGGGGCTTGGGTGCATCCACCCCAGTCTTTGTCTGCTGGCCACAATACCACCTCCTGCTGTCTTCCTGCTGGAGAAGACCATGTGTCTGTTTTGCTCACGTGAGCTGAGGTTCAGGGGAGTTTGAGGTGTAGCCTGGAGAGCAAGATCTCCAGCCACTTTAGCTTAAGCCTGTGAGCCCTGAGCAAGGCATCTGCTGCCTGCAGCACTCTTTTGGGTAAAGAGGGGTTCCAGAGGATGGCTGAGGCCTCCAGCAAGCTGAATTGTGCAGCAGAAATGTCCTCCCTTTTCTCTAGCAAAAGCAGGGAGCATCAAGATTGTTGGGATCATGGCTTAATCATCCTGGCTGAGAGCCTGAAATTAGTTGGGATATTCTCTTCCCTCCTCCCAGTTACTCCATCATCTTTGTTCTGTGTGAAAACTACAAGATGTCCTATCTCCCCTTGGGTCTGAACACCAAATAAGGTGGTCTTTGTGCAGGGATCAAAGCCTTGGGCTCATGTTGGGCAGGGAATTATTTCATGCCTCTTTGTCCAGCTGGAGCACAAAGGCAAGGACACCTATAGCAAGCTTTCTGTGAGCTGTAAGAGTAGGCACACCTTGGCTATAGCAGAATTCATTAAAGAAATGCTGTAGAGCCCCGTAGCACTGGAAGACTGTAGACCACTGGGCTAGTGGTGATACACTTAAACCAGTCAGCTTTCTTGGCCAGGCAAAAGCAGCAGCTGAGCTGGGAGATGGACTGTTTGGTCAAGGGTGTACCGAGGCTGGATAAGGAGGTAGCCTTGGCCACAGGGTTTGAACCAGAGTGTACTGGAACAGAGCTGAACTCTTGTTTTGTACTTGCTGTATGAGCTCACCTTAGTACAGAACCCAGAACCAAATGGCCTTTTCCAGTTGGGCTCCATGTACTGGGGCACTGCTAAAGGATGGTGTGAACTACCTTCCTCGCCTGAATGCAGAATGCCAAAAAAACCCCTTCTTGACAGTTCAAAATAGGTACCTCATTCTCTTGTTGCTGTCAGCCCCGGGGTGCCTATAGTGTGTATTGCCTCAGTGTATGTGAAAGTGAATGTCTTTGTTCTTTGCAGGATGAGCAACTGAAGATGTTAGTAAGACATTATGGGCAGAATGACTGGAAGTTCCTGGCCAGTCACTTTCCTGTAAGTGACCTCTTACCCAGTTGGGAATTTTAGTGTTTGCATGTTGCTGCTTGTGCTCACTGTGCTGGTTCTCTGTGTCTGTGCAGCACCTTGCACAGTGGGGCTCTGTTCTGTGGCTGCAGCTCCATGTGGTGAAATGGTGATCCTTCAGGGCAGGGAGACATCCTTCTTGTGTAGTGGACTTTCAAGGGAGAGTCTCTTGGAACCTGGGTGAGAAATTGAGGTTCCTGCCTCTGTGCCCAGTGCCCTAGTCTTAGTATGTATTCTTCATGTGCTTCTGCAGGTTTTCCATGGGACAGCCTGTGTGTATGGGGACTGCTGTTGCTATAGGGGCTTTTGGAACCTCTGGTCTAATGCACGGCTGTTCTTGTTCCTTTTCCTAGAACCGCAGCGATCAGCAGTGTCAGTACCGGTGGCTGAGAGTGTTGAATCCAGACTTGGTTAAGGGCCCTTGGACCAAAGAGGAGGACCAAAAGGTAAGTCAGGGCTGAGAGGATCTGAGTGTTGAACTGTGACTGTCTGCAGAGAGGATGGACATGTCAGACCCTTGGGTCTTTTTGTAAACTGTGGGTAATTCTTTCCAATGCTGGATACCTGTGAGAGCAGCACTCTGACCTGTTCTGAGCAGCCTAATGCAGCCATGGTTGTTATGTGCAGGAGCAAGTCTAGGCTTCTTCAACTAAATACCTTCTCCCTTGCACACAGTACTGCTACAGTAGGCTGCCAAGGAAGAGAGCAGAAAAGGGAATTAATTCATCCGTCTGCTGGCAGATCTCCACCTGACCTGGCCATGCTGGACCTAAAAGAAAATAAAATTGCCATTTCCTCTGCTACAGTAGACAGACTGAAGTGGATGTCTGAGGTTGGCTAGGTGAATCATGACTTCTTGTGAGCCTGTTTTTCTGCTGATTCCAGAGTGAGCTGAGAGGGGCCAGCTCAGGCAGACTCATCACCTTGATGTGCTTAAGAAAAGTTGGACTTCATTCCAACTTCTACCAAGGTTTTCTGCTGCAAAATGTCCTAGTTTGTCAGATTCTCTAAAACTTCTGCTCCCCCATTTCTTTCCCTTTTGGTCCCATTACAGGCTGTTACTGTCCCTTTTGCCTCCCATCTGTGTGTTATGTTAAGCATGTCCTAAGGAAGCTTCTTATGATGTCCTTCCACCTTCCTACAGCAGAGCAGTTGCTGCCTGCTTTCCCCTTCCCTTTACATGTCCTGACTGCCAGCATACCCATCCTGGCCAGGCTGGGCTTCAGCTTTCTCCTCCTGACACTGCACATTTCTTTGCCCTGCAAGCTACTCCAGCTCCTTGGCTTGTGCCTCAGTTTGGTGTCTTTGGTCCATTTGTCTGTGCTTGATAGTCAAGAGTCTGCAGTAGGAACATTTGTTGTGGGCCAAGAGCACTGTGAGCATCACCTGTCTACCCACATCTTTCAGCTGAGCACAGCTGGCCAGGGTAGAAATTCTCTTTGAGAACTCTTTAGCCTCCTCTCTAATTTGGTGGGCCGAACACTGCAGGCAGTAGATTGTTTTGTCCTGGCTGTGCCATGGACATGTCGCAGGGGCTCAGAACAAATTCCATGCCCAGAAGCATTTGCATTGAGCCTCAGACAGAAGTGACAAAGCCCTAGTTGAATGGGAAGTGGCAAAGTGGATGGCTCTTAAGTGAATATAGCTTGTTTATGCTTTGGAGCTCTTGCTATGCGTCCTGGTGCTAGCGGGGCATGGAGCTGCAGCTCCGCCATGTCCTTGGTGTGGCACACTGTTAAAGGGAGGCTGTGCCCAGTGGGCAGACCAGTGCAGAGCTGATGGAGACTGCCGTCATGTGGCCAGGTCCTCAGTAGGAGCAGGGGCAGAGGAGCCTTGGGGCATGTGGGACTTGGCCCTTGCTCAGAAATGGGCATGTGTTTTTAAATCTGGGTCCCTCTGTCCCTGGTGCACCTGCCAGTCTCCACCCCATCTTGTGGTGGTTGTCTGCATTCACAGGTACTGTGTGGCAAAATGTCTGCGTGGAAACAGCCTCTTTCAGAAATTCAGCTGAATTGTTGCTCTCAAGTGTTGGTATACCTGATTGTCAGTGCTGAGTCCCTCCAGCTTTTTCCCCTAAGGGGCCTTTCTCTGCCCTTAGCTGGTCTCAAGAGAGGTAAAGAGCAAAGCCTGAAGATGACTGTGTTGACTTTCCCATCCTTTATTCCATTTCCTTATTTCCCTCTCACTCTCTTAAAAGGTAATTGAACTGGTTAAAAAATATGGCACCAAACAATGGACCCTGATAGCCAAGCACCTGAAAGGGCGGTTAGGGAAGCAGTGCCGGGAACGCTGGCATAACCACCTGAACCCTGAGGTGAAGAAGTCCTCATGGACAGAGGAAGAGGATCGCATCATTTTTGAGGCCCACAAGGTCCTGGGGAATCGTTGGGCAGAGATTGCCAAGCTGCTGCCTGGGAGGTAGGACCTCTTTGCTCACTGGTGCCTTCACACCTGGGTGGCCTGTGGAGATCCTTGTGTTGGGCTCACAAGATGGGGCTGGAGAGTGTGTAGGAGCTGTTAGCTGTGCTTTAAAGCTGCTGTAAATGGTTTCTGTTTCCTTCTGCTTTCTCTGCAGGACTGACAATGCTGTGAAGAATCACTGGAACTCCACCATCAAGCGGAAGGTGGACACAGGAGGCTTCCTCAATGAAACTAAGGAGTCCAAGTCACTATACTTCCTCTTGGAGGTGGATGACAAGGAGAGCCAAAGTCGAACGAGAGCTGGGAGCCAGGTACTGCACCAGCACATTTGCAGCAGGCAGCTGTGTCAGTCATCTGCTCTGCTAATGCATATCAGAGCTGTTCACCCTTCTACTACCTCTCATGCTGCCTTTGCCACAGCCTGGTGTCTACATAGACAGTCTGTGCTTTCCCCCAGCCTTCTCTGAGAGACTGACTCTTGGGAGACCTCTCTCTCCAGGAGCTAGAGGTGTAATGTGAGCCCAAGTGTGTTATCCAGGCAGAGGACAGCAGTCTGCTAGTACTGTTACCTTGCCACTCCCAGCATCAGGTCTGTCTTGGAGACCAAAGATTTTTTTTTTTTTGACTCTGTTGTGCTGTTGCTAGTGGGAGAAGGCAGCTGTTCCAGACAGTGTTGGGGGACATGGTGAAAAGGTGTTCCTTTCCTCTAAAAAAGGAAGCAGGGGAAGTACACCCAATTATTTTTTCATGAAGAAAGCATGTAGTTTTCAAAGGCAGGCTCTTGGAAAGTAGGAAATGCAGAATTGGTGCTACATGCTCAGCCTTTGTTCAACTTTCTCCTGGGATACTGTTAAGTGAAATCTTCAGTTAAACAGTCCTATGCTCATTATGTTGCATGGACTCCTGCTCAGATGGTGTAGGGGACAAAGCAGTGAGGGAGAATGGGGATGTGAAACAAACTGAATGGCAGGTGGGAGAGCAGGCAGAGATGAATGTGTCCAGGGACCCTTGCTCTTTTTCCCCAGAACTTGACATTGTTCCCTTGGCTTCTACTAATGGCTGGACTCTCTTTGTTGTATGTGCAAAGAGTGTCCTACCAAACTGGCCAGTTGATATCTCTGAAATAAAGGAAGAGGATGTCAGCGATGAGGAAGTGACCGGTGTACAGGAGTTACCCTCAGAGCTGCCAGCTGCTGAACTGGGAGAGCATAATGCTGAGGGGACCCCAGATGATGTGGTGCCTGAGGATGCCTCTTCATTTTTCACATCACCGTACAAATGGGTCGTCGAAGCTGCCAACTATTTGTACCCAACATCTGTGCCAGCCTTCAGTGAAGCTCTGGACATGATTGAATCTGTAAGTAACAGACCGTTGTTCCTCCAGCTAATGTAGGGAGACTGATGCCCCACCCTTTTCACTTGAGTGAACTTATTGGGTCCCCTGGCTCATCACCATAGACATCCTGAGGAGGGCTAGGTCTGTCATTGGCTTGTGGCCACCCAACTCTTTTCCAGGGTTGGATTATGCCTTTCCAGCTCTGCCAGTATTGCTCTGGGCTTGCAGATTCCCCTAGGTGGGTGTCCTTGTGCATGGGCTCTGCTGGTGTTGGAGGCTGTAGATGCTGGTGAACCTGATCTCAAGCCCTCCTTTATCAGCCAGATTGTCCCTGGCTTTCCCATTCATAACGGTTCAGGCCCATGCTCATGGGTTTTCCTTTCCTTCCTGTTATGGGATGGAATAGGACAGGACAGGCTGGGAATAGGCCAGGCCCACTTGTAGTATGCAGGACAGACCCTTTCACACTGGAATGACACCACCATTTGCTTTCAGTGGAGGTAGCTTCACTGAAACTAGTAATTTTGGGTCAGTCAAGCAGTGCTGAGGTCACCAGGGTGATGAAGGGAGGCTGGCTAGAATCAACAGAGCACTTTGCTGCCATCAGAGGGAAATGTCTCTGCAGCCCCCAGCCTGCCTCAGGAGCTTATGAGCTGATTATCTGTGAAGGATCCACTTTGCATGTGTATAGGAGGACAGAGAGTCTTTACCCAAGGCTTTGGCCCATCTGTGGGTCCTTAGGGGGCTGCTCGTATGGTGCTTTGGGTATTGGTGGGGTGGAGCTGTGAAACAGCTGATCTCTGAACTGGTCTGGTTATGTTTAATCTGCTTTCAGCAGTGTGTGTTACAGCAGAGTCCTGTGTCCAGCGGTATTGATGTGCCCAAGATGGTGGTTTGGTGTTGGGTGACAGTCATTCAGCCCCTGTCCCCAGACCTATCCCCAGCTGCTTTTTTCGTCCCCTCTGTGTGGGGGTGCAGCTGTTTGTGCAGCTGTGCTGTGAACTGGACTGGGAAACCAACCTTGCGTAAACAGAAAAATCTGCCCTATGCACAAGCAGCAGCTTTCAGCTGGGTCAGTTCCCTGGTCTGGTTCTCAGCTGAGCCGGCAGCAGAGAGGAGGAGGGCTTGAGGTCTCCTCTAGCCAGGCTCCTTGCAAAAGCTGGTGCAATCTCATAAACCAGCTTATTTCACCTCCCAGTTCATATCTGCATCTGCACCAGTTGGCTGCTCAGCTTTCCTTCCTGGGCTGCTTCTGATGGTTTCCCTTCTGTGCAGGACCCAGATGGGTGGTGTGATCTGACCCAGTTTGACCTGCCTGAGGAACCCTCTGCTGGCAGCAGCAGTAGCAGCAACAGCCCGGTGAGGCAGACACCCAGCAAGCCAATGCCATCCCTGCCCAATGTGACCGAGTACCGCCTGGACGGCCACACCATCTCCGACCTGAGCAAGAGCAGCAAGGGGGAGCTCATCCCCATCTCGCCATACGCAGAGGTGAGCTTTGGCACGCCGCCCTCTGTGCTGAAGAGGCAGAAGAAGAGGAAGATCTCCCTCTCCCCTGTCACGGAGAACACCACCAGCACCAGCCTTTCCTTCCTTGACTCCTGCAACAGCATGACACCCAAGAGCACCCCTGTCAAGACATTGCCCTTCTCTCCATCTCAGGTACAGAGCAGTGGCGAGCCCAGCCTGTGTTCCTCTGCTTGGGCTTGGTCATGAGCTAGTAAATGTTAGTGCTCTGTCTACTTGTCCTTAATGCCATGTATTCCCATCAGCTCTGCCAGCTTTGTGTTTCTCCTCCCTTGAATAAGGCAATGCCACTGCACCAGGTGCATCTCTTTGCTAAAACAAGGTACAGAGCTGGATTCTGGCACTGCTTTTCTTCAGTGTTGCCCTTCTTGTGGGAGCAGCAGTGAGTGTCTGCCTCTGGGAGCACTTGCAGCGTCGAGGAAGCCCAGCTATGCTGTGTGATGGGCAGGGCACGTGCTCGCTATGAGGAAGGAGCACGCCTGTGCAGTTCTACATGTCTGCCCACTGCAGGATCACTGGAGAGCACAGTGCTTCTGTCCCCAGGGCACTGTTGCCCCAGCTGTGGGTAGCAGAGTGGCAACAGTGAAAAGTGGATTTCCCTGTTTCTAGTTAAGTCACGCAGACAGGCTTGGCAACGTGTGCCTTGTGCAGATCTCTGGGTTGCTGTGCTTAGGAAAATGCTCCTGGGCTTGTCTTTGTTGTGAAACAGACTCAGGATCTTTCAGCCTGTTGTGACTCCTACAGTGTCCACACATGTGTGCACATGTGATCTCCAACATACATCATCTTGGAGCACTGTGGTGTTCAAACCCACCAGCATCTGGTATATTGATGTTGTGAAGTAAAATCCTAGCAGAGATGAGACAGTTTGTCGTTTTCTCACAGTTTAGGCTAAAGACAGAGCAATGCAAAATCTGTTAACTTGTACGCTGTTGTGTTACGTGGACTTCCCTCCCATTTCCCAGCCTGAGGTTGGAGTAGACCTTTGGTGGGCTGGCATTACCTGTACTTCACCATTTTGCTTGGCCTTATCTGGACCAGTGCAAGGAGAGACTTCTCTTCACCCTGTAGCTGCTTGTAGTCATATCAGCTGATCCCTTATGGGAAATGAATAACCTTTTTAGGTGTGAGGCACCTTGTGGCAACTTTCATGTGAGTGTCCATGTACAGGATTGTATGAGTCTGTAAGAGTCATCCTGGTTTATACTGGTACAGATCCCTCTTGTGCCACTCAGTATGGGAGGATTGTCCCTACTTCAGGTTTTCCCCATATTTAGGAAGAAGTAATGACTTATGATACCGTGCTGGGATGCTTGAGACTGTCTTCTCTTTCTTTCTTGTACTGTGCAGTTCTTAAACTTTTGGACCAAACAGGATACACTAGAACTGGAGAACCCGTCTCTGACCTCCACACCTGTGTGCAGTCAGAAGGTGATTGTCACCACCCCTCTGCACAGGGACAAGACCCCTCTGCTCCAGAAGAACTCTGCGTAAGTCCTTTACTTCTCCCCCATCCCCGGCTGAGCAGTGTCCTTTTCCACACAGCAGTCTGGTCCAATTCAAACATACTTCCCCCAATACTTGTACTGGCACTACAGAGAGTGAGGCAGGGCAGGCTGGGGATTTTGTTAAAGCAGTGTTTCCCCTGCAAAGAGAGCTCCTCTCTGAGCTGCAGGGAACAAGTGTTCCATCTGATTGGGGCTGCAGCCAAGTGACCACTGTTGTGCTCAGCTGCTGGGTGGACTGTTGCCTTCTGTACACATTTTTGGGAAATGTTGCTGTGCTGTGAGCCCTGTGCCAGCAGGAAAGGGATTTGATTTTCTCAGCAAGAGCTGTTCAGATCCATCCCTTTAGCTCTGCACCCTTTGCTTTGCCTGACCTGAGGGGCAGTCCAGGGTGATGATTATCCAAGGCACTGTACCAGGCAGCTGAGAAGGGGTGGGCTGCAAGGAACTGTTTTTGCTGGTGGACTGAAGCAGCAAGTGTTTGGGAGTGCTGGCTGTGCTAGCAAAACTGCTCTGTTGGCATGGTCCAGAGCAGCTCCCCTGTCTAGGTGGTGTGAGATGGCTTGGCTGCTCTTAAGTGCATTTGCACCCAGGACTTCTGCTGGTCCAGCTGTGACTGTCACAAGCCCAGGCTGGCTGGGCCTGAGCAGATCTGCCAGCAGAAGCATTGCAGGGTAGGGCTGGCCTGCAGAGCTGCATGTTGCCTCTCAGGGTGCTGTACTGCTTTCTGACAAGGGTGCTTGGTAGCTGGCAGGGTGGAGTGACATAGCTGGCACGTCCGAAGGATGTTTTCCCTGCTAAGCGCTCCTCCATTCTTGTTTGCTCTGCTAACACGCAAGGAATAGTTCAGCCAGGCAGATGGCTTCTGCTGCTGCCATGTGAGACTGCAGGCTTGGAAGGACGGGGATTACTTTGTGTGGGTTTCATCTTGTCTGATCCTTTGTCTTTCTCTTTGCTGCCAGGTTTGTCACACCAGATCAGAAATATGTGGTGGACAACACTCCTCACACCCCCACGCCTTTCAAAAACGCCCTGGAGAAATATGGACCAATTAGGCCTCTGGTGAGTATTGGGCAGGTCTGCCACTGGCAAGTGGCAGAAACATGAATGGAAATGGGCTGTGAGGTAGATTGCATCAGAGCTGTGAGCCAACTGTTATCTGTGCATACTAAAGTATGGTTTGGTATTGTCAGGCTGAGATGGGAGGGATGAAGGGGACCTTGTCATGGTGAACATGTCATGGTGAGTAGCCACAGGACTTTTATTTAGCTTCTCTGTAAACCAGCTAAAAATGCAAAAGCTGCCCTTGAATCAGGCTGCAGTGCTTGGCTAGTGATGACCTTGAGGAGAAGCAAGGAAACAATCTACCTCAGCATCCCTGAGGAATGGGGTCTCTTAATGTGTGTGTTGTGGGGATGGCACTTTCCAGTATCCCAGGCCTTCTGTGCATACTGATCTCTTGATGACACATTTGGGGCTCAGCTGATAAGAGTCTCTCATGCCTGGAGATCCTGTAAATCTGTCAGGCTAGCAGAAATCTTGTCATATCCTTTCCATCTGGGAAGTAAATAAGTTGTCTTTGTGTTTGTCCTCTCACTGTGGGCTCCCCTGACCCCATTATCCCTAGAAGGAAATATCTGTGAGTGAGTCTGCCCAGCATACAAATTTTGACTGTCTTGTGCTCTCCTCCTTTTAACACCAGCCCCAGACTCCTCACCTGGAAGAAGACTTGAAAGAGGTGCTCCGAAGTGAAGCTGGCATTGAACTTATCATAGAGGATGATGCGAAGCCTGAGAAACAGAAGAGGAAACAAGGGGTGAGCTGATTTTGCATCTAGAACCTGGTGCTGAGTTGCCCTGTGCTGTTAAGGGGTGTTTTGGCTGGTTTTGTTCATCCTACTGTTGATGATAAAAAGTATTTTGCCCATGGCTGCTGCCTTTTAATCAGCAAGAGGTGCCTGAGGTTAAGGCCAGCTTAAAATATGGCCAGCTGTGTCCTGGTTTATGCTGAACTCCGGGCATGCTAGGAGATGCTGTGTCCATAACCTACAGGAGAGACCCATAGCATTCTTGGAGCATCTGTGGTAAGTTGGGCTCCCAGAAGGCTGTGGGCTGGTATGCAAAATCTCTTGGCTCAGTTGCACTGGTGTTTTGCCTACTGAAAGGGGCTTCCTCTTCTAAATTGGTGGCTCTTGCTGCCAGGAGGAGAGCACTGGAAGCTGCTGTGCCCTGTGGTGGGGAAGGCTGCAGCATGCTTTCTTCCCGAGGTGCTGGTGCAATGCAGATCTGGGGTGATGTGGCTTGGTGTGCATCGTGGGCCCTTAAGATGGGAGTTCACCAGGTTGATTCATGCCAAGTCTTGTTTTTCTATGTCCCTCAGTTGCGCAGGAGTCCCATCAAGAAGGTCCGGAAGTCTCTGGCCCTGGATATTTTGGATGAAGATACGACACAAAATACGCCTGCCCTCCCCAAGACCGTCTGTTTCAAAAGAGCCCAGGTGAGGGGTACTGTGCTCAGGGCAGGGGTAGACCTGGCTTCTGCTCCAAAGAAGCCCTGTGCAAAGCAGCTGTGGGAGCTTTGCTACCTGCAGCTGCCTTTGAACAGCATGTTCAATACTATGAACATCCACTCCTGAATGTGGATGAAGGGATGGATTTGTTCGCTGGCCTTTTGGCCAGGCCAAGTATCAGCACAGTTAGGGCAAATTAACTTGTTTCCTTATACTTTTTTTTCCCCCCTTTGCAGCCTGTGAACTTCCTGTCAAGGTCCCTGAACCTTTCCTCCTCGAGCAGGAAGAATGACAGCGGTTTGCTCAACAGAGCCTTTGTGCAAGTGCAGCCAGAGAAAATGTCCTACAGGAAAATGCCGAGCCATTTCAGACCACCAGCACCGGTAAGCCCTGCAGCCACGGTTCTCCCAGTCAGGAGGTTAGCTGGTAGTGCAGCCCTTGTCCCTCCTCCCGAGGACGAGTGAGGGGATGAAAGTCTGCATAGGCATCCATATGCTATCAGAGCTGTCTTTGCACCAAGGTTTGGAGGTGCTGAGCCAGTGGTGTCATGCTACAGCTTCCTCCTGTCTCTTTGCAAACCTGCCCTTCTGCTGGGGCTCAAAGCCCTGTGGTTGATCACAGCTGTGGCCTCTTTAGAATGTTTGGCCATGGATTTCCTCACGGGGAATCTGCATCCTGTCCCAATCCTTCAGGGAATTGGGATGATTAATCCAGCAGTGAAGTAAAACTTCCTTTTTTCAGTGAGCACTCCTTGGGTGGACAAGAGTAGGCTCATCTCTTCCGTTTCTCTGGGCATAGCAAGACTGTGAAGTGCTGTATAAATGCTAAACAAAAAGGTATTTCTCACCCCTGTGACTTTTAGGGTGTTTCTAGGTTGTGGTGAAGGCTGTGTGCCATAGGCAGCATAAGCTGGCTTTATCCTGCTGTTTACTTGAACCTGTGGCAGTACAGAGCTCCAGTTGACAGTGTGCCACCTTGCAGCTTGTGCTGAGGTTGGTGCTGTTACACTCTGTTCCCCAGCTCTGCATAGTTGTATCTGGGTTGTGCTGGAGTCACAGCAGCCTACAAATGCCTTCTGGGGCATAAACAGTTTCTGGTGCTCTCTTTAAAATCTTCGCCACTTGGTATATTTGCAGGCAGAGTGCATTAGTAGAGGGGTATCCTTGCTTTGTTAGGCAGCACAGCTTAGAGAAGGGGATTTGGACCATGATTTTGCAGGTGTTTGCTTGGGCCAAGTCAAGGGAGCTCTCTGGTAGCTTGAATGAGGATGGAAATACATGCTTCCCTTGGTGGGGGTGGGTAAAACTGCACTGGGCGTTATTGTGGGGGTGTTTTCACATCCCAGGAAGAGCCCAGGTGCAGTGTTGTCTTCACTGAGCAGCCTTGGCTCAGTTGTCGTGGAACGCTGCAGCGAGGGGGGTTGCATCTGTCCCTGGATTAGAGCTGTCTGTTGAAAAGCTCTTTCTTCTGACAAATAAGTACTCCTCAGCCAGAGTAATTCCTTCCCCTTCTCAAAATAAACCCTACTTAAACACTTCCATTTCTCCTCCTGTCCTAAGCAGGGTTGCATTGCTCTGAGAGCTAATAGATCCATATAAATAAAGCTTTGGGAGTGACTTGAAGGTGACAGTAAGGCAGCTTGTGTAGTGACAGAGTACAGGTGTGCAGTGAAATTCCATTGCCCAAAGACAGCAGAGCTGTCTGCAGTGTTGCCTGGGCTCTTGGGATTTATTTTGTTGGACTGGTGTTACTAGCAGTGGCAGTTCCTTATTAAGGAAGCTCACCTAGCTGTGAGCTGAACCTAAATCAGCCCAAAGCTATGCTGTGGCTGCATGGGATGTTGTCACTGTAAGCAAACACTGAAGCTCGAGCTCTTGTTCTTTGCAGTGCATGTAAACGGGTATTTCCCATTCAGGGCACTGTGTGTCTCTTGGCCGTATTTGTCAGAGGATTTGCAGGGGTTTTCCTGCAGTGCAGAAACACCTTATGGGTGCCCTGTCTGCATGCAGTGACTGAAGCACACCTGATTTTCAGCTCTTCCTGTGTGCTGTGGGCCCTGCTGAAACTGAAGGCACCGAATTGCTGTTAAGCATAGTCTTTGACCAATCTAGACCTGGGGCTGAGCAGCTCTTGTAGGAACTGAACTGGTTGGGAATAAAACCCAAAGCTGTTCTTGAATTCCATTCATCCCTCTGATATTTCTTCAGCACAAGAAGCCTTAGTGGGTTTGTGCTTTGGGGTTTTTGTCTCAAGTCAAGTAAGGGAAAGCCCTGAAAGGGAACATTGGTTGTCCTGAAATGGAGCACTCAACCTGGGAAACTGCTGAACGTAACACCCCTTTGCTAGAAGTTATCATATCGGCTGTTATGAGTAACTGGCAGTGTGCAAGTTCCTCCTGGCTGCAAGATGGGTGCTCCGAAGTTTTATTTCCCTTGGGTAGCAGGTAGTTGTTAGTTTTATTTATTTTTTGTAGTCTTTTAAAACAGGATGTTGACATTGTTTGTCCTCTCCCTTAACTGTGTTGTACACATGCTTGCTTTTCTCTTTGTAGATGACCAGGGCTTGGAAAGCAGTAGCCTGTGGTGGAACCAGAGACCAACTCTTTATGCAGGAGAAAGCTCGACAGTTTTTGGGCATGTTGAAACAGAGTCACACATCAAGGACCTTAATCTTATCATGAAGGATTGTTCTGCTTTATATTATTTTTTTAAGTTTTTTTTATATAAGTGGAGGGGAACGGGGAGCCACAGGAAAAAATAATCTCTGCCAGGCCCTAGTGTTTGTGGGTGGATTTTTTTCCTTCCTTTTGTTCCCAGGTAGATCTATATTGTAATAAATTGGGCTAACTGCTGGCTAATGTGTGGAATGCAAGTTTTGGGATCATTACGGAAAGGCTAATGAGGGAGGGTTGGAAAACTAAGAGCAGGACCTCTCTCTGCAAGGCCTGGGTTCTGCAAAAGTAGAAGCACATAGCTGCGTTCCACCTTGGAGCAGCATGTGCAGTGGGAGGTGGAGACCGGCCTTGCAGCCTGCCTGGATTTTGTGTTGGCTGCTCAGGTACTTCGGGAACAGCTTTTGCGAAGGTTCCTGCATGTCTTGTGTCTCCCCTTCTGGCTTTCCCTGGGGATGAAGTGGTCCATCCCCCTTCACTCTAGGAGGAGGGAGGGTGTTGTGCACTTGTGGGAGCTGTGCTCTGGGTTGACTGGTGTTTGGAGCTGGTCCCTTGCTCCCTGTGGGGCTGTTTTGTACTGCCATGCCGCAGAAGGGGAGCAACAGGTGCCTCTCCCCAGGGCTGTGCTCTCTCTTCAAATAAACGATGGTGCTAACATCAGCTTGTCACTCGGACTCTGACTCTGCCTGGGGCCTCACAACACTTGGAGGGAGGCAGTGCTGTGCTGGGGTGGTGAGATGCAGCAAAGCACTGGTTTTCATGTGGGATATTTTCTTTCCTGTCAAGTTGCTGAATTACTGTTAGCCTCTCAGCATTGGGGAGAGGGGCCCGTGTCGGGGGGGGGGGGGGGGGGGGGGGGGGGGGGGGGGGG
>JAVJGG010000009.1:19328073-19378839 GCA_035590195.1 Aviceda cuculoides | reverse complement strand
GCCCCCCCCCCCCCCCCCCCCCCCTTAGTTTCATCAGCTGTTTAGAAACGATTTTGGCTACTTTATGGGAATGTGCCACAGTGTGAGCTTAGTGTGGCAGGGATCTCTAAAGCTGCAGGAGTGGATGGAGGATGCAGAAGAGCGGTGGGCTGGAGAAGAGCACCAGGAGTATGTGATGTAGCAGAGCCTCTTCTGTTCTCCTTCCTTTGGAGGCCAAAGCTGCATCCATGTAGCTGTTCCAGTGTGATAACAGTAGTATGATGTCCTGTTTTGACATAACCAAGGATGAAATGTAGCAATTGTAGCAATATATTAACTCTTCACAATTGGAAAAGGTGCTGGAAAAACTGAGGAGCAATTTGCCGGTTAGACTAGCACGTGAGAGCAGCTCTTCGGGTGAGCTGTGTTCAGGGCTGGGCTGTGATGTGCCATTCTTTGCAAGCCACCAAAGCCATTGTTGCAGATCTGCCTCTGACTGCAGTGGCTGCACAGCAAAGATGTGGGGAGGGGGTCTGTTCACCCCTGAGCCTCTTAACAGGGTCACTGTCCCCAGTCCCTTTGCAGGGTGGGAAAACAGAGCAGGGCTGTATAAATCTCATTTCAGGTTGTGGCTTACTTTGGAAATAGAGTAAAAAAAAATCCTTATTTACAAATTTGTTAATAAAACCTTGGATTCTGGAAAATGAGGGAATTTCAGATACCAGAGTAATTTTTCATTTCTACAAGCACAAGGCCAAAGCAAATCCATGAAGTAATTTTTATTTCTGTTTCTCAGTGCTGGAGTGTTTGCTTTGGAAAGATGGCTGGGACCACTTGTCTGAAAGCCTGGATTTAGCTGCTTCCATTCTGTTATTTTAAGAGAAATTGTCATAAACCCATCCCTCTCCCCTTGGGCTTTAGCGGGCTTGGCTGTTCTGTGCTGGGGGACTTTACAAAACCAAGCCCAAAATTGCATTTCCTTCCTGGAGCTGATGTGAGCTGGGAGTCCTGAGCAGGCAGGGTCTGCTGGAAAATAAATCTGTGCGTGAGCCTGGCACATATGTTTGGGAGCTGCCCCTAAATTAAAGGATTATGAGGCTGAGAAGTATTAACTGCTGCTCTGATGCTGTAAATCCAGATAGTGCTGGGTGTCCTGCATTGCAGAGTGCTTATTAAGAAAGATTGAGGGGCAGAAAATTACCAAGGAAAATGAGCATGGCCTAGCACAGTTAATGAATAAAAAGACAATTAGCTTTTAATTGGAAAATGGAGCTCCTTCTGGTGTGCATGTTACCAGCCTGGCTTGGCTGTCCTGGGGCTTGGAAATAGGCACCGTTCCACAGGTGGGGGAAAAAGGTCCCACTTGCTTTGTTTTTTTCTGTTAATTTGGATGCTCTGCTTTATTTCTAGTAAAAATCTCATAGAGGTTGAACTTCATGCTGGTTGTGGAGTCCCTGGACTGGAGCTGGAGAGCCCAGGAAGGAGTTTTGCTGGAGATTCTTCTCAAGTCCAGGGCTTTGTGTCCCTGGCTGTGCCCTGGCTGTTGTCCCTCTGAAGCCTCTGCACTAGGACAGCCCTCTCAGGCTGCACAACCGTCAATCACAAGGAGAAACCTGGAAATTTAATTTAGCTTTAAATGAAAGACCAGGATGAAAGAGTCCCAGGAGCCTCTGCTGTGTGGGAGAGGAATCCCCTCCCATGGCCTGGCTTGCTGGAACGCTGCAGAAATCCCAGCTTTCTGCTTTATTATAAACTTTGTATTTGCTTCTGGTATTTTTTATTCCTCAGCAGAGCAGATGACCCCTTGTTTGAATCCAGATGTGGAAAAAGCCTTGATTTTTATCAGGGATGAGAGGGGAATAGCAGAGCTGGAGCCTCCTGCATGATAGCTGGGGAGAATAAAAATATTGGGGTAAGGAGGGAGGGGGGGAAGAAAAAAAAAAAAAAGACACCCAGGGTTTTTTACTGGCAGGTTTCCTTCAGGATGGAGCAGGGTGGTACCTGGTGGGGCAGAGCAGTGCTGAGCTTGCACGGGTCCATGGCCAGCAACACGGGAGCCGCTGTGTGTTCCTCAAAGGGCTCTTGGCTGCTGGGCTTGTTCCTGCTGGTTGGAGGGATTTCACTGCCTTTTTATCTTGTTTTCACAGCTAATTCTGCTAAAGTGCTGTGCAAACAGCAGGTTGCTCACTGTGGGCTTTTTGGCACCACACCCATGGGGAGAACTGTCCCTGCATGCAGTCACAGAGGGATGCAAAGGGTGAATAAAGTAATTTTTACTATTTTGGGTATTTCCTGTAACTAAAGGAAATAAAAGAAAAAGGCAACTGAAGTGATGTACGCCATTCTCTGGCTCACCCACAAAACCAGCCCTGGTAAGCAAGTGCTTTGCCTGCTCTCATGCAGAGGCTTTCTGCTGGCGCAGCTGTGCTGGCCGGGGTGGCACAGCCAAGCACCACAGCTGTGGCAGGAGAAGCTGCTAACCGGGGTGCAGTTACTGGTGCAACCCAAACTTGCCCTGTTGACCTTGCTGACACACAGTACTTGGTAACTAATACCATGGCATAGAGCAAAGTAAGTTGCAGAGCATGAAACGATGAGTAATTCCTTAGCAGTGATACAGAAGTTTGAGTTTTAATGTAACCTGTCGCTGCCTGATGTTTCCACGAAAGCACGGCAAGGCTGTGGTGTGCACGGAGGGTGTCCAGCAGGTTTGTCCTCCCGGAGCAGCGGTGGGACCCTGTGTTGCAGCAGGGCTGTTGGGTGCACTGGGAGCTCTGTTCAGGAGCCGTCCCTGCTCCTTGGTGTGCAGGTACGGTGCTCCATCCCTGCTCTCCTCCTGCCTTCTCGTGCGGGGTTTACCTGGGCTGTGCATCCTCTGCGGCTGCGGGCGTGCTGTGTTGGGGTGGAAAAAAAGATGAATTTCTTGTTGGTGGCTAAATTTGAGTTGGTTACACCTTGATGTTTCATGAGCTTTATCACAGCTCCATGCAGGAAGGGAGGCTGCCTTAGACCCCACGTAGGACCCTGTGATGGGTGCAAGCGGATGCTGAGGTTGGGGTGGGCTTCTGCTTTGCCAAAAAATGCTTTGACCCTGGGGATTACTCAAAGCAGCAAAACGCCCCCTCTCCTGCCCTTGCTTATGGTATTTATTGAGCAGTTGCTAAGCAATAACCTTGTAAAATTTCTTATATGCTTTTTTTGATACTCTGATCTGTGGGTTTAGGAAATTAAAAGGACAATTTTAGCCTGGTAGATACCTGCTGAGGATTAGCTGAGCAGCTCCTGGATTTTGCAAGAGATGGACACCACTCGTGTTAAGAGCTGGCTGCAGCTGGGCAGGAAACTAATTGTGCTTTAGAAACTTAACATCCCCCCCGCTGTTTCTAGAGCAACGAAACTGCAATTCTTCATCTCCGCCAGTACAGAATAATAAAAGTATGGTACGAGGTCAGGGAAAACATTTTGCTGTGGAAACCAAAGGGTTTGGAGTGAGGAAATGAATGTTTCCATTTGGAAAATGTTAGAAAAGAGAAATTTCAGGGAGTTAAAACTCCTGTTGTGAAAAGACTCAGCAGAACTGCCCGGGGGACAAGCGCAAGCTCATCTACCCTTGCCATGGGCAGCGTCCAGCTTGCATGTGCGTAGCTGGCAGCGGTCAAAACCATCACCTGGATCATATGTGACCTAGTGACCTAATAGTTCATGGAAGGCAAATTTAATACTTTATAGGAGTTTTTGTTTGTAAATGTATTGCGTTTGGTTTTGTTTTTTCTTTTCAAAATATTAAACAGATGTTGTAGGAAAATAAATACTAATTGCATTCCTAATTCCCTAAGGTTTTTTTTTTTCTGTTCAGATTTGGAAATCTCATCCAAAGCTTTGGCTTTGAGTGAGGTAGCCAGGCCCAGGGAAGGGATGCCTTGCATCACTATTGTACAGTGGGGCCTTTTAAGGTGGAAAATTTTTTTTTTTTTTTTTTTTTTTTGTGCAAATGTGCTTTGCCTAGTCCTGAGTTTGGCCAGGAGCACTGAGCTGCTGAATGCACCTGAGTCAGTCCATTGGGGAAGGGAGAGCCCAGTGCCTGGCTGTGCTTCGGGCAAAGACCCAGAGCAGCATCTTGCTTTGGATGGGAAGATGCTCCAGTGTGTTGTGCTGATGTTCGCCACCACCCTGCGGATGAGCAAAGCTGCCTCCCTGCCCGCCGCTCCCCTCCTGGCTACGGCAGCCGGAGCTCGAGTGCAAAGCCTAGTGCATAAAACTGTGTTTTTACTGGCCTGTGTTTGCAAAGCTGTCACAGCAGCAGTGCTGGTGTGAGTGGCTGGGGACGGTGCTGCCAAGTGCCTCCGTCCGGGGAGACTGCTGGTCTAAAAACTCCGCTACCAAATTAGAATCTGCAGCCTTGTAAAAATAAAACCTGTTATCTGTAATTGTGCAGCAGGTAATGGGTGCCAAAATTGGTGTCAGATCTGCCCAAAAGGACTAGATAAGACGGGAAAAAAAAAAATTTAGATTTAATTCTGTTGATGTACTCGGCTATTCCCAGGGTTAGTGTAAATTGAGGTTTGAATTAAGCCAAAACAGCCCCAGTTAATGTCTAAATCTGCCATTTCTCAGGCCCTGCAGAAGCAGACAAACACAAAATCGATATTTGCTCTAACTGTAGCTAAATTTTCTTTACAGATTCATTTCTGCCTAATAATCCCTGCAGCCACGGCTCTCCGGAGCCCTCCTTGCCGAGGGGCCGTATCCTGCCCGTGGCTCCTTCCTGGTTGGCGCTCCCGGGCTGCCGTGGCGGAGGGAAGGTGGGAAAAAGCCTGCCTTACCCCCAGGACTGGGGCTGCTGGGCTGCGGCTTGAATCCCTCCTGCAAAACCAACCCTGCTCTGCCTTCAGGGGAGCTCGCAGCATCCTTCCCTTGCAAGGAAGGAAATCTTTTTTTTTTCCCCTCTCTTGATGTCAGGCACCTTTTTTTAGAAGGCTGTGAGAAGCACCACGCTGTGGAAATGCAGCCGGATTAATACCCGGATTTACACGCTGGACCCACGTTGAGCCAGGAGATCGTTTTGTCCCTTATTCGAGCTATTTCTCGTCTGAAGGCTCATTCTCGGCTCCTGCCGCTAAGGGGGAGTGTTGCCACGCCGCAGAGCCGGGTCCCCTTCCCTCCCCGCGGCCTCTTCTTCCTCCGGGAGCGGTGGGAAAGGCAGAAGTGAAGGACTTGCCATAGCATCATCACCCAGGGGAGGGCAAACAGCCTCCTGTTTGATATGGAGGTGGGGAGTGACCCAGATTTCAGACCTGTCTTGGACAATAAGGGTAAGTATCATCCTTCCCTTGCGACCAGGTGGGTTTAATAATGTGGACCAAGATGGACGGGTTGATCCACGAAGTGCTTTGAGGCCCGAGGAGGAGAGATGCTGATGAAGAGCTGGGAGAGCACGGTGAGGATGCAGGTGGGTGGATGAACTCTTGGCAGTCTGGTGAAATGGGCTTTCCTGCTACAGGAAGGAGTGGGTCAAGAAGAAAAGAAAAGCTCCAAAGCCTGCTGGGGAACTGGTCCCTCTCCGTCTGGAGAAGAGAGTTAAAAATGGGGCTTAGTGACTTGTTAGGGTAGAGCAGTTGAGGATCTCTGCTTCTGGGTGCTTTCATATGGTCCGAAGCTCATGTCATAACTTACTTGCTCAAGTTGACCTCAAGGTTATTCCTCTGTCCTGTGAGATACACTAGATATGTACATGCAATTCAACCCTTTCCCTCATTAGGACCCCAGTCCCTTTGCCTATGAAATGCAGATAACCCCATTCATCCAGGTTTTTTTACCTCTCCCTGCAAAAGGTTTTAGGATCTACAGATACCAAACATACTTGTTTATGGCTTGCTGTGGTTAGAATTGTGAGTTTTTATTAAAAATATGTTCTGTTTTCAGTTTCTTATTTCATTTTGGATGTCATCCTTTTTCTCATCTTCTTCCAGGACCACCCAGGGTTTTATTCACAGAGTTGGAATGAGGGGCAAAAGGGATAAAGATCATTCATGGGAACCTTGAAAGAATTGTCTGAGCTCTATGAAATGAAGATTAAAAATAAAACAGGTAGGTGAAGCACTGGCTCCAGTACAAACATCTTATAAATACTTGTCCGTGAAACCAAGAGTTCTTCCCACTGTGCCGGGCGGTCTGTGCAGGAAGGAGCTGCTGTGTGCATCTCACAAGTGGGTAAATGGGAGCACAGCCCAAGGGCAGGAAAATATAGCAGGTTAGAAAACCTGCCAGCTCTTCGTGAAACACGTTTCTGCTGCTTCCTCCCTGTGTGAACTGGACAGGTGAGCTCTGCCAGGGGTTATTTCAGAGCTGGTATGTGTGAGTGCTGGCACAGGCAGAAACCTCCAGCTCCTGGGGAGATGAGGAGGAGGAGGGAGAAAGAGCCCTAATCCCATGCTGCCTTCAAGCACAACCCTCGGTGTTTTCGATGCTGGTGTACAATGAAGGGCTATGGTGATCGCTGCTGCCCTGCATGAACAGGAGACCTCAGCAGTAGCTGGGTTTCTGTGTTGGATTTTGCCCTGAGGCTGCTGGTGTTTATGGGTCGGCTGGTTGCACCTGACTTGCTTTTTGGGTCTGAGCAGCCAGAGGCTTTTTAACAGTTGTGAACTGGTCAGCAGACCTGGCTTGCCTCCCCCTTCATACCACCTGGGAACCCACCGGCCAAAGACCTGGGTCTGATCACTTCCAACCCTCATCCTGTGTCCGGGCTGGTGTTTATGGCTCTCGTTTCATCCCATCACATCAATGATATTCTTATAAAGCACTTTTCTCCAGACTGGTATTACCAGTATTTTCCAGGTCAAACCCAGCTAGATCCCACTGGTCCCACACTTCTGCATCCAAACCACTCTGGCACAGTGAGCAGCAGTGACTGCTCAGGAGGAGTTCTCAGCCTTGGTCCTGTCCCCGTAGTTCTATTTAGGAAACCGCTCCTGCTCCAGCTCTCCTTGCCTTGACTTTAAGCCAAAGAAAGAGTTTTGTGGAAGGTGTGATGTTACTTGGCCAGGGCCTACACTCCTTTATACACAAGGATTTTGTCTCACAACTTGTTGAAAGAGAGTCCTGTAGCTCAGCGCCTTTTGTTCCACAGCAGGTAGCTCCTCCAGCCCCAGAGATCATGCTTGTTGGGGCTCAGTGGCAGCCCCAGCTGGTCTGCTGAGGGACCAGGGCTCTCCCTGCCTGCTCTGCCTCTCCCAGACTGTAAAACAGTGGCTGAATCATGCTGGTCCTGCTTTGGAAACCAAATCCCTCCCGCCATGCACACACATCCATGTATCCCTGCAAAAAATGGCAAGACCAGCAATTCAGCGCAGACGTGATGCAGCAGCTCCTGTGTGTTTGCCCTGGAGAGGCAGCCAGAGATCAGAACACTGCCTAAGTGCAGGTTTGGTGCTGCCATAACCCCAGTGCAGATGTTCAGGGCACAGTTCCTGGCCATAGGTAGGAGAGATGGCTGGTCCCTGTGGTTCCAGTCATGGAGCAGCATCATGCAGATGACGAGGGACAGATTTGACCCCCAAAAATCTTTGGCTGGCTTTAGCAGACCTCCGGCTGTTGTGCTGGGGTGTAGAGCTCAGGGCAGCCCCTGTGATGGAGCTGCATGCTGTGGTGGGCAGCAGGTTGGGCTGGCACGAGCCAGGGTGGTCACTCCCTCGCTGCAGGAGGTGGAAGATGAAGAACGGTGCTGTGGCTGAGGGTACTATGCTATGCTGGGGCCTGCTGGGCTTTGTGGGGCCCCACTTTGGCTGGTGGCAGTTGGGTGAGCTCCCTGGGGAGGCTTCATACCCATGGATGACTCTCGAGTCCCTCTGTATCTCAGTTACCCAACTTGGTTATGTCTGGTTTTTGGCCGTGCAATGATTTGTGAATGTTGCTGGCATGTCAGGAAAGGAGTCACTAAGGAAATCTCTTTAAGGACTACCTTTGTCTTTTCCAAACCCTTGTGAGTGCATGTGCTGGTTTTGGCTGGGGTAGGGTTCATTTTCTTCATGGTAGCTAGTATGGGGCTATGGTTTGAATTTGTGCTGAAAACAGTGTTGATAACACAGAAATGGCTGGGTTACTGCTGAGCACTGCTTACACAGAGTCAAGGCCTTTTCTGCCTCTTACCCCACCGCACCAGCGAGGAGGCTGGGGGGGGGCACAAGAAGTTGGGAGCTGGGACGGCTGACCCCAACTGACCCAAGGGATATTCCAGACCATATGACATCGCGCTCAGCATATACATCTGGGGGAAGGGGGAAGGGAGGACATTTGGAGCGATGGCGTTTGTCTTCCCAAGTCACCGTTAGGCGTGATGGAGCCCTGCTTTCCTGGAGATGGATGAACACCTGCCTGCCCATGGGAAGTGGGGAATGAATTCCTTGTCTTGCTTTGCTTACCTGTGCAGCTTTTGCTTTCCCTATTAAACTGCCTTTATCTCAACCCATGAGTTTTCTCACTTTTACTCTTCTGATCCTCTCCCCCATCCTGACATGGGGGGGGAGCGAGCAAGCAGCTATGTGGGGCTTAGTTGCCACCTGGGGTTACACCAAAACAGTGCATCCCACAGAGCCTTTCTGGTGGCCCAGTGAACCCAAAAGCAGGTTTGTGTCCGTGCCTTCCTGTGCATCACCCAGACAGTGTGATCTATGTTACACGTTGATACCCTACATCCTCTACGAAAAGCTCTTTTATGTTGACAGACCTTATTTAAATATTAGGCAATTATGCACAAGCACAGCAGCCCTGACACCAACGTGCCAGATCAGCTGAGCTTCCCTGTGAACTGGGTCTGTGCCTGCATGATAGGTACCTCCATTCAGCCCGCATTCCCCTTTTCCCATCTCATATCAGTCAACCCCAGATCTGCTGAGCATCTCCAGCTTTGTGTGTCTCTGGCATGTACCTTTCATTGGTCTGATCCTCGGGGCTTTCTGAGACCAGAGCCATGCTCCAGCGGTGGTGTGCTGTGGGAAACCTTCCTTTGCCCAGGTAGATTTGTCTGTTACACGTGGCTGGTGTGCCTGAAAGGTTGTGCTACGTATTATTTACTGCCTTTCATGTGAAGTAGGTCACCACTCCATCTTGGATTTATTTTGTGTGATGCACAGGAGAAGGCAGCGAGATCCTATTTCTTCCCTGTCCTCCTCCTCCCCACCCACAGCCGATAGGAGGGAGGACTGCGAAATCCTGAGGAGAAAGGCCAGATCTGGTGCTGTGCTGGCTCTTGGTCTGCCGGAGCAGAGGCTGTGACCCCAGGGAGGATGGCTTGTGCCAGGACAGCTGGCTAATCGACTGCCCATGTGCTGCTCCAGGTTTGCCTTGACATGTTGGGCTGCAAATGTCAGTGCCCTGTGAGGTGCTGCTCTCTGACGGTCATGTCGTCCCGTCCCCCCCCACCACCTCCAAGCAATTCACCCTGGTTTTGCTTCAGGCAGGGGATTCATGCGTGGTATTCATGTTAGAAAAGGCATGCTTAAGCATAAAATGTTTGTGTTATTCCTTCTGTTGCTTCTGTTGTTGGGTAAGTGATCTCGAGAGGTGTCTTTTAAGATAAAGCGAAGGGAGATGATTAAAAAGCCACACTGTGTCTGTCGTGGGTGTTTTGGACTATTCTGTGGCTGGCTGGAGAGCTGCTAAGTTTCATCTGTTATCAGGAATAAGCCACAGTGAAATACAAAACTTTCCCCATCTCTCTCCCTTACCTTGTTTAAGATTCTAGTTGGGGGTTTTACTGGTGCCCATCTGGCTCTGGGCTGGCTGCTTTCCCCTCCTGCCCCTGGGGCCGTGTCCCTGGGACAAGGGCGATGCCAGGATATCAGAATGGCTTTGGGAGATGGTGATGACCAGGAGCCAGGTCAGGGTGGGAAGCTGGTGAGAACACAGTAGAATAACTCAGTTAAGGACAGAAAGCTCTAGCTCGGCATTAGCCAGCAAAGGTGAGGAAGGCAAAGCTGCTGTTTCTAAGGATAAGTCCTCCTGGGGACAAAAAAAAAAAAAAAAAAAAAAAAGAAGCCATTTTGGGTGTTACTGATAAGGAATCAACTAAATTGCTCCTTTCTGTGTCCCCATCTCTGCAAGAGATCATTTAGCTATTCAGCTAAGGCTTAGCACATGGGGCTTTTGAAAGCATCTTGGTGCAAGTGCTTGGAAAAAGCTATCATTTAAATCCATAATAGCTCTGCTAGAAAACATGCCCCGGGCATTGCACATCAGCTTTTGGTGTCACAGAGTATATGTCTGGTAAAGCTTCGTATCACCCAAGCCATAAATAATGTGAATCAAATGCAACATCAATTCTGCCTGGGCTCACAGGCAGCCTCAGACCACCAGCCAAAAAGTGGTCCAGTGTGCCCAGGTGGGTTCCTAGTGAAGGCTGGGTCTGTGTGACAAAGCCTGGTGTCCTCGCAGGCAGGAGACCCTCCCAGGTGAGCTTTACCAGGACATCTGCCTGCTGCCAATGGGTCTGCTTGTCCTGCTCTTCACTGGGGCTTCTCCGTTGGGTGGTGGGAGAGGCGACGTGAAGTGGAAAAGGATCAGTGCATCTCTTTCTCAGAAAGAAGTAACACAATTTTTGGGAGCAAACCTGGGAGTAAACAGCTGAGTGCCATCAACTTGGTGACACTCAGACAGCCATCCGTAGCAGGAGGTGTGAGTAAACCCTGCTTAGCCTGAGCTTTGGGTGGCAGTATCGAGGTTAAAGAGGGAGGTCTGTTAGATCCTTCACTCATGTCTCCCCCTGTTCTTCTGATAAAATATGGAACTGGGAGATTTTGAAAGCACTGCTGCGGTTACTGAAATGCTTTTAGATCACTTAGTGCTTTCTTCTGCCCACACATACTTCTGAATAATCATAAGTTTTTTCTATAATTATGTTTATTACACACTTGCTATGGTGACACACTATCCTGTGCTGTGGATGAGACTGCAGCCAAGCTGGAATTCTGCTCCAGGCAAGCAGCTGATTCCTGGCGTGCTGGCAGGGCGTGGGACAAAGATCCTTTGGTAGCCTTTCTGTCATGCTCCCCCTGCCCAAGACAGCATCACAGCAGGTTGCAGAGAAATTAATAACATGATAATCTTTCTTGTGTATTTTGGTAACAGTGAGCTAATTAATAATGATGGGTCAACAGTTTTTGGGCTTTTAGGATTAGCACCAGGTTTAGAGGAGGATCACATGCACGTCTGAGCTGCAGTACACAGATATAGGCAGATAGGTTGCAGTAAAAGATGTATGACCCACATTTTAAAGTGTGGGTTTTTGTGGTGTGTTTTTTTTTTAAAAAAAAAAGGTTACAGACTTAATCCTCTTCTTCCCCCACCTGCCTCAGCTTATTAAATCCCTCTTATTTAGGTCAAACCAAAGACTTTTGCTTTATCAGGTAAATGACAGCTTTTGGGTGAGATGGCCCAGCCCCCTAAACTTCACATTATTTTATGAATTGCCTCCTTGATGTGTTGCAAGGGTGAACTGGCAGCTGAGGTGTTGGTGACATCTCATGTCCCAACAGACCAACAGAGGGTTGCTGAGACTCCGAGATCAGTGGAACTCCACGTGTGAGCTGTAGTTCAGGAAACCCATAATGCCCTGGTTTGCGAGGTCAGCTGTGATGCTTTTGTGGGTACTGGCCCATCTTGAGCTCTGGCTGTTGTCATGGTTGTACCTAAAGGCTATTTTGCAGTGACCTCACTTGGGGGCTGAAGAAAGGGAAGGTCCTCGAAGTCTTTCATTCCCTATGAGCTTAGGGTAAGACTGTATAGCTCCAAATAATGGTGGCACCCCTCAGTTTGCTTTTCAACCCAGGCTCCCAGCCCTGTGGCAACCATAGAAGAGACAACTGGAATATCTGCCATGTCAACGGCTGAGAGAAGGGCCAGCTCTGCTTGCAAAGTCATGCCTGGAGAGCCCCTTGGTCTCAGGTGGCCTCCTTGCAGGAAAGTCATGGAGCAGCATTGGCTTTAAATGTGTTATCCATTCTGAAAGTGGTTTGATGTGGGGACGAAACATCCAGATGAGTTGTCCAGGACTCTGCATCTAATTGCTGAACCAGGGTATACATCTTCCTCCTGTCTTGTAGCACACAGCAAGATGCTTGCTGTGGATGCTGGGCTCTGCAGATGGTGTTTGTGTAAGGGTAGAGCACCTTGTGAGCTGGCACGGCACCTTCCTGACACATTTGATGCTTGTACCAGCCTGGCCTGGTCTGACGCCACTGCTAATGCTGTGTCGAGCAGGAGGTTGGATGAGACACCTCCAGCCTGACTTATCCGATTATTTCCCAACACTGCAAAGTTTTGCCAACCTACATTGGATATGGGTAACTGCTCTCATCCTGCCACCCGGGCTGACACGGCTAATGCAAGCCACTGCTCCCTTGGTGGGCTGTGAGTGGAGGTCAAGCATCTGCTCGCATTGCTGCACTTCAAGCCACTTCGCATAACAGAGAGATGATGAGACCCTGCCTCCCTCTGCGTGGCTGTGTCATGAAGCCTTTGCCATGTGACTAAACCTTTCCTACCCCCCCTTCGTTTCCCGGTTGTTGTCATCACCTCTTCCTTTTCCCTATCCTTTCCAGCTGCTTCTCTTTTTCTCTGAATACCAATAACCTCAGCAGCACGAGAATAATCCTTCAGACAGGAGCTTGGCCAGCTCAGCCCCTCTGAGAAATCTCCTTCCTGCATCCCCAGTGGAGACTGTCTGCCCATCTCATACCGCAGCTTTCCTTCACCCTCGAGGAAGAACACCCCAGAGCACTGAGCAATGCATGGCAAGGGGTGCAGTTAGCACCCTGCAACGATTGCCCGGCGGTGAGCGTGGGCTGCCTGCTGGCTACCTACCTGCCTGCTGGGAGCGAGCCAGCCACATCGCATAGCGTGCTGGATACCAATAGGGTAATCAGCGCATAAGCTGCTAATTAAAATATAAGCATAGTGCAGTGAGAAGGTGCTTGTGCAATGGACCTTGAAATGCACAGTTTGCATAGTTGATGAGAGGCAGTTAATGCTGTACAGCAACTCTGCGCTGCACCTATGGAAACCTGGGGGCCTGCCCCGCTGCCGCTGGCTCCCCGACCTGGCGGTCCTTATGCAGCCGTGAAGGAAGTCCTGCTTCCACCTGGCTTCATCCCCCTGGCTGCAGCCCTTGCAGCGGAGCTGGGGGATAAGTTCTTGGTTCAGTTTATACTGAAATTGTGTCTAAAGGTGCGGGCTGCGATGTTTAGGGAGGGAGGAGCGGGATGACCCAGCCACTCGTGGTAGCAGTGCCTGGGGTGTGAGCTGGCGGTGGCAAGGAGGTGGCCGGGCATCTGCAACCTCTCGTGCTCCTCGGTGACTCCTCTCCTGCGGTACCTGCTCTAAGCTGGCTATTTGCTCACCCCCACCTGCGTGCCGGAGGTGTGGGGGAGCTTCGGTTTAATCACTGTTTGCCAAAGTGCTTTGAGATCATTGGAGGAAAAATGTAGTTGGAGGTGATTTGTATAATGAGCCAGACCCCAATTCACTCTTCCCTCATTCTTACCCACCCATGAAGTCTGAGCAGATTCAATGTTTACTCAGGTGGCAAAGTCAAACATGGTCAGTACACCTGTTAAACAAACTGGCACACAAATTAAGGGTGAACTACAATAGATAATTAATCTTATAATGAACATGGAACATTAAACAGAGTACAGGAATTATGTGGCTCTCTGTTTTACAGAGACTATTCCCAAGGAAGTTTCGTACCACCTTTGCTGGGCAGGGGCTGCCCTGCAGACTATGGCTGTTCTTTTGCCTCCAGTTGTATAAATGTCCAAGTGTTTTCTGATGATTTTTTTTTTTTCCCTCCTCCAAGCAGTTTTGCCTGTTTAAGGTGCCTCCTTCCCCCCATGCTTTGATCCTGCAGCAAGGTCTGAGTCGCAGAAGATGTTGGTGCAGGGATGAGTGTGGCAGCAGGAGCCCAAGGTGCTGCTGAAGCTCGGTGTGAGTTTTGGGTCAGGGCTGGCCTGGAGCTGAGCTAAGACTCCAGTGCTGGTGTAGGGTTTTTTTGTGAGCCGCTTAATGGAGTTGTTCTCACAACAACCTTATGAGGCAGAGAACTACTATGACATGAGGGGAGACAAGGTGTGTGTGGGTCTGTGCTGGGGAGCTGGGACCCCTGCACTTCAGCTCTAACCATGGAGCAACATGTCTGCCCCTCTGTAATGGGACAGAAAATCAAGTGTAGAGAAAACCCGGGGGGGGCAAACTTGAATTTCTGGAAAACATCGTCTCCACATCCAGGCACTGATAGAGGGTCCCTCCCGGGGCAGGCAGGGGTGTCTGCTGCAGGGGAAGCAGCATTGCTGTGGGCTGGGCAGGGAGCAAGGCATGCACAGGGCTCCCAGGCTCGGAGGGGGGCCCTTTGCAGCAATTGCCTTTCCTAGCCTAGCTTTTTGAGAAAAGCAGCACCAGCATGTGGGAAGAGGTGCTTTAGCTTTGTTTTTGTTTGCTGAAGAAGGGATCTTCAGCCGCTGCATACTTAATGGCTTCCCAGGGCCATTCATTAACCTGACAAGTCAACCAGTGAACCCGGAGCAATGATTCTAGCTGCTGGCCAGGACGTCTCTTTTTACCCCAATAAACTTTCCCAGCCCTTCTAGCTCAGCTGATGAATCTGCCCTGAGATGCAGAGAAGGGTATCTCCAGAACAATGAATCCACGTCAAAAGATTTGTGAGCAGCCAGCCAAACAATTCCAGCCACAGAAAGACACGAGAAAGAACATCGTTCCCGAAAGCGCTGCATTATTGATTAAGCATTTGTGATCCATAAAACATAGTAACAATGTGGGCCTGGCTGCAGAATGAATTCTACCAAAAAGATCTTCTTTTACTGTCTCTGATGCTCAAGGACGAGGGTAAAGTAAGTTTAGTACCAAGCAGGAATTAATTTGTATAATAATGTTTTTTGATGACTCACAAAGGTTATTTTATGATTAGCCATCTAATTATAAAATGGCCAACAATTTCATCTTATCCAAATCTGCATCAGCTAAATTATGAAATGCCCTTGTTTTATGCAAATTCTGGAAATATTGCTTCTCTAACCTCCCAACCCTGCTGTCTATCAATAAGGCTTGCGTGGAGCATAAATCTTAGGGCAGTGCCAGGGCTCAATTCAACTGCGAATAAAACATGGTGAATTAATTCTGCAGGAGTACCCAGTGGGCTGTGAACGATGGCGGAGGTGCGAGCATGGGGCAGACATGGGTGCCTAACCCCATGGTGTGGCTTGAACTGGGCTGCCCTGTCCAGGGAGGTGCTGGGGCTGGGACCAGGAGGTAGGAGGGATGTGTGTTTCTAGGGAAGGGTTCACCGATCATCCAAGGGGCTGGAGATGTGAGATGTCCTCACACTCAGGCTGTGCAGGGGCTGGAGGAGAGCTGCTCTGTGTTGGCTCTGCTGCACGCGCCATCCTTCCTTGCCCTTCAAACCACCCCCTGGTTTCTCGCTGCTTTAATTTTTCTTGGTCAGCTGGGGTCAAGAATATTTTTCTCTTTGCTTCCTCCACGTTGCAGGTCCATGGCTCTGAGGAGCATTGCTGAAAGGTCCTACAGCAACGGGCCATGAAGGACAAATACCTCCTGTGGCTTGTCCCCTCCCAGTGCTTGCACAGAGGGTGTGCAGGGGAAACTGAGGCACATGCCTCTGCCCTGGGGATCCCATCTCCCACAGGACTCGTGCATGGCTGCATCCCTGCCTGGCTGTGCCACGCCACAGCCTCTGCTCGCAGGCAATACTTCGTGTGGACAATTTGTGGTCTCTGGGCAAAAGTGTGAGTTCCAGGAACCGGCAGATAAGGTGACTGAGGCCATGCTGGATACAGGCTTGTTTAATTCTGCAATCACTGACAAGCTGCCAGATAATGGCCAAGGTGCAGGGTGGCTGCTGGGGCCCCTGGGCAGCCTCGGGGTGAGCTTGAGAGCACATGTCCCCCTGCACGATGGCACCTGAAGCTGCATTTCAGGAAATAAATCAGTCTTTATAGAGAGCGGTTGTGTTAGTGGCAGAGATCGGGCTGGGCAGGGAACAAAACCCATCAAACTTTTCCTTGTGCTCTGTGATCCACAGCTGGCTGAGAGCTCTGGGGATAGTAAACTTTATGGCTTGGTTGCAGTGTCCTTCCTTAGATATGAGGCGTGCTAAAAAAATACTTGACCTGTGGACGGTACAATTTTAAAGCGCAGTCAAAGCAGGTATTAAAATTGACTGTTGAAGCTTTTGTAATCTCAGAGGTATTTTGGAAATGGATGCCAGCAGCAGAAAGGCGATGTGAGGGCAGGGCACAGCAGCTGCTGGCACAGCGCCCGTGACCTTTCAGTTTGTACCGACCAAGAGCACAGCCCGTCATATCTGTCACCGTGAAGAGATCACAGTATGGCCCTATGGTTTGTGTTGCTTTGAAGGCTTGGACTCTAAGTGCGTAGAAGAAAAGTGTCCTGAAATATTTGTGTGTGACAGAAACTACATGGATGGATATGGGGTGACTTGCATACCTCGAAATCCTGGCAGGTGCAGTGTTTCGGGAGCTGAGGGGCTTTCCTGTCCTTGGAGGTGGGCACATCTAAGACTCAGATGTAGATGGGCATGGGACTATTCAGAGCTGCTGTAGAAACACTGTGCGTCCGTATTTATGGCTTCTTTGCTTGGAAGGGATGCTGAGTCCTCATGCCTGAACTTTGTGTAATAGAGTTGATTTAAAAAAAATGAAAGTAATCTTTTCCCATTTGACAAATAAGGAGGCAAAAGAAACTGTTGCTTCAGCCTTTTAGTTACAACTCGCTGAAACTGAACATCTTAGCTACTCCTGGGAGAGGACTTTCCTTCCAAAATGTGCAACTTCTCTCATAGCACCAGGGAAGGCAATACAGAAATAAAATAGTTTGAGGCTGGTGATTCTTGCAGAGCAGGATGGAAAAAAACCACATATTTTCCATTCACCAAATCAGGTGTTTGGGGTTTTTTTTGTTACTGTTCATGTTCCTGTTAAAACAAGCTTTTAATGATGGGCTTGTGCCCGTATCCTCAGGACTGGTTGGGTCTATGTGGGCTCCTAAGGAGGAGATGGTGAGAGCAGAGGGAGTGCAGTGGGAATTAGGAGCTGGTCTAGGAAACCTTGGAGGGTTTTCAAAGGCTTTGGGATGGTCCCTGCAGGAGCAGCTCGTGGCCGTGGCAGGGGTCCCAGCAGAGGCAGGGATCTGCCACAGGAGGGATGGGGGTCTTGGTACTGGTGGGAGGGGGAGCAGTAAAGGAGGAGAAGAAACACCAGAGAAGGGGGAGGAAAGAAGGATTATAAAGATTAGGTCCAATTAGATATGTGCACTTTAAACATCAGATCCTATTAAACACTCCTGGTTTAAAACCAGGCCCTATTATATGGTTGCAGCTTCCAGACAAAGTCCTGTTAAGTGTAACTGCTTTGAAATCCAGGGCCTCAGACACAGCCATTATGAAGATCAGGCGCTGTTAAATATATTCAGTTTGAAGATTAGGCCCTGTTAAACACAGGCAGTTCAAAGCTGGCCTCTAATTAAGCAGAAGTGGTTGGAGAACAGGAGCTTGAGGGGAGAGGGGACCTGTGGAGCTGCTCCATGCATCTGCAGGTCCTCCCTGGTGGGAATGAGCCTCTGGCCAGCTGTGGGCAGGATGCTTGTGGTCCTGCCTGCATGCGGTAAATTACCCCAAATTGATTCTTCAGCAAGGAGGAGACTAGGGTGGTCTCCAGGCTGGTGGAGACCAGAGGCTTGTGTCTTCAGGAGAGGTTGGGAGGTGATGCTGTCTGGAACAACCGGGGACTGGGGAAATATTGCTGACTGGATCAGGGGCTTGAGAATTTGGGGGAATAAAAAGGTACCCAGTGTCCCCATCAGTTTTCTCTGACTTTCAGAGAGGTGTCGGTGGGCTGTAACATCTGTACTCTTTGGACCTGGACAGGACCACGGGCTGTGCCATAGGTGGGGTGGCTGTGTACATGGGGAGGTAAGTTCTGGATAGCCCCAAGGAGTTTGGGTGTCCAACAAGCTGCAGATTATAAGGAAATGCAGGCATTCACCTGTCTTCTAAGACCCAAAGAGCTGTGTATGGCTTAACTTGGGGTCTGTGGTTTGGCTGTTTGAGACCTCCACTCAGCACCAGCCTCTCTTTGCTGCTGCCCAAATGGTACATCAGGCAGACCAGCCGGCTTGGGACCCGGTAGTGGTTTTACTGTAGGATTACACAGCTCCTCTTGATTTCTTCTGTGGGCTCCATGGCTGCTCACCTTATTAATGGACACAGTTAAGAAATGTCAGTGATGGCCTGGGGAAGACTATGGGGTCAGCAGTGGTGTCTGGTCCAAACCCACTGCTCCAAGGCAGCACTTACACAGCCTTGCTTACACAGCTAACATTTTTTTTTTTTTTTTTTGCAAAAATACCATCGATCATCCCTCCTTGTCCTACTTCTCCACATGTTCATCACAGTGCTGCTCCTACTCTGCTTTCACGGTGTGTGATGCACAAAGGTGTGAAGAACAAGAAGGGTCATTTTCTACCTGATCCCCACATCAGTACAGGTCAGTAAAGAGCCCTTGAGATACTCTTGCAAGTGTTATTGGAATGATTGTGATTTGTTTCCAAGGGATTTATTTGGTGCTGCTTTTGGCCCTGAGCCTCAGTAGCATCAGATAACTTTTAATTAGTGCTGAGTGCTTTTATCTTTGATGGAGCAAAGAGATTTTGCCATTTGGATTTTAGCATATGAAATATTAACTTAAATACATATGTTTATTTTTTGTATTAAATATTATATAGTGGCACAATATTAATATTAAAATGTTAATACAATGTAAATGTCAGAATGAGTTGTAGTGATAAAACCTAAATGAAACACGTTTACATCTCTGTTTCACTTACAATAGCAAAAGATTTTCAAGTTAAAACAGATTTTTTTTACATTTCAACAGAAATGCTATTTCTTTGTGCTGAAAAAAACATTCCATTAGAGGCTGTTTTGGATTTTTTTTTTACTGCTTCTAATTCCCATGACTTGAAGACCCAGGGCTTTAATGAGTGCTGAGGCTAAGACCTGCAGTGATAGAAGAGAGTGCTGTCAACTCTCATATCTTCTCATCCTGATCTTTCCTCGCCTATTTGTTCCTCTCCCTCCCCTGTTGTGTTCCTAGGAAGGAGACGCATGTGCCTGGCCCCAGCTGATGCTCTCTTTGCAGCAGGTGGGTACCCATGAGTGTTATCAGGAAGAGTGGCAGCTCTCTGATGCTGGGTAATGCTCGGACAGGCCAGAGAAAACAAGCAGCCCCTTTTCCTGCCACCTTCACCAGGCTCAGGTAGTACATACACAGCCCAGGGTGTCGCTCGAAAGCTGCAGCGAGGATGGATTTGACGCATGCACACTTGACATCCTGCCTGGGGCACGTGGCGTGCGTGGCGGCGAGGCGGGGAAGCTGCCCCCGGGCACGCACGAGGCATGAGAGGATGCTTAGAGCCCTCATGGCCACGAGCAGTGTGAGATGAGGCTTTGGGGCAGGGTTGGTGCTCTGCTCTGGCCTGACCCGTCTCCTCATGCTGTTTGGCCCTGCTTGCTCGGCTCCTTAGCGGGAGGGGGATGAAAGAGCCTCCTTCCAACTCTCAGCTCCCCTCTCCAGCCAGTAAGGCTGACCCCTTAGAGTTCGAGGAAAGAAGTGGGGGAAAACCGCAAATGAGCCCCTGAGAGGCTGTGAGGGAAGGTCAAGGGGACGAGGGCCTGGGGAGCGGCCGTGGTGGCACAGTCTGGGTGAGCTGAGGTGCTGAAGGGCTGGGGAAACATCCGAGCTGGCTCAGGGTGGGTCCACAGTACTCAAAAGCTGCTGTGTAGCTCTGCTGTATTAATGGGGCAAGCTGCAGCAGAGAGATGCTTGGGGACCTGTCCTAGCAGGACAAGTTGGCTGGCCTCATCCCCATCCTGGCTGTACTTTTGGTGTTCCAGGTGGCTGTGATGGAGGAGCCCTGTCCCATGGGCAAAGGCCACCAGGACAGGCAGGATGCTGCCTTCCCCTGCCCGGAGCACCGAGGTGGAACCGTGACACGTGAGCACATGGGCTGTGCTGATGGAGCAAGCGCAGAGCAAGCGAGTCTCTTGGAGCAAAACTTATGTACACGAGGTTTCCTTTTTCTTTCATCTTTTTATCTACATCCTTTTTTGAAGAAGCAGCAGATGAAAGAGCCCACCACTCACATCAAACCCCTATCAAGTGCATTAAAGGAAATGTATTTGGCTTTATGGTTTGCTTTGAAGGAACCAGTGGCAAAATGAGCTAGGAAGGCACAAAAGACACCCCAGCTAGTTTAGCTGCATTTTGAGTGTCAGAAATCTGTTCCCCGAAGTAATTAAGATGCAGGTGTTTGAAAAAGATGCATGAGGCCGCATCATTAAGGTGCACTTTAGCTCAGCTTCTTGGCTTCTGCTATGCCCCAGGAGTAGCTGCAAACTGCCCCAAAATACCTCTTCTGCTCAAAACAAGTCGCAGGCTTTTGGAATGGCTGGGGCAAAGGTAGAGATACAGAAACATTTCAAAACTTGCCTCTGAATAGACCTTCTGTTTCAAATTCTTTCTCCTTGTTGAATACAATAAATCAGATGCGATGGCTTCCTGTATTAGGAATAAGATCATGTCCCAAACTAGTGAGAGAGCAAAGCAGGGTGATGTGCAGAGGTGGTGTGAACAGGCCCAGGTTGGTGAGTTAAATGCAAGAGGGGAGGGTTAGTTGGGATCCCCCACCTTCTAGGAAATTGCTTCCCCCGTATCAGTGGATTTGGGAACAATGTTTAATAATGGGACAGATCACACATGATTGCAAATATCTTAAACAGGGAGATGTGGCGATTTCATATTTTCCTGTGTGTGAGCTACAAATCGTAGCCCTTGTGTCTAGACATGTGAAGGTTAATAAAACCAAATAAAAAATGAATTCCATTCAGCAAAGATGGTCACTGACGGTGTGCCAATGAGCAACTCGGGGCAGGACTGTGCTGCTCAGGGCTCTGTGCATGGGGTCCCTGATCTTGTGGCCCTGAGGTGTGTTCATGGATGTAGCAAATATCAGCATCTGTTCACCTCCTGTCCGCCTGCCAGGAAGCAGCCAGTGCTCAGTGGAGCTCCCCAGTTGTTCCTGTTGGTCCCTTCCAGTGGGCACATGTGCAATCCCTCAACTGAGTGAGCAAGTGGGCAGTTTTAGGACAAATCAATTGAAAGAGCTTTTGCTGCAAGGTGTCATTACCCCAGCTTCCCATCCTGCTAAGGGAAATCAAAGCTTTTTGTAGCTTCTTTAGAGAAGTGTGGAATAATTTTACATCCAGTAAAAAAGCTTTCTAGATGTTATGGCCTCAACTGTTTTGGTGGTCATAGCTCATCTCTAGGGTGGAAACTTGTCCACTGAGGAGGGACTCTGCGGTCTGGTGGCCACGCATAGCCTCCGGAGTGCACCGGGGTCTGCAGCCCTTCGAAGCACCTGTTGTTAGTTATTTCCAATTTTCCAAATTGTTTTTTTCCCTACTATTTGACATCAAATCCCCTATGTCTTTCCGAGGGCTCTTCACTCCGCTGCAAACGTAGGTAGTAGAAAGGAGACCGTGTGTCCCGTGGGACCTGGGCGAAGACCAGGGGGATGGGCTCTCGGGAACAGAGGCAGGGCCCTGGAGCATCTTTCTGTAGCATCTCTTTGCTGTAAAAGTACAGTGGAAATAAGTGTAAGGCTGAAATGCATTGCTGTGTCCGAGGAGATTTTGTTCATGGCTGTGTCTCCTTGTGCAGTGGAAGCAAACGCTCCTCGTGGGCAGAAGGATGCCGTTACGGCCAGCGTGGCACGCACAGCCATGGGGATCAGCACGCAGTGGCTGTATTTCTTTGTTTCTGAAATGCGGAGGAATATAAAAATCTAAGTGATAGCTGGAGTTTGATTTTTACAGGTGGAAGGGGAGCATTGTACTTTTTACCACTAGCCACAGGGGGGCTGAAGCTAAATTGAACCCAGAAGGTTAATCTGGTTTGCACAAGCTGGGAAGAGCTGGCAAGGAGGAGCGGTTAGCGGGAGGGGAGAGGTGGGATGCCGGCTGCCCCAGGAGCGAGCACCAGCCTCCAGTTTCAGGCTGGACTCCAGGACTCCAGGCCCCGACTCCCCTTGCCGCACAGGCACGGGGCCTGCGTGTCAGACCCAGGGTTGATCCCCCCTCCTTGGGACGTCCTACGCTGCTCGGTGCGATGCCAGGCAGTACCTTATCCAGCTTCCCACCAAGCCTGGGGACTGGATGCTGTGCAGCCCAACTGGTCTGGGCTAACACACGCTGCTGAGCAGCAGCCTGGCTGAAACAACAGAATTGCTGTTTCCTCTGTGGATGCTCTTTCTTTTCCTCCCTAGAGCTAATGTAGGTAGTCTCTAGATGGTCCTGTGCAATGTGGGCAGAAGGGAGGGCCAGGCACCAAAATACAGATCGTCAGGAATGTTAGGGTTGCCTCCAGCTTGGTACTTGGGTAGCTTTGGGGACCGCTGAGACTTCATCTCACATCTTCGGCTGCTTTTTCTCTCCCAGCCCAAGCAGGCACAGGCCATTCAGTACACGCCTGTGCTTTGAGGAGTGGTGGTTTACTGAGCTGATGAGAAATCTGCCTTTAAATTGGAGGCATTTGTAAGCGTGGCTTGCTGGATTTGTAGGGAAACGCTATTGAGCTGCTGTGCTATTGATTTAGACATTTACCTGGGGTTTGCAGTCTCACTCCTCTTCCTTTCCATTTGCTTTGGGGCTCTGCTGGCGCATACTGACAGGAGCTATTCCCTCATTGCCCTGGGAAGGGGAGCTGGGCAGCGCTGCCACCGCGGTGTGATCCCCCCAGGGCGGGCTCAGACCTTCAGGGCAAAGCTCATTCATGGAGCCTGGTGCAGCCCAGCACTGTCCCAGCAAAGAAATTTATTTTCTTCCTTTCAGGCTCAATTTTCCACTGTGATGATCCATAGGAGGCAGAGTACACCTGCTGAAACCTCTCTAAAGTATCCCCTTGCAGTCACACACAGAGAAAGCAAGGATTTGAAGGGGATGGCAATTTTTTAAAGAAACTTCCAAGCTCCCCCTTTTTGCTAGTTGATGACATCTCTCAGGACATCACCAAGAAGAGGTGTCATGAAAGCCGATGACCTAAAAGACACCACCAAGAAGTTCCTTCCTCCAGACACTGCTTCAGCATCTTTTGCAGGGCGATAATCCCTCCAGTCCTCACCCCTTGCCCTGCAGAAGGAGCCAGCAAAGCCGCTGAGCAGCTCAGGGCACTAAGCCAAATGGATAGACTTAATTTTGCTGTCTGGAAAACCCACAGCAGCCAGGGCAGAGCATGACCGCTGCCTGCGGTGAGCCCCTGTCCCCAGCGCCGTCCTCCCAGGCAGGGCTGGCTTGTCACCTTCCTGGCCCCAAGCCTCAGGGGATGGGGTGCTTCACCCAGTGCCACAGCTCCTGGGGTCACCCCAGCCTCGCAAACCCATCTAGGGCTGCCCCTATGCCTCCATCGACGTGGCCAGACTCTGTCTGGTAGCAGTTTAATACGTGGATGGTGTATACAAAACTCCCTCCTGTTTTTCTGGCTGTGTTCCCCAGCCTGTTGGGAGCAGGGCAGGCGAGTGTGATGCAGTGGGACTTGGGTCATTGGTCTCTTTCCATCTCAGCTTTGGGGTTCCTGGGTCCATCTTGGCACCTTAAGAACAGTGAGACTTGTTCAGGCAGAAAAGGAACATTTGGGGCACAGGGTGGAGAAAATGATTTTTCCCTTTTGCGAGGAAAAAAGTAAATCCTCAGTGCTGGTGTGAAATGGCAGAGAAAAGGAGTTGTCTGGATTACAGGGAGAGAAATACCAATTATATTAGAATGGGGGTAAAATCAGGAAGGCTTTATCAGGGCCATTCCCCAACAAAACTTGCAACTACAACAGGCTGTATATGAAAAGGCTGAGGTTTGAATCCACAGAAACATTTCGGTTATAATAATCCTGCAGTATTCAGGCAAAGCTCATGTGGGGTCCAGTGGGACCCTTACTTGGGGCCTGGAGGATTTACCTTATCAGTCTTTTGAAAACGTTAAAGAGCTTAAAACCACTGGCTGCCTTACCCAGAGGAAAATGCTGTGCGGCGGCAATGCTGACGCCTGCGTGTCATGGCAAGAGCCAGCACACAGCGTCCCTGCAGAGGCGCCAGGCTTTGCTTTGTCCTTTCCCATTCACTGTACAACAAGAGGAAAAGGATGAAAGCAAGAACCTATAAAGTTTCTCTCGCCATGCTCTGTCAGCTCTTTCTTTCTCCTTTATTTCCTTTGTGCTTGGCTGGGCTGTAAAGTCCTCTCTGTTCCTGGCTGCCCTTTGCCCTCGGTGCTCAGCGAGGATGTCAAATGGCCAGCGCAGGGTCACCAGAGGAGCCTTCCCGGGACGTGCCGTGCTTTGTTAGTGGTGGCCCTGCCACGTGCCCCTCCCCAAAGGCTGCGGTGTTTGCTGTGAGCTGCACAGGCACTGACGTGACCCGGGGGGTGAAGCTTTTCTACAGCACCGGGTACCAAAATGTCCCCATGTGACTGTGTTCTGCTAAGGAGACAACGAGCCCTACCAGCACCTTGAGGATCTGGTCTCCAGTGCATTACACTGAGATTCAGGCACTTGGGGCTTTTAAATACCAGTTAGTGCTGCAAAACATGGTCACTGGGGACAACATGAAGTTGTCACTGCCCTCGTCCTGGGTTGGTGGGAGATGTCAGGCTTTGCTTTTGTGCCAGGGCTGTCTGCCTCGGAGGCTGCCGCAGCGCAGAGCTGCCCCTTGCCCCTGGCTGCTGTGTGGGATGTATGCCGGGCACCACGCCGGCAGGAAGATGGAGACTTTAAAAAAATATTCATTAACCTATTTCTGTTTTCTGGCTGCTGCAGTTATTTTTGAGCCCCATCTCCTTCCCACATGACCTGAGTTTTACCACTTGAGGCAATTGGATTGATGAAAACCCTTCTGTGAGGTTGTTTAAACCCCAAATTAAATGACTAAGGAGAACTGTTGAAAAGCAGCAATCTCGGATTTTCAAGATCTCCGCTTTCCAGTATGTGATGGGGAGAAGAGCCAGCCTGGCTGTGCTGTGACCCTGCAGGTGTGTGGGCTGTGCTGGCGTAGGTGCAGCTCCTCATTTAAGCACGTCCCTGCTTAGAAAAAGACACTTGGAAAGCTGGAGATAAAAGGGCATCCTGATGTAGAAGGAGGAGCTTAGGTGAGGAGCTTCTGGGGACTTGTTGAAAATCAGAGATGAGAAGTACATGCCAGGCAGCTCAAAACACTGGGGCAGGACCAGCTGCCATGGAGGATGTTCCTGCTGCCACACATGACAGCAGCTTCAAGGGAAGGATGGGAAAAAACGGTGACTGTCGATAAAAAGGAAATTCTTCCTGTGCTCAGACAACACTCTGACTACGTCCTGAAGGATAAAACTCTGTAACCCATACAGCATTTTTTCTCTTGTGCTTCAGGTGGCCGTGGCTCTTCTCACCATCAATCTGAATGTCTGATCAGCTCGAGCCCTGTACCACTGAAGCCTCAGAGACACTTTGTGGCAGTGTCTTCCAGAGGTTAATGATACATTATGGGATAGTGGTCAGTTTTAAATTCACCGCTGTCTGATTTCACTTCATATCCTCTTGTAGCTGTGCTGCTGCAAAAACCAGCCACCAGCTGCTCATTGCAACAGTGTCTGGCTTTCACCTGACTATTAATTTTTTTTAATTTTTTTTTTTTTATTTTGGGGTTCTTTTCACTTCCTGGTAATTGGTACTGGGTTGCTGGGGGGAAACCATCTGCGTGACTGGGGAGATTTAGAGTCAGTAACAGAAGGGATGTTATCACAGTCTGGTACTTTAGAAGACTATGGTAATCCAAAGCTGATTACAGCTGGGCTGGTGCAGTGGGAAATTCGGGACATATTGGACACCAACACTTTCTAGCACCATCAAGCAGCATGGGGCCGTCTGTGCGTGTTGGGGGCTGGGGGGGCTCTCCTCTGTGTTTGCATGGTTCTGGGACAAATAGTGACCCTTTTCCTTTGAGATCACGGCTGCTGGTCTCCTTTGCCAAAGGAGGTGGGCGGGGAAAAAAGGAGATAGTGAAAAAAAAAAAGAGGTGGAAAACACTGCACCCGCTCGCTGGGCTGGTGATGGGTACGTGGCTGTAAGGATGAACATGTCCACAGCCAGCGTTCACGTTCCCCTGCCATGACAAAGTCCCCATCCAGGGCTGCTCCCCACAGGTGCAGGTCAGTCCCACACAGCCTTCCTGAGCGTGCAGATTTATGTCCTTGGGCTTGGCCACACTTTTCTGTTGTCCCCGCTGAGTAATGCAGCCTGTGCAAATCAAGCACATAAATTCCAGGTGTCAGAGGGAGCGATGATGTATCCCTGCTGGGGCAGAGAGGCGTCTCACTTCTGTTGTGCTTTATTAACAAATATTGGGGATTTGATCACCTTCAGTCCCATAAATAAACACCAAGGGGAGTTGCACTGGTGCTGTCCTGAGCAGAGGGTTTTGGATCAGCCCTGAGGCCGCTGGGAAGGAGTGGGCTGTGACTGTGGGATGGTTTTTGCTCGTGGGGCAGCCATTCGCACAGGGAAGCAAAGCCCTGTGCCTGACCCCATGCCGTGGTCTGGCCACGGGAAGATGCTGCAGTCCAGTTTAACCATGGCAAACAGGATAAGCTCAGCGTGAAGGTGGGAAACTTTCCCTTAGGTGCCTGCGGGGTGCTTTCCTCCATGGTGGAAGGCTAAGTGCTCTGTGGTGGCTGCTACGTCTGCACGGGGGAGAAAGCGCAACACGTGAGCCTTGGCAGGAGATTACAAGCTCTGCAAATTGCAGTGCGGCTCCTTCCCTTTATGCTGGGATGGAACGGCCCCGTGCCAAGGGGGGCTGCAGCAGAGGACAGGCAATCGGTGCTGCTGGTGCTTTTGTGAGTAGAAAAAGGGTTTGCCGTGTACACGTGCTGCCTCGATGTGGGAGCTGTATGTCGGGAAAGGCAGCGATGGGGCTAGTGTGTAAGTGGGATGTAAAAGACAGCAAAGACCCCTGACACACTCCTATCCTAGCCTGTGCCCATCTAGCTGTTTTTTGAGGTGGTTTTTTTTTTATTCTCCACTTGGCTGCCACTCAAGCACCTGTGTGATGGAATGTCCCCCCCAGCTCGGCACTGGCTGTGGCACCTGGCTTTGGCAGTGCTGTGGGATCACGTGTGAGGCCATGCTCAGGTTGCCCCAGATCGAACTGTGCTATCGATTGCCACTTTGATTCCCACTGCTTTATTTACTTGCTCAGTAATAATTTTCTTAATAAAACCCTGCTATGGTGATTACTCAGTCCCCAAACCTTTTGATTTCCGATTGCATTCCCAGCCCCAAAGACACCAGAGTTTCTGCATTTCCCTTGGGGGACAGTCTAGCATTTATATCACATAATTTGGGGTTGTATGGGCTGACCCACTGCTGCTTCATCGATAGGTACCAGTAAACAGGTCCCACCCTGGGATGTTTGGGTCTGAAGAGCCCATTGGCATCAGTGCCTGTAGGTAGACCCTGTCCTGGGGAACCTTCACATGCAAACCCCAGGGGGAGAAAAGCAGCAGCAATTCCCAGTGACCCTAATACCCCAACTGGGATCATGGACATAAAAACTCAGCAAAAAATGTGACGCCCCTATATGCCTGTGTGGGCATAGGTCTTAATAGCCCACTGCTTGTGCAAACACCACTAGATTTATGCAGCAACATTCCATAGCGAGGAAGGCATCATCCTTCTCATTAGTGCAGCACCCAGCACGGCAGGGCCCTGGCTGTGGGCAAGCCAGCAATGGAAATATGAAATAATATTAATAAAAGGAAGCAAAAGTGGAGCTTGCCAGATGCAGCCATGCTGGGGGTTGTCAGGAAATGACAACGCTGCGTGCAGGCTCTGTGCAAGATTAGAAAGTGTTTGGAAATAGTCCCCTTGAGTCTTTAACCAGGAATGGACAGTATGCAAATACAGGTAGTTAATCATTGCAAAACAGGACAGGGTTTGCAGGGATAGAAAGCAATTTTATTCTTTCATTATGCAGGCTCCTCGCTCTTAAATATGTTGAAGAGATACTCATATTTTTTGAAAAAAGAAGCAAACAAAAGTGAATGGAAATGCTTGTAATGCAGAGATGCTTTTGGAGACCCTCGCTGCTCCTGGGGGGGTGGAGGCAGGGGCTGTGGAGCCGTGCCGGAGGCTCCTTTTGGCTTGGTGACAGCACAGGGTTTGGTCCCAGTTTTAGAGCTGGTGTCACCCTCCCTGGCTGCAGCTGGGTTTGGTGTAAGCTTTGCCCCAGCCTTATCTACAGACTGTCTATAAACCCTGGGGATGGCTGCAGCCATCTTGGGGGGATCGCCAGGCTGGGGGAGCCAGTTTTGTCCCGTGGGCAGATTTGTCACACTGAAATAAGGGCACCAGCCATGAAAGGTGTGTGAGCACGAGGCAGGAACCAACAGTGCCCATGGGGCAGGGCGGCACAGGCAGATACACCCCCAGCCTGGACCTCACCGACAGGAAAAATGTGATATTTGCTCATCTCTCGTTTTCTCATTTGATATTTTTCCTGAACTTTCCATCAGTGGAAAAAAAAAACCCCATTGCTGTTTAGCTGTTTCAGTCTAATTCGGGATGAAAACGAAATGCTGAAATATTCCTCTGGCCCGAGGCAGTGTTTAGCCAGCTCTATTAATACAGCTGCATGCATATTAATAGCCGGGCTGCTTGCGAGTGGGGAGCACGTTCAGCTACGCCTTGATCCTACTCTTGGTGTTGTGGGGCCGTGGCCGCCCTCGCTGCCACGCCGTGCCGGGCAGGGATGCGGGATGCAGGATGAGGGATGCGGGATGCAGGATGAGGGATGCGGGGTGTGGTGCTGCCTGCTCCCCAGTGCTGCCAGGCTGCGGTGTGGCTCCCCACTCGCGTGTCCCGTGGGGTGGCTCTGCATCGCCGGGGTGAGAGGCAGCATCCCCTCTTGGGTCTCCCTCCCTGACACGCTGGGGCCACACGGCCTTCGGGCACCGGGCAAACCCCAGGCTGTGGGTGCTTTTGGGTGCTTTGGGTGCTTTTTGGTTGGATTGCTGCCTCTAGATGGCACTGACCCAACGCACATGGTTTGGGAGCAGGACAGCTTCTGAATTATATCTTTTTCTCTCCCTTGGGTTATTTTTGTTTTAGAATCCTGTAATAATGGATGTTCAGTTTTGGCAACGAGGTGCTGATTACAGAAATAATCGATGCCATTGAGAGAAAAGAGCCTGTTCCCGCCAGGTTCTTCCCTGCTCTTCTCCTGCCGGAGCCGGAGCTGGGGCTTGGGTCCCTGTCCCCCAGAAGTGAGCTGAGCAGGGTCACCGGGGAAAAGGGATGCTCAGCCCCACGGGCTGGGGGAAATGCTTTCCTGGATGCCCTCTTCCTTCCCTGCATCTTTGTCACACTGATGTGAAATGCCCTGAATACCCTGTACGGGAAGGCGGCAGTGCAGTGTGCGCCTGGGCAGGGTCCTCAGCTTCAAGAGACATCCCCTGTTCTGCTCTCGGTTATCCCTAGTAACAGCTTTGCTCTCTAAATCCCATTTTATGCTTATTTCCACATCCCTTGAGTCAGGCAGCAAGAATCTGCCTTAAACCCTGGAGCAACATGACATCTGTAGAGTTTGGGAATGCACCACGGACAGAAGGCATGAGGAGAGGAGAGGGAAAATTCCCGATCCTGCTTGGCCTGCTGTTGAGGATAAAATGCTCCAGCTTCGGTGGGGTTGTGGTGCAAATGGTGCCTGGTCGCTGTCATCTATGCCCCCAGCACCCTCCTCCACCCCTGCAGGGATGGGGATGTTCTTTTCCCACCACAGGTATAAACACTGGGGAAGACTTTATAAAGAGACCCAGACATAAGGGGTGCCAGAGGTACTACAACAGCTAATGGTTATCAGAAAGGAGGGTCACAGCTGCAAAGACTGGAGCCTGGTGGGGTTGTCTGGGACCTCTCCATGGAGTGGGAAGCTCTTGGCCCCTCGCTCCCCTTTGGGGCTGAACTATGGTTCCAGCCAGGGGCGATTACTTATCTGGTGGAAGATAAAGCCCCTAAGGTCACCCAGGCTGAAAGACTGCTTATGCTCCCTCCTAGGAAGTAATCAGAACATTTTGGATAGTGTTTTGCCTGACCTTGTCAATAATAATATGCAGAGAGGGAAAGCGGGGATGGGGCTGCTCAGGGCCAGGGCATTGCAATGGAGCATCTCTCCAAAGTGTCTGTCTGAGATCCTGCGGGGGTAAAGAAGGGTTAACGGCCTGTCCCATGATATTCGTTTGTAGGTATTTGAAGACTGGTGTGATTGCCTACTATACCTGCTGGGCAGCTTGAAGTATGGTATTGTATATATATTTGTCTGTATATGAGTATATATTTGTTCGTATTTCTTAATATTCTGCCGTAAGCTGCCTAAAGGACAGTGTGGCATTATTTAAGCTTTATTTAAAGGATAAGTCAGGGGAGATTTCTGGGAAATTGGGGCTATTCCCAATAGGAGGGAGGGGAATACTTAATTTCCTCCTTTCCAGCACAAATTAGCAAATGAATGTTGCCTGAGCAGGAGGGAATACAATTTGGTTGGGAAACTTGTATAATACAGGAGGCAGCAGTTCTCCCAGGGATTGGAGTTCTTGCCGTCCTGATTTCCTGGAGACGGATGTATTGCTGTGTCCGGGTCCCTCGTTGGGATGTGCCCCTGAAGCAGCTTCCCCAACACACCCAGGAAAAAGCAAATTTAAACCTGTGGCCATGCTCGTAGTTGATGTGGTGTCGGGAGGGCTCTGCAGCAGTGGATGCTTAAAAATCAAAAGAGGAGGGTTAAAAAACTCCATGTGGCATGCAAGATGCCTTTGCCTTTTCCTGTAAGAGGGAAGGATGAGGACTGGCACGTTCCCATCTCCCCAGCAGGTACCCACAGCCGGCACTGCTCTTGCACCAGCCCCGCTGACTCCGGCCAGCGCTGCAGGAAGGATGGGGCAGGGCTGGGGGTGTGGGACCCCGGCTGCTCCTGTGGGAGAGGAGCCAGGGGTTGGGATAGCAAGGAGAGAGCATTTATTTAAGCTAAATTCTCATTTGGGAATGGGTTGCTACCAAAATCCATGGAGTCCCGAAGAGGAAGCCTTGTGAAAATTATGTGAAAGCCTCCTGGTTTTGAACCCCATTCCATGCACTTTGGGAAGGTCTGACTGATAGGTTCTTAGCTCCTGGAATTGGCATTATTGCTTCCAGCAAGGAAGAATCACTGAAATGCACATTTTCAAGGAGATTTTGGGAAGGGTCATAATGTCATTGAAAGGAAGATGGATATTTGGTTTGGATGAGGGATCATAAATTGTCTGGGGGACGGGTGCATCTACTGGGAAATATGAACGTGGGTAAAACATTTGCATTATCTTCTATTTGCAGAGTTATCAAAGCTTCCAGAAATGTTGCTTTTAGGTCTTGCAGTATGTATTTAACTCTTCCTTCAGCAAATGTTTCTGGCTTTTATTCTTATTTGCTAAATAGTCAGTGGGCTTGCTGCATGTCCTGTTGCAGGAATAAGGAGCTCAGGTCCATGTTCTGCTGCTGGTACGACCCTGTTTGCTCTCCTGACTTCCAGCTCTGAACTTTTTTGCAAGGCTTTTCCCATCCTTGGAGAAAAACACATGGATGTGAGGTTCTGGGAGCAAAAAAAGGGTTGTTTTTTTTTTCTTGTCATCGCAAACGGTGAGTGTTCGCTGCGTGGTGCCACCACTCCCCTGACAAGGTGGCAGCTGCTTAGTTACTTGCAGAGCAAGGTGTGAGAAGTGCCTTTAAATATTGGTCAGAAGAAACCAGTGATCTACGGATTGCTCAAAATTCTGCACAGCCAAGGGATCAGTAAAATACCAGAAGCAGTGTGTTCCCCAACCTGCCCAAATATCAGGCAGTTTTTTGTGCAGGACAGCCATGGCAGATCTTTGCTTTCCTACATGTCTGCTGGGGAGGAGGGAGCAACATCTAATGCCCTGAACTCACACAGAGAAAACAAATGGTCCAGCCACAGAGAGATAAAGATGAAGAAAATCAATCGAGAGCATTTATAATGAATAGTAAATAGGCTAACATGGGCTAGCTGTCTACACAGGTATATAGCTTCATCAAGAGACGCTGGTGACATCCTGATAATGGCTTGCATTTAATAACAGGATTTAACGTCCCCGTAAAGAGAGCAGGCAGTTATCTGTTGTCAGAACTACAAGAGAGTTTTCTTGTATCACACTTTCACAAATTGCTTATGAAATAAGGTCAGGTGACAGCGGAGCGAGATGCTGTCCCTTCCCACTTCCCGGCCGGAGCAGGACCCAGGGTGTGCAGAGAGCAAGCGGCGGCTTTACCTGGCTGCGGCGGGCAGCGGGGAGGCCGAGTCCCTGCCTGGCCCCATTGCGGAGAGTTGCCCTGACCCAAAAGCAGCGTGGTGGCTGGTGTGGCTGGGGCTGTGGCTCCGTGGTGGGGTCCGGCTTTGAAGCAGAGGCTTGTCAAGGCTGGGCTGTGCATCCTTGAGGTCACGGGGATGCTCTCGTGAGGATGCCCACAGACCCGTTCCCAGGCTGCACGACCAAATACCACCAGCACAGCCGAAGTCTGTAATTCCAGACATTCCCACCCCATTACAGCCCTGCTGCGCCCTGGGATGCTATCGCAGGCAGCTCCGCTTCCCTGCAAACTCTGCATGCTCTGGATACGCAGACATCCTCTGGGAGCACGGCGGCGGACAAACTGTGTGTGTGTGGGGGCATCAGCTCCCACCCCCTCCCTGAATTCCCCCCGCGCAGCAGCCGGCGGGCTCCCGGGGCGAGGGGAGGAGAGCTGCATGCCGGGTGAGCGCGGGCTGCAAGGCCATTCGCAGGCTGTATCAAAGGGGTCTGTTGATATCATGGTAACCACAGGGGTGAAACTTGATTAGCTGGGGTTGTGATCAATAATTAATGATGGTTATTTATTATTTGTTAAGTGCCGACACTGTGTTCGCTTCCAAATCCCCCATTGGATATATAGCTTTGTTCAGTGTCCCTGAGTTGCATTTTTATACTGCTCATAGGTCACAAAAGATTTCACAGAATGAATATTTTAAAAAGGTGTAATTCTTTGTACAGAGAGAACAGAAACATCCCACTGTTGTAAAATCTGCTGTAACCAGGGAGAAAAATTCTCTCCTTTTTCATAACGGTTTGATTTCAGGACAGCTCTCCGCCAGCTCAGGAAGGCATAATATGCAGGTCAGAAACTGGTACAGGGTAGTGCGAGTTCATTTCTGCAGCTCCTCTGCTTCACGTGAAGCCAGAGCTGCGCCGAGTGCATCAGAGCACAGAGAACTGAGATGTAACACAGCCAGATTTTAAAAGATTTGAATAATTTAGTTGGCCGGGTCATGGGCAGAACGTGCCACTTGTGGTACCTCTGAAGTTGTGTTAATGCCTGAGGGCTGCTATTCACCCCAGGGCAGAAGGTGGGGGAAGTCCTTGGCTTTCCTTTAGCTTCCTAGAGGGATGCTGGGACACGTGGTCCCTATTGCCAGCTTGCAGTGGGTGTGGGCAGGGACAGAGGTGTCACCAAGGTGGTTTTAGCTCTCGGGAGAGAGGGGTTTGTGCCTTGAGTTCGACTGCACAATGGCAAGGGATTAAACAAGATGAGAGGGCATCATGATGGGATGGAGAGACCGGGTGGTGGTGGCAGCAGGACAAAATACTTAAAGGTTCAGGAATTGAAGGGGACGCAATAATTTGGACCCCCATCTGAAAACCAGCTTCACGTGGGCATCCTGCACTGGTGGGCAGGGAGGGAGCTGCGGTCTGTCTGCCCACCTCTGCCCTTGCTAAGCAATATGCTGCTCCCTGTGCCCCTCATGGGGACGGCCTCCACCGTGCTGGGCACCATCATCTCCCTCCTCAAGCTTCGGGTGAAAACAATGCTGTTTGCTTTTTTTAAGGGCAAAAAGAAAAACAGCTGAGATTTGAGAAAACACCACAAGCGGTTATTTAGGACTTTATAGACCTCTTCCTAGAGGTCCCTTTAGGGTTCTAGGGGGTCTAGGACTATAGACCCCCTTTATAGACCCCTTCCCAGAGATCCCTCGGCTGCCCTGGGGGACGACAAGTCGCTGTTAGCAGGAGAGACAGGGAAGCACCCCTGGGGACCGGGGCCCTTGCCAGTGGAGCTTCCATCTCTCCTATTTGAATGTACTGGCTTGTGTTTTATTGTAATGAACTTAGCAGCCTTTTAAAGCTAATTATATTTCTCGCTCTATTGCTCCAAGAGATTAGAGAACCTCTTCTAATTTCCCACCCAGATGTAACTCCAGCTGAATCCCCCTGGCAAGCCAAGGCTGGTGCCCCCTGACACCCCTGGGAGCTCCCTGTGCGATCTGCAGGGCAGGGGGTCCCCCCGCAGAGCCTGTCAGCGCTCACTGCTGTCTATATATACGGGTTATCCGGGTTAAAACCTGCTGCCCAGGCCGTGCTCCCCGGAGCAGCGTCCAGGCTCGCTGCTGCTGTCCCTGCGCAGCAGCCCGTCTGCTCTGCGGCTGCCTCGTAAATCCCTCCTGCTCCTAATGCCCCCATTAATTCTGCCCTGCTTTAGCTCCCATCCTTTCGCTCCGGGCTTCATGGTGTCGGCTTAAACCGGCGAGCGCGCGAGTAGGGATGGTGCGTGATGGATGTAACTGCATGGCTTCAGAACAAATATGCATTGGGCGTCAGCGTTATTTGTTGCTGTCTGACAGCAACAAATCAAATTTTTAAGCAAACTCTGGATACTATATGGCCCTATTGTTATCGCACTGGTCCCGGTGACTTGGACATATCACTTCAGCTTTGTGCTTGCGGTTTATTTTTTTTTTCTGACAGAAACCTTTGTTACCATCCTATCCCAGCCTTATGTCACATGGAGCAGTGGGGTTAATCTCACTATAGAGAAAGAATTTGGGATGTAGAGAGCATTATTTCATATGGAAACACTCTCTAGTTAATCCCTGTTTTGATGCAACAAGAAAGGGAATGAAGGGTTAATGAACCCTCCCCGGAGAGATTAGTCTGGAATTTTTAAGGCTTCTTTAGTCCTGTAACATTCATTAAAGGCTATTTTTTTGTTTTATTGTTGTAACGCTCCATTCAGAGGAATCCCTCCTGGACAATTCTTTCAATTTGGTCTCCAGCACAGAAATAAACTGGCTTATCTGAGATCTTTTAATATCATATTCAGGGCTTTTAATAAATGTGAATTTCATCAGTGCCTTTTTTTTTTTTTTTTTTAAACCAGCGAGATAATTTAATATTAACACATCACACCTTATCACCCAATAACACTTAGTCCCTGTAATCTTATGACAGGCTAATTTCTGTAGCAACATCCCCTGTGTCAAATCTGCTCCATTCCATTACTACCTCGGCTGCTCGTGGAGCCAGGGTTGGTAATGAATATTCTGGCTTCTAAGCTTTTATCTAAGGATTATGAAACGAATTTGGAGTTTAGCTTGAGGGAGTTAGAGCTTCATTTTGCCTACTGGAGTTCATTCATATCGCTGGAATAAATCATAGGGGTTTTTATGCTAAAAATGTAAGATGGAGAACCAAAAATATGTCTGTGCACAATCCCCTGGATGGGGTGGGTATTAAGTGCAGGATTTGAGAAAAAGGGTTAATTGAAAAGAGAGGTGGGGAGATGGGGAGAAGCTCCTGGCTGGCGCCTGGGGAAGGGGAGAGCGGCAGTGCGATGCTTCTTGCAGCTTGCACTGTCTCTCCCATGGGCAGTGTTGGTAGATATTGGGTGGTGGTTTGAGCTGGGGGAAGGAGATGGTTGGTCCTCACTCTTTATGTGGATCATCTGCCAAGGCAGCGGTGGTGGGGATCCTGTTGAGACCCATCCCATCCCCACTGCATGGTGGGTCGGTGCCTCTCCTCTCCTGCCTTTCTTGACTGCAACGCTAACAGCTTTCACTTAATTTAATACATGCAGCTCAGAAGGCTGAAGATGAGGTGAGCTCATTTGGCATAATTATCGGATGTGTCAGGAATGTGAAATCTGAGGCAGAGTAACTGTCCTGGAGCCATCACACCTCCGACAGCCTGTCGGCTGTTGATGCTGCAAGGATGGGAAATGCGCCTGCTTCCTCAAGCAGAAAATAGACTGTTAAAAAAAATTGGTGAAGGCTAAACTGCTATCATGTTTTTTATGTTTAGCATATGCTCCCCATCCCTGCTCCGCTGCCCCCCCCCCCCGTTTCCTCGCTCGGCTCTCGCGAGCCCCATGGAGTGGTGCTGGGGTGGGTGATGCCACCCAGGGCAGGACACGGCGATGGCAGGCTGCGAAACGGGGGCAAGCTGTAAAGGCAGCTCTCTCCTACGTGTCTGCTTGGACGCAGCTCTGATCACACGCTCGCAGCGGAGGTGTGGGTGCTCTTGCTGATAAGCAAACCCCTTCTTGGGGTAGGGGAGAGGGTAAAGCAATGTGCTGCACATGGGCTGCGTGCTCAGGTCAGGGACTGGGGCATCCTTGGCCGTCCCCGTCCCCTCCTGCCTGTCACGGGCAGCTGAGAGCCAGTTGTTCAGGGGAAACTGCAGCCGCTATTCCATGGTTATTGTACAAAGCAGCACGAGGCAAAAATGTGGCTGTTGTGAGCAGAGGTGCGTGCCTGTTCCATTTTTGTCCGATTTCTGCCTGGATCACTCCATTACTCCTCACTTTATCATTTGAAAATCCCATCCTCTCAGTATATCTCCCATCCCTGCTTCCCCGGCACAAGATCTGGAGCAGTTAGACATGTCCCCAGCCCAAGCCCTGGGGGAGACAGCTTTGGCAGTCTGACTGGTGCCACTTCAAAGCTTTGGAGCAGACTTTTCCAAGCTCTTTGCCAGAGATGCCACCAGTAAGGAAATAAATAGATGGCACTGGGATGCCCATATCAGACAGGAGTGGGTTTCGGCAGGAGGCCATGCTGTTGTGCCTGCTCTGGTTTGCACTCGGGAAGTGGGAGGGCTCGGTCCTGCCCATGCACACTGCAGAGTGCCAAAATTCACCCGCTGCCCGCCTCTCCTTTCCTCAATGAACGCTGAATAATAAATTTGACAAAAAATAATTACCTTGCCATAAATTGGGTATTAGCATATGAATTAGAGTTTAACATATGAAAGGGCTTTTGATGCTGCATAAAATTAATATAGAAAATGACCGTAACAGAATAACAAATTACGCTTTAAAAGTCAGCTCCGTCGAGCCCGGTTGACATCGTGATGGAGGCACAAGGATGCCTGAGCTGGGTGGAGGGGAGAGGCTGGGAGCGGGGGGCATCTCCTCTGACACCCCGCCGCAGGCTGGCCCCAGCATTTGGTGCTGTGCTGTGCCGGCCCCGAGCCTCGGGGCTGCCTCTGCCCTGTTAATGCTGGGGCTGAGGCAATTCATGCAGGCAACTCCCCCCCATTTGTGTTCTGGCGCTTGCTTCTCATTTATTTGGGCAAGTGGTGGTTTATTTTTGGCCCATGGCTTTTGTCCAGGGTGATTGGTTTTTTACTGATGATGAACCTGGTCCTTTTTTCCACTTGAGTTTTAAATGTCCTGGCCAGGCTGGCTTTCAGTTATATCGTTAATATATCCAGGACAGAGAGGATTTAAGACAGCTGTTGAGGCATGTTGTGATATTGTTAAAAACAATCTGTGGAAATAAATTACTGTTCACATGCAAAAAGTTTTATAGGACAGAATTAAGTCGGTAAAGCCACGACATTTATTTTCTGAGGGGGCGGGGGAAGAAAACCAAGCTCTTATTAGAACATGAGAGGTATGAATATGATTAAATATGTTTTGGGTAACAGCAGCTCAATGAGCTGCCACTCATGGTGCTGAGCTGCCATGTGGGCTCTGTGTGTGCTCTTAGACAAACCCAACTGCGAAAAACAAGGGATTGGCTTAAGTTGTCTTCCCTGAAGTTTAAAGTCAACATGTTTTACCTTGTATTTGGAGCAAGAGAACTCAACTGATGAACAGCACCCCACTGAAATGCCATAATGTGTTTGGATGTCATCAGGCATCCACCCAGTGCAGAAGGTCTTGGAAAATATGAGTTGGAAAGCTTGAAGATTTTTTTCCAGTCACATAACTGGAAAAAGCCCACAGCTCACCTCTGCAGTGAGGAGTGCAGGGTGGTGGTATGCAGCATCATCTGTGAGCTGCCATTGTGTTCCCTATGGGCAGTTTTGCTTTTCCACAAGAACAGTGTCTATGTGTGTGTGGGACCATGGCTTGTGTGGTTCATGTTGGAGAGCAGCCACAATATAGAGATAGAAATTGGAGATACTGGTATTTTCCTGCACCTGTGGCAGAGGAACAGGGCTGGTTTTGTGCCCTGTGCACAGAGGGGATGGCCATGCGGCTGGACGTTGTGGTGGTGCTTTCATCCAACTTTTGAACTGCCTGTGCAGCTCCTGTAATTGCAGGCAAGCAGCACCAGTTTGGGCTGTGTCCGTGCTTAAATATTGCAGGTAGCCTGTAGGTAGTGTGGGCAGAAAGACTTATGACTAAGGGTGCAGGAGAGACAAAGCTGGGGAGGGCTGCAGGGGTCTTGGAGAACAGGACTAGGGTTCAAAACGATGATGGGGGAGTTAGCTGCATCTGGGGATTTTCTCCCTTGACCGCCACTCCTTCCCAGAGAAAGCTGGTACGTGAGTAGATGCCATGCTCCTGGTCTCAGTAAGTGACAAATCTTCTAGGACAGCATCATGCGGGCAGGGGTGTATGGCAGAGCGGGGAGTGCAGAGTCCTTCAAACCCAACCCTTTGCCTGCAAAGCTTTGCTTCCTTGCGGTAATCCTGCAACATGTGATCGAGCTCTCCATGATTTTTGTTTCTGTCCCAAATTCCCTGAGAGGCTCCCCAGACATTTGCTATTTCCAGGGAAATCCCTGTGTTTCTTAATCCCTGCAAAGTTCTCGGCCACATTTTCACCTCCCTTGCAGAGTTTTGTGGATGGTATTGCCCCGTTAGCAGTGCTGCCCTTGGAGTCTCGGCAGACATCAGCCTCTTTCCAGCACTGGGTGTGCTGTCTTTGCAATGTGCAAAGCCCTCCATGCTGGCCTGGGTCTGGTCTGGATCACAAGAAGTCCATGGCTTCATGGCTGTCCCTTTTCTTTCTCTTTGCTTTTTTTCTTTTTTGTCTGTGAGCGGAAAACCCTTAGGTTGTATGTATGCCTAAGATAGTAACATAATTATACCTTCCCAGCTGCTGTCTGTAAATGCTCTTGCCATGAGTGCCAATTAAAATAAATGCAGATTATTGGGAACCTAAAGGACAAACAAATTGCTTTTTGTCTAAATATCAGCCTCAGTGCTGGGGCCATTAAGGTGTTTTGCATTAGCGCCTGCATTTATGACCTGTATCAGTTCCTTTTAGCAGGGCAAGGACCTCAGCCTCCTTACAGGAGCAGGCAGGCAATCGTGGTCCAGGGTTTTTGCTGGGCTGGCTTCCGCAGCCCAGGGGAGTTGGAGTGTTTTGCTGCCCTGACCAGTGAGCTTTCTTTGGACGGAGGAACAGAGAGGGCTGCCTGCTCTGATGGCTCAGCAAGCAAACACTAATCTAAAGAGCTTGTTCTAAATTCGCAGCCAGGCAGAGCAAGCCAAATAGAGACAACTGCGCTCTGCCCTGAGGGTTAACTACCTGCTGCTGAAATACTAATTGCAGTGAATTGTGTCCATCAATTACAGCAAAGAGGGTTTGCTTCCCGCAAGGATGCAGGGGGAAAGCGAGGGAGGGAGAAGCCTTGATCCTCTCAAATGAGCTTTCTGCTAATCACTTGAGAGATGGGAGGGTTTGGGAGACTGGTAATGAGTGGGATGTGAGCATCCCTTACCAGCCTGTGACTTGCACGTCCCTGGTCATCCAAAGCACCCCTTTGACTTGGGTGTTCGTGCTCTGGTTCATACTTGTGGGTCCCTAGTTGGCCCCTGGCTGCCTACTGTCAGGAAGGGCTGAGGTGTCCATGGCCATCCCAGGCTGCTTCTCCTGGGGTTTTCTGTAACGGCCTTGGCCAGGTTGCCTGTGGTCACCATGCAAATCAATATCGCTTGGGTCCCTCGGTGTCTTTTTGAGGGTCTGGACTTCCACTGAGGCCCCGTGACCTGCCAGAGCTCTGGTGGGATCAGACAACAGGCTGGGTTAAAACTTCCCTTTCCATCTTTCAGGCAACTATTTTAATTGCAATATTCTGATACTACTGATAAAAAGAGGGATTTCACACGCTTGCCAGCTTTGGGAATCTATTGTTCAGGCTGTTTACCTCCCTTTTTGTTCTGAGGAATGATTAATTGTCTCCTTGGACAAGGTTGTCCTCTAAATTATACTAAATTGGTGGTAATTTATGTAACATTTCTCACTTCATACAGTAGCAACTTGCTGTTTACAGATCCTCCTGCCAGAGACTGCTTTTGGGGATGCTCAGCTCTACAGCTAAGCAGTCCTGGAGGGACCAGAGCAACCCCAGAGACATGGCTCTGCAGCCCGAGGTGGTGGCCGGGCTCCCAGGACCCGACCTCTGCTGTCCCCTTGTTGCTTCCCAGTGTGTTTGGCTCCCTGGCAGGTCTGGGGGAGCTTCTACTTCTGGCATCTCCAGTTTATTTGCAAGGAAGAAGTAACAGGCGTCTCTTGCAAGTTATCTTCTTCTGCTATATGCCAGCTCTATTTTCCTAAACTCATAAGATACCCATAGTGGTGTTACCAAAGCACTGCATGAAGTGCTGCATCTGAGATACCTCTTGGTACCACTTGGTTTAAATACTGCAGCATTGAATTTTTTCAGACTTTCTAACCAACCTCCTGGATGACTTATTTCATGGACATGTTGGGTGAAAGATAAAAAAAGATAAAGAAAAAGATAACTGAAATTTTGTCCAAAGAAGAGCAACAAAACTGGTGAAGGGCCTGGAGCACAAGTCTTATGAGGAGCGGCTGAGGGAGCTGGGCCTGTTTAGTCTGGAGAAAAGGAGGCTGAGGGGAGACCTTATAGCTCTCTACAACTACCTGAAAGGAGGTTGTAGCATGGTGGGGGTCGGTCTCTTTTCCCAAGTAACAAGCAATAGGATGAGAGCAAATGGCCTCAAGTTGCACCAGAGGAGGTTTAGATTGGATATTAGGAAAAATGTCTTCACTGAAAGGGTTGTCAATCATTGGAACAGGCTGCCCAGGGAAGTGGTGGAGTCATCATCCCTGGAGGTATTTAAAAGACATGTAGATGTGGCACTTGGGGACATGGCTTCTTGGTGGACTTGGCAGTGTTAGGTTTACATTTGGACTTGATGATCTTAAAGGTCTTTTCCAGCCGAAATGATTCTATGATTCTATTCTATGATTCTATAAAATGTCACCTAGATGTCTCTAGCCCAATCTCCTGCTCGAGAAGGACTGTCGCCAGATCACTAGATTTGGTCAGATGTGGCTCTGTGTGGCCACATCCTGGAAACCTCCAAGGGTGGAGACTTCACCACTTCTGGTGACCTGTCCCAGAGCTATACTAGTCTCCCAGGGGACTTTTTTCCTTAGTATCTAGCCTGACATTATATTTTATGTATTGATATTTACAAACTGCCACTATGGCGAAGAATCATCTTTGAAACTGCCCTTTGGATAGCTGTAGGTAGCTATCAGGAGCAAGAAGTTCCATGCATGGCACATCTGTGTGAGAAGGAGAGCACAGGAATTGCGCCCCACCCCACCCCCCACCCCGGCACCCTCCAGCAAGAGTGCAGCCAGCGCTGTGCCAGGGGACAGGGACAAGGTCTCGCCCTCCTACCACCCCGGCAGGTTTCTCTGGCTAGGCAATGAGAGGCAGAGCCTTCAAGCAATGTGTGCCTTCAGCACCGATGCTGCATTTTCCCTGCTTGCCTTTTTTCTTTTTTCAGCTCTCAGTTGAAGTTTCAGGTTACTATTGTAAATTTACCTCAGTTGTATGTCCTCCCTCCGAAAACAAAAGAAACCATTCTTTTATTTTTCACCTCTTCAGGCTTTTTTTTTTTTTGCATAAGTTTTAGTTCCATCTTCTTGTTAAAAGATGACTAAAATTTTGAATGTCCTTGTTGAGTCTGTTCAGTTTGGGGGCTACTGCCTTTTTGATCTTATAACGCCAGCATTTTTTTAGTTTGAGTTTTTCTTTGTCTTGCTAATAAGTACTGAAGCTGGATATTCTGGTATGGAAGAATTCAGAATATAGTTTTTCTTGATTAGCTACAGGGACATATCTCTAAGCAAAAATCTTTCCATTTGAGAAGAAGGGAATGGTGAGGTGAGCTGGAGAAAATGCTAGGGTGACAACCAAATTTTTCCATAGATAAATATGCCCCAGTCCTGCTCACTCTTGTAGTTCTGATCTTAAACCTAGGATTCACAGAGCATCACCCTCATCTGCTAGTAAACCTTTGCAGTGTGAGGAAGGAGCGTTGACTGTGTTGCAGCCTCCCTAGCAGAGGCCAGTAGCATTTTGGCATGTGTTTTTACAGGAACACCTACATAAAGCTCCCAAGGGCTTAAGCTAGGCTTAGAGCAGAGGGAAAAGGATATTTGCTGCCTTTTTTAGGTTTTGTTGTTCGGCCAAATGTTCCCTGTGGAGGATATAGGAAGTTATCTCTCTGCTGCTTTGCCATTAAGGGTTTTGTCTTCAGTTCAGATTTATTCACCTAAATGAACAGGGTACATGTTTTTGACCAAATGCAGGCATTAGATTAAACCAATGTTGCAATAATAAAAAAAAAAAAAATCCTTATTCTCTGCAAAAATTCTCAATACTTTGCAATTATGTATCTTGTGAATGCATTCCAGCACTTTATGTTCAAGGGACACAAATAAGTACATGAACTGTCTGACTTTGTCCGTGCAGGAGTTTCCCAGAAACCTCTTCATCTGATGGCAGAGGGTTTGCTTGTGTTTCACGGACCTCCCTGGTCTGGGCAGGGACTCATGGATGAGTGGTGGAGTCGTGCTGACTGTGTCAGGCACGCAGGTGTGGTTGGTTGGCAAAGAGGTAGAATTGGCTGGATTTTTAAGGTAATTCCAAAACTTTGGGTTTTCGTATCACTATCTCTTGCCTCCTTTTTAAGTTACAGGTCATCTGCAAGACCTAAGGTGAGACAAGAACTAATGCCCCACCAGTGCCCCAGGGTCCTGGATCCACTGTGTGGCAACACGGCCTTTTGCTAATACACCCTTGCCCTGTCCCATGCTGTCAAACCTAAACACCTTCCCTCCTCTCCAGTCTGCCAGCTAATTACTTCCCCTCTTTAAGCAGATGGAAATGGTGCAAAGAAGGAGCTTTGCCATGAGCCTTTGGACAATGAGGGGGCAGGCACCAGGTCTCCATGAGCTGTAGGCACCAGCTCATCTTCAATGAGGGGAAATTGGTGAAGCAGTGGGGCCCTACTCCTGCAGATGCAGCCACCCCCCCGAGGGTGATCTCCAGCTTAGACTCCAGGATGAAGCTGCTCTGCTATTCCCCCCCACCTCCCACCTTTTATTTCTTTTTTTCCTTGTTGTTGGAGGCATTTCTGCATTTGAGGTGTGTCATGGGCCTTCCAGCTCTATCACTTCAAAGCCTGTCGCCCTTAATGGCATTTCTCTCCAGCCTGTTCCCGCCTGCCTCTCCCATTGCAGCGCACACCCCCCTCGCTCTTGCGCCCGCCGCCTTAATTCTTTATGGACAAAAGCTGACTTTAGCACAAGTCTCCTTTGATCAAAGGGAGCCTTATCCGGTCCCAGAGACAAGCGCATCCCGGGGAGATGGCAGAAATTAGGTCAGCTCTGTGGCGCTTGGCATCAGGCTGATGGGGCTGCCCCCCACCACAACCCTGCCAGTGGGGGGCTGCCAGCCACCCTCCTCCTGCCTTCGGGGATCTCCCAGGGCAAGGCTCTGCTTGGAGGTGCCTGGGGTCCCCCCAGCCCTCCTGCCCGGGTCAGCAGCCTCCCCTCGACCCGTCAGCCTCCCCTTGCTGCCTCCTGCATCCTCCAGTGCTGGAGCCTGGATGGCAGCTCTTTGACTTTTATTTCAGCATGCCCTGAGATGTCTTGGGGCAAATATCTTCATTCAGGTTGATGCTGGCCTCCGCGGTGCTGTCAGGATGGGGTTCCTCAGGCTGGCAACAATGAGCGTGCTGGGCTGGAGGAGGCATGTTAGGAACTGAATTAATCCCCTTGGCACTGATGCCAGCAGAGCCCAAGCCCGGTTACCAGCTATGCCACTATAACAGTCATCTACATGATGGGACCCAGCCTCACTGGGAATGGGATGCAGAATGCACTGCTACTGGGACAGGACTCATCCTGCATCTCTGAGGTGACCATTTGGTTTTTTGGGTGCCTGCTAGCCTGGGTGCCTTGCAAGCCAGTGGAGTGGGCAGGAGGGAAAGGAGGGACCCGCAGCTCAACTCAGCTCGATGGACAGGATCACACCACAGTCCTGCAGCAGCATTCAGCTCAGCCCCATGACCTTTTGTACAGCTCATTAACAACAAATGCTGAAGAGAAGGAGGGCAGAGCCATTACAGAGCAATTTATATGTAAATGCCTGAAGTACCAAATAAAAGCAAGCCCACTGGCGTTCATTAGAAAAAAAATTATTGAATTTTCTTGTATGTGTCCGTGTTTCAAGTTTTTTTTTTTCTGTCTTGGCAAGACAAAGCACACTGTCAAACTACCTCTTTGGCTTCTTGTTCTCCAGTTGCATCCTTGCAGGCACAGGCTGGGGCCATTTTTTCCTCTGCCCAGGTGAGGTGGGGAGTGAGACGGGGAGGCTCTGGCCTCTGGGGTCCCCAATAACCCCTGGAGGGGGACACTTCACCTCCGCTGCCCACCTGGGGCACTAAGGCCCCAGTGAAAGGCTTTGCTATCTGTACACCAATGTGGGAGCCCAAGGCATTCCCCATAGTCTATGCCACGGCGCAGACCTCGCTTTCCCTTGGAAAGACAATCCAGAAACTTCATCCTGGAGGGATTTCCAACCAAAGTGAGTTTAGCTAAAACCTGAATTTTCTCTGCTTCGAGGTTTTAGCTCTCAGCTGAGGACTGCTTCTGCCAGCAGCAATAGAAACAAGGTAAAATACATGTATAAATTCTTAATCAAACTGTTATCTATCATGGCCCCAAGTAGTACAGCTGATGGCACTGCTGCTGGAGAGACCGTGTTGGTGTCTTTGCATATTTGAAGAACAAGCTGATTTTCCTTCCCTTTTCCCTTCCCTGCTGTATTGTCTCCTGTCAAGCTGAAACCACACACACATGTGGGTCTGGGGGTCCCGGGGTCCAGCAGAAGGCCTGGGGACTGCCTTGCTTGTGTCTCAAGCCTGGTTGTAGTTTGATTTGAGGTAGAAAACTCAGCAAAGACTATTTCTGGACTTGAATGCAAAGTGGAAGAGCTGCCTACAGTGAAATTACACCCCTAAGCAGGTCTTTTTGCATCAGCGATCGTGTCAAAATCTCAGATCTTTCTCCCACCCCAGCATCCTTCCCTCCTGGCTCCTTTGCAAAGCTTCCCAAGTCTGTGAAAACCCTCCCTGCACCAGCTCTGCACCCTTCAGCAGCAACCATAGCTGTTTTCATGGGTATGTGACCCAGCAGTGGAGGCACAGGGAGGCTTTTTTGCCTCCCACTTGCTGATCTGGAGTAGGCTGCTTGTGCAGCCGTGCTCATGCACCTCCCAGGCTATCGGCAGCGTGGTACCTGGGCTTGGCTGGCTTCCAGCTGGCTGCCTCCGTTTTCGTGGGGTAACAGCAACACTACCCTGCCCTCAGCATTCTAGGTAACCTTATGCAAATGAATGTAAATACAGCAAGACCTACCCCATTGAGATAATGATGGGAATGGTTACTTTGTCAGGTGTTAGCTCAAACACATTTCTGTCATGCTTCTTGGCACAGTGTCTGGAGATTTCCAAGGCAGACTTTCGGCAGCTGTACAAGGGAAAGCTATTCAAATGGCAGAGAGGGAAAAATGGAAAGTAATCAATGTTACAACATCACTATCAAATATGTAGGAACCCATGTCCTGGAATAGATGTGTTCATTATCTCTCAAACCATTATCGTTGTACCAAACACAAGAGCTCCCTCTGGGATACTTGTGCCCATGGCCAGGCATCGCACACCCAAAGCAGGTGCAATGAGCAAATGTGTCCTTGGCCTTACCCTTCCTCTCCTCCAAACAGCCAAATTTCTTTATTTTTTTGTAGCCTATATCAGAGTTAGAATTAATTCTCAGCCTCATGATGAGGCAAAGAAATATTAGCCCTTTCTTCTCTGCATTAGTGAGAAGCTGAACTGTTGGCAGTTCTTGCAGAGGGTAGGTTCGCAATGAGCACAGCTCACCAGGCTGGTGTTTTGTCTGCTGCAGCTGCACGGCCAGCCTTGGTAAAGCTTTTGGCTGTGTCTGCCGACATGGTAGCAGCACAGCGGCATCTGGCATCGCTGTCGCAGCAAACCATCACCATGGCTCTGGGGCTTCGGTTTTGAGCCCGTGCTCTGGCCTGGAGACAGCTGAGCTACAGCAAAGCAGAACCGCTGTCAGGAGCGGCAATTTGCTTACAGGGGATGTTATCTGCTGGGAAAAATAGTGAGGGGTAAGTTAAAAAAGGTTAAAAATTGCTGTCCGAGTGTGCGGAGTCAGGAGGTCTTGCTGGGGCAGGAACGGGGGCTGCTACGGCCCCAGTGTGAGCAGGAGTCAGAGCAGCACACAGACCTGGCATGTTAATGAGCAATTTAATGAGAAGCCACATCGACTGGCAGCTGTTGGCTGCCTGAAGGGACAGAAAACCTCACCCTGATGCTTGTATCATGCATTTCGCTGCTTCCCTGTGTGCTTTGGTACCTCCACCTGGGAGCAGATGAATGCCTGCCAGCTTTAGCAGGAATTGCTCTAGATACTTGGCTGTCTCTTTGTTTATCCAAAATGACTAGGTGGGTGGGCTAGGGCCTTAGTCAGTAAGTTCAGGATTGGACTAATGGAGAAAAAGACCCAGCTGCCAGATTTCCCAGTGACTTGAGCAGCCTATTCCTTGTGCACCTGTGCTGACCCGCAGAAATTAACTGAAAAAAATCACAAGAGCTCAAAGAATCCATCCCAGAGAGGATGTTCAGGATAAAAGACTAAACCAATGTTACTTAATCATGTCATACAAGAAGTTGATAAAGAATAATGCAACACAGATCTGATGTGGTGAATTCTTATCTGAATGCCAGACTCCACTTTTATTATGTCCATAATATATCTCCACTGATGCAAGATAAATACGATAATAACATTCCACCTTCATCTTGAGGAGATAAAAATAATGCCTGTTGGCAAGATGGTGCTCCCGCTGTTTTTCCTGGCTGTTGGTCCATGGGAAGCATTGCCTCATGCCTGCTGGACACATGCTTTCTGGTCCTGTAACTTCCACTGAGCTCAACTAGAGCTAAGTTCACCCCAGCTGCATGGAGTATTTGTTTAAGCTGAGTACTCACATCCTACTCTCTGCTCCTGCTTCTGTTGGCTCTGGAGGCGTGTGATGACCTGCAGCACCGTCGCTCCAGTGCAGGAGGGCAGAGCCCTGGCAGGACCCCAGGGAACACCCAGGTCCCAGGAGGGAAGAGGTGAGGAGAAGCCCCTAGGATGTACTTTTCCTAGATCATTTCCAGCCCATGGTGGAAGATCTGAAGCAGGTCTTGTCTTTGGCATGGTACCTCCTGGGGCATAACAATTAATCAGTCCCCAGCTGCTATCTACCTGGGAATTGGCTAATTTCCTGAGGATTAGCCTAATTGTCTAATTATTTGTTATACTACCTCTCCTCCCACTGCTCATTTATTGTTTGATTTTTTTTTTAATTTGTAAAGTATCTTTTGTGTCTTTTATTTGAAGATATTCAAGAGATTTATTTTGGTTTTTTTTTTTTTTTGCATGCTTTTCTTTTCTGAAGAGTCCTTGCTGACACAAACCTGTCCTCATCTTCCCTGAGAGCAAGGACTGGGAGGTTTGGCCCTTGCAGTATGCCATCTCCCTGCCTACATGAAAGGCCTCTAATCCATTTTTGTTCTTGTGTTCGCCTTGCCTGACTGGCTTCCGAGGCAATATTACACTGCAAAAGGGATACGTCTCTAGAGAAGCTGCTCTACGAGAACTCCTTGACAGGAGGTTTAGGGTTAGGGCATAAATGTGATTTTCTCCTTCAGTGGGTAACTAACCGAGTTTGTCCTTGCCTCTAAAGAATCCACCTGCATTTGCCAAATCTGCTCCTGTCTCCAAGAAGTGGTTGTATGTTGACACCTTGGTCTTTGTTCACAGGGCACAAATGGTCGTCCCCCCCCCCAAAAAAAAAGCAAACAAAAAAAGAAAATCACCTACAGAGCAGCCTTTTGTGACCATGAATGAGTATGTTTGGAAGTGCAGGGATGGATTCTCATTCCCCTATTCCAGCTGCCTTTGCAGAGGGGCTTAGAGGCTCTTTTAAAGTAGTGGCCAAATGGCTGAGTCCTCTGCAGGACCCTCATGCCCTGGGCTTACTAGCTGGTGTAAGCTCCAACCAGTTAACTCCAGCTAGCTCTTACCAGTTGGTGTAAGCTCCAGCTGGCTTTTACAGCCTTCACCTGCAGTGATGTGCAGGGAGCTAGTCTGAGTTTTGATTTGGGGCTGAAATACCCCTGGTTGTGTCCAGAGTTAAAAGTGAGTTAAAATATGCCTGCCTTGGTGAAAAAGGAGTGCTTGCTCTTTCCTCTCTGCTTTGGTACTAGAGCTAGAAGCCGATGTCAGGGGGGAAGTCTAGCAAAGCTGCCACCATCACTCAGGCATAGCATGGCTGTATCACTGCAGATAATAATCCTCTATTGATTTTGCCTTGTTTTTACAATCATTTGAGAATTTTCACTAAGCAGAACGAGAAAATCTTCTGATCCCCCAGAGGGTTCTCTTGTTCCTCTTGTTCTCTCAAGGAAATAACAACAATAAATAAACAAAAAACAAAGCAGAAAAATTAAACCCATGAGTAAACCATAAATAATGGGGTAGAGCTGGTTGAGAGTGCTTTGATGTTCATATGCATCAGTTACTTGTTTTGGTTCTTTTCCTTATAATTTTCCTGTATGCACTTTCCTAAGTTTTCACAAGCAGGATTTCAGTACCAGGCATGGCTCCTCAACAGTCCATGAGCATTTCCAGCCCTACGTAGAGGAGCATGAGTTATGCTGGGCATGGGTGGTTTTGTTTCTTGGCTGGGCACTTTTGTCAGAGGCTTTTGAGATCTGCTTTGGGGGTCATTCCTCTAGGACAAGTCTGTCTGAAAAGGTCTTAGCTATGTTTTGATGAGTTCCCAAAATATACGTGTGTGCATTGGCTCACTTTGCCTATGCTGGACTTGGGTGTCAAGATTGATGAAGGCTGGAGCTTGCGTCCATGTGGTGGTTGTCTCTGGGGCTTCCTGTGTGTTGGAGGTGACTCTGAAGGGTTTCCCATGGCACGGAGAAGGGGTGTGCGTGTGCATGCACGCACGTGTGCTTGGGGGTGGGGGTCTGCACATCTCGTCCGAGTGCAGCGTTTGCAATGGAAGTCGATTCCAAGTGCTAGCAGTGCCGTTCTGTTGCTCAGAGGTGCTTGTTGGCTCACACAACTGAGAAGATTATGACATTCAAAAGAAATAATTTATAAACAGCAGATGTTTCATAAACTATGATAAAAAAACCCCAACAACCAGAACATCAGCCCACCCGGTACGTGAATGTGCCTCGACTTGGAAAAAGGTATCCAGACAGAGCAGCTGCTGAGGATGCCAGGGGAGGTTGACTCCAGAGCAGCACTCAGATACACATGATGCCGAATGCTTAATAAGAAATTTCAAAGTGATACAAAGAGGGCATCTGAGGGAAATTAAAGTCATGTATTTTTCATAAGAAATAGGGGGAAGAATGATCTGAAGTGGGGAGACGTAAAGTGGGGAATAAGGAAGGAAGAGGGAAAAACAATAATGAAGATGCAGCAGAGCCGAGCCATGATGTGAAGCATTTTGACAGTGAGTTCTGAGCAAAGCTGGAGCACTTTGCAGCCAGCAACCAGCAATGTGACCCTGTCCCCTGCCTTCCCCAGTCCTGAGAGCAGGACTGTTGCTGGGGGGATGGGTGCTGATGAGGGCAAGGGGCAGCAGGGGCTGACACTGCCATGTACCGCTTCCAAGAGTGCCTTTTTGATACAACTGTAAAAAATTCATTTCAACACCAAAGCATGTTTTAATTTGAGCTTTCAGTTTGATTGATTTCATTTCTTCTGCATCTGCTAAATAATGACATGAGCATTTTCAGAAATTGCCCTTCTCATGCTCTCTAACTACTCATTTTTGGACTGTAATCAGCCGTCCTCCTCCTTCTCTTGGTCCCTGCAGCCCCTGCCCAGGCAGTGGCAGCAGCCAGGAGGAGAAGCTGGAAATCTCCCTCCTCCTTGTGCTCCAGTAGGGCTGGGCAACTGGGGCAGAGCACCCGTCTGGGGTGCAGAGCGAAAGCCTCCATCCAGCTGGGGCTCCTGGGAACACATGTGTGTCCTGGTTTAACCACAGCCGGCAACTAAGCACCATGCAGCTGCTTGCTCACTTAACCCCCTTCCAGTGGGATGGGGGAGAGAATTGGGAAAAAAAAAATAAAAACTCATGGGTT
>JAVJGG010000009.1:19310058-19325024 GCA_035590195.1 Aviceda cuculoides | reverse complement strand
TTACCCACTGAGTGGTCCATCTGTCAGATCCATGTCTCCCAATTTAGAGACAAGGATGTCATGCAGGACAGTGTCAAACGCTTTGCACAAGTCCAGGTAGGTCATGTCAGTTGCTGTTCCTCTATCCACCAATGCTGGAACCCCATCGTAAAAGGCCACCAAATTTGTCAGTCACGATTTGCCCTTGGTGAAGCCATGTTGGTTGTCACCATTCACCTCCTCATTTTCCATGTGCCTTAGCATAGTTTCCAGGAGGATCCATTCCATGATCTTGCTGGGCACAGAAGTGAGACTGACTGGCCTGTAGTTCCCTCGATCTTCCTCTTCTCCCTTTTTAAAAACGGGAGTTATGTTCCCCCTTTTCCAGTCAGTGGGAACTTCCCTGGACTGCCATGACTTCTCAAATATGATGGATAATTATGTGGCCACTTCATCTGCCAGTTCCCTCAGGACCCGTGGATGCACCTCATCAGGTCCTATGGACTTGTGCACCTTCAATTTCCTTAGATGGTCTTGAACCTGATCTTCTCCTACAGTGCATGGTTCTTCATTCTCCCAGTCCCTGCCTTTGCCTTCTGTGACTTGGGTGGTGTGTCTGGAGCACTTGCCAGTGAAGACTGAGGCAAAAAAGTCATTAAGTACTTCAGCCTTCTCCACGTCCCAGGTAACAAGGTCTCCCATTTCGTTACAAAGAGAGGGCCCACATTTTCATAAATCTTCCTTTTATCACCAACGTACCTACAGAAGCTTTGCTTGTTGCCCTTGACATCCTTGGCCAGATTTAATTCTATGAGGGCTTTAGCTTTCCTAACTTGATCCCTGGTTGTTCGGACATGAGCAGCTGCTCGTGCAGCTTGGACATAATCCCTGGATGCTTATGGACATGAATTTCTCCAGTATTGAGGAAGACAGAGGCCCAGCCTTAAGATGTCTGTCATAGTTATGTCTGGATGACCACAGAAGGCAACTCTGCCCACATGTGATGCCCACATGCTGGAACAGCCACCCCAAAAGTGACTTTCTCTGGCAGGTCTCCCTCTCAGTTGGAGCTGTTTTGTGGCCATATGAAAATTTCAATATTTTCTTTATAGAGAGAGTGTTCTGAAAGGTCAGTCATTCCTGGGCTTTTCTGTCAATAAGAGATTAATTTGGGGATGGTGGTTACCTGTCAGGGCAAAGGTCCGTCTACCCCAGCACCCACACCTCTAAAAGCAGCCAAGGGAATGGATTGAATTAAAGGAAAACAGCAGCTGCACTTCCGCAGCCTGCAGCCGCTCTCCCCACCTGCAGCTCAGGCACTTTCTTGAGGGGCTATGTTTAGTAACGTTGATGGACTTTTTTCCCCATGAATTTGTCTAATTGCTTTTTTGTATTTCTGGATATCCATTTGCTGGTCTCAGGCAAGGAAAGGTTAATGAATTAGAGCCCTTAAAAGCGCCCAAAGGATTTTAAAAGAAACAATTCTCTAAACACAAAGTCTCATGTTCTCATACTGTCATTAATAGCTGCAGGATTGTTTTGATGGTGGTCAGTGCAAGTGTGGGGATCCCAGCCTTATCCCCCTCCTGACCTAGAGAAATTGGGGTGGTTTCTCTGTGTGTGCCTGAAACCTGCCATTCCCATTAAAGCTATTTGGTTCTGTGCTTGGAGGGTTTTTCTTCCTTTTATTTATTTATTTCCTGTTAGAGGAGGAGGAGAGTTTGGACTGTTTTTATTTCAAATGCACATCCTGAAAAACAACAGCTGCTTATTATGGATGAGTTTCACGGGGCCAGAAAGCAAAGAAGAGAAGAAATGTAAAGGAGCAAAGTTTGGCACAAGTGGAAATGATCAGCACGAATACAAACCCGCTGGAGGAGAGGTGTCCAGAGGAGAGAGGTTTCAGCAAAGCGGCACTGCTGGCGGAGCCCTGCAGGGTGCAGTGTATGGCCATGGAGAGGGGGAGACGGGGGTCCTCCTTCTGCTACCCCCATGCTGGGCCAGTTGTGCTGGTGGGGCACTTAAACATCTGATAGGGGCTGAGGCAGCTGCCAGCCCCGGGGATGCTCTGCTGGTCCCCTCATCCCCCTCCCACCACCCATGGGTCTGTGCTCTCTCCCGTCTAGGCTGGGAGAGGACATCTGGATTTGGGAGAAGTGCGGCTTTGCATCTGCCCATGCATGGGCAGGGAGAGCAATTGTTCCAACAATGCACAAGGACAGCAAAGGGACTAAAAAGGTGCCTGGGGATCACCCCCTCTGTTTACGGGGTATTGCATTTAAAAGCAGTGCTGGTCCATGGCTCCTGGCTGGGAAATGCTGGTGGTTCCAGCATGACAGCAGTGGCTGGGGAGCAGCAGAGTGATGTGCTCCTATCCAGGCAGGACTCTGGGAACAGCTTATGCAGGGAATGCACTGATGAATACTCAGCTCCCAAACCTGGAATTTGGGGGTGTAAATAGGGCAAGCAGGTTGTAATTAACCCCAGGGATCGAACACACAAACTCTCAAATTACAAGAGGAGTTTAACGGTCTCCTGGAGCCTCCTACAGTGGTGGCTATGGTACCCTGGCTCCTGGGAGAAGGTATGGGTGTGAAAACCTATCTTGTCTATGTAGCTATGTGGGACCTCTGTAATATCACCTCTAAATGCATTTTATTGAGAGGGTCAAAGACAGGACAGGTGAGGTTACCCACTGCATGGTGGGTGCCTTGTGCTGGTCTGGAAGGACAGTAGTAAAACCCCAGCATCAGTGCTAACGAGGTAGGACAAAGCCCCCGGGACCAAGAAGGAAAGCTTTCCTGGAGGTCTGCATGCATCTCCAGGCTCTAATCACCCTGACCAGCCTCACCTGGTACCTGTTCCCACCTACCCACTGACCTCCAGCCCCTGGCCAGGGGCTGCATTTAAGCTCAGGCTCTTGGACCCTTTTTTTTCCTTTGGCTGGGCTGTGTGGGGTCTGTGCCTTGCCTTGTTCCTTGGCCCTGGCTTCAGAGTTGCCCTTGGACCTTCTTCATTGCTATGGACCTGCATGGTGACAATTGCTGCCCCCAAACTGGCCCTTTTTGCTCTGGTACCGAGTCCCTTGTTGGTAAGGTTGCTGCCCCCCATTGATCATCTTCCTTTGCAGGGCAGATCCCTCTTGCTGCTCCTTGCCACTTTATCCCCAGGTAGGTCAGCTTTTGTTTTATTTTTATTTAATGCTTTTTATTAATGGAAGAGCTGATATCAAGATGCAGTGTGGTTTGTCCCTGAAATCGTCTCATCTGCTGCTTGGACAGATAAGCAACCCCCCCCAGCAGTGAAAATGGCAGCACAGACCTTGGAGAGGGGGAAGGCTTGGGAGTTTGTGCAGGGGGAAGGGGCAGTTACAAGGTCCGTGTGTTACTGCCACAACTTTAGCAGCTGCTGGTGCCCTCGGAACCAGTTCCAGGTGAGCAATGCTTGCTGATGCTGCACAGACCCTGCCCTGCTGGAGGTGGAAGTTGCCCAGAGTAAAGAAATGCTTTTACTCAGCTTTTCTCCCATATTTTCTTCTTGCTGTTCCCAACCTCTGAAGGCTGAGGGGTTGACTGTGCCAGGCAGCTGCAGGATTTAGGATCTGATTTTAAGGGCTCAGAGCGAGATCCCACTCTCTGCTTCCAGCTGCTGGCAGAGTTTTAAAGCACCAGGGGCTGCCTGTGGTACATTCTGCAGCACAGCTACTGATGGGGGTATGGAGGGATGGGTACAACAAGGAAAAAGAGCTGAGGAAGCAGAGAGTGTGAAAATAAAGATGAACTGAGGGGAGAGAAGGAGAACTGGAAGCAGCTGGTGGAGGACTGTAATAAGGTGAGAAGAAGCTAACACTTCAGCAGCTGCTTGGTGTACCCGGTAACCCAACACATTTAATGAGATGCTGCCTGCTGCTAGCTGAAAGGGTTGGTTTCTTTAAATAAATATTATAATAATATGTGGGAGACTGCTCTGACAGGGTGCTCAGTCCCTCCAGCTCTCCTCATTTCACCTGACAGTGCTTTATTGAACCTGCTCTTTTCCCACATGCTGTGGCTACTTTCTGTGACCAGCTGCACTCCAATGTAAGTGTGGGAAGCTCAGGCTGTGGGGGGATGTCTGCTTCCCTGGCGCTGCTGGGAGCACTGGTCCTGCCTGCTCTTGAGGAGGTGGGCTGTGGCCTAAACGAGGAAGGTTCAGGCAGACTGTCCGATACATCTTGGCCAGGTTGGGTGCATGCAAAGCAAGGGCTGGGCAGGGACCCTGGGCAGGCATTTGGGTTGCTGCACCTCTTTGAGCCCATCTCTCCTGGTCAGAGGCATGGTTATCCCTCCAGTGTCTGGTCTCAGAAGCATGTTGCCTTGAATGATACCCACAGCTGCTTTTATCAGCTTAAAGCTGACTCTGAAATCCACTTTAATTCCTCCTCTACCATGCTGGCCTGATGACCAGTTACCAAATCTGGATGCTGCTGTGGCTGCTTTCTTCACTGGCTGGGCACCTACGGGAGCCTGAGAAGCTGCTCTTGCCAACCTAGAGAGGCTCTGGGCTTAGAGAAGAAGAAAATGAAGGTTTGATGGGAAGGGATGGGCTATGGGTGTTTGTGATCAAACCCAGTGGGGATGAGTGTGCAACAAGGCTAATACCACTCTCTAATGCATGTTTAGACCTTCAGGTGAGATGCTGCTGTTCTTAACTGGTATGTTGAGTTGCTTTTTGGTGGAACCTGCTGTGGTTTTTATGGCTGCACCAAGGTGCTGACCAGTGCTTGCCACCAGCCTTGAGACTGGCTGAAGTAGCTGTGCTTAACGGCAGGGCAAATCCCTTACTGCAGAAATGGCAGGTTGGCAGATTCCCTCTGCTCCTTTGGAACAGCTCAGAGCTCTCAAGGAAGATGAAAAACTGGGAAGAGTGGCCAGGTGATTGAAATCAAAGGAAAAGGTTAAAAGTCCCAGCTGCACAGCTGTAATAACAGGAGCACTGAGCACTTTGCTGCAGTACAAGTGTAAGATCATTCCAGACTTTATTGCTCCTCCAGGCCCTGTTGCAGCTGATACCTTCCTCCTGTGCTTGCCACCAGCTGCAAAAACAACTGCAAAAGTAAAGGGTGAGAGGAGCTGGGAGACCAGTAATGGACTACCCGGAGCTCCTCTGCTTCAGCTCAGCAGCTGCTTTTCTCAAAAGTACAACTGTCTGTAATTCTTTCCATGCAAAGTACTTGTTTTTAACCTACTTTTTTGATAGTTTCTCTCTAGCCTTTGTGGCCAAATACTGGTTTTGCTTCCCTGAGCAAGGTCAGGTGGCAATCCCGTTTCTGCTTTTCCTACGATGCTAATGTTCTATGCGGAAATAATGCTGGTTTCTGCTGTCAGAAAATGGTTGGCAAGATGAGTTGTTCACAGGTTGTAAATGTGCTGTGTGTTGGCCTCCAAGAGCTATGCAGGCACCATAAAAATTTCCTCCTTCATCTAAAATCCTGACAAGAGCTCTTAAGGGCTTCATCCATAAGTTCACTAAGTGTGGTGAAAAGCTTGTGTTACACTTGTTTCTACACTGGGAAAGGTGTTTCACCATGAAGAGCTCAGGAGATGTCCAGGGTGTGCATGGAGATGTTATGAGGCTGTTGGGGCTGAGGGCTGCTTTGCTCTGTGAATTGAGAGATTTCTGCCTCCCATAGCTCACTGCTGGCTGTGTAAGCCCCATGCCACTGAAAGACGGCAAGAGAGAAATGCTGCTTGCTCAAGGCTGCCATGAGTGAGCACCATGGTGACAACAGACTTCTGCTCCTGGTGTAAGTAGGGGTAGAGGACTGTTTCTGCCCAAGATGAGCCTGGAGAGAAGCAGGGCCACCATCTAAACCAAACCCGAGCACTTCCAAACTGCAGGTGTTTACATCAAACCTGTCTCTGGGATATGAGCAGAAGTCATGTTGATCCAGTTCTTGCTGGGTCTCAGGCTCTGAGCTGGAGGAGTGGCTGTGGTCTGTGCCACCAGTGGCCTTACTGATGTGATGGCAATGTTCTCTTCCATCCACCGCACACCACTCATCTGTTTTACCCATAGCTTTGAAAAGTGCTAGAGCAGCCTTAAAATAGATGATAAAAGAGAGAAAGTGCAAAAACAGTTTAAACAATTTCTGCATAGTTTGCTCTATTTTTAGTCGCAATTTGATAAATGAATGTAGGTCAAAAAATGGGGGAGTTTGCACTTTTTCTTTTGTATGGAATTCAAGAGAATTTTGGAAAACTGGAGCAGCTCAAGGAAGGACTAAATAGCTAATGAGCACAAAGCTTGTTTCTGCCTGAAGAGCAGGCTCCTTGCATGGTGAGTAGGGAGAAGTTAACATTTATTTCCTTCCAAAAGGTTCCCTACTTTGTTGGAACATTTGCATAAAATCTTACCTAAACCACAGGTTTTCACCTCACTTATGGAGATTGTGCAATGGTGCAAAGGGCACATTCTCAGGTGCCTATGCTCATTTTTGAGGAGGAGAGGAGGGCTGGTGCAAACCTGCACTGTGCCCATGCTGAGCAGCCCTGCTCAGCCACCATCAAGCCCCCCAAAAGCGGACCCAGCTAATGGATGGACCAGAATGGCAATCCTGAAAAGGGAGCTGAGGCTGGGATGTGGTGTGTGGTCTGATGGCTGTGCCTTGATATAGCACTGGGTTACTTGTTGTGGAACAGATTTTAGTATAACAAAACATTGGGGGTTGGCTTCATTAAGGGCTCCAGACACCTCACTAAATTGCCTAATATGAGACCTGGGTTTTGGGGGGTATTTCTCTGAAAATTAACAGGACTAAAGCTCCAGGGTTGTTGACTCTTTGGAGGAGGTGGGAGCAGTGACTTCAAATTTTTTCAAACTATTTTTTTTCTCTGGACCAGTTTATTCATGACAAAGCTGGGAGCTGTCCTCAGTTCTCACATCCTGGTTTCCATTTTCTTCTGCTGAAGGTCTCTGAATGTAGGTCCTGGGTGCTCCAGGAGGTTGTGCTCCAAAGCTGGGGCCAGGAGAAAGAAGCACTGCCAGTGTTTGAGAAGCAAAAACCCCTCTGCCACAGGGAGCTGTGGAAGTATCTCCTTGAGCCTTTTCTTCCAGGCAGACAAGGAATTAGTTTGTACCAGCAATAGCTTAATTTGCAGAATCAAAAAATGAAGCTTAAATGTTGACCTCCTCCAAGCAGCCAGCTTGCTCCTCTCCAGCCTGGGGGTGTAACTTTCAGTAAAGTAGTTCAACCAAAGATGCCAGTTGCTCCTGCAAAATATATCTCAGGCTTGCTCACCAAGTTACTGCAGGAAATTGGGCATGACACTTAGCTCTCTGACACAGGGATGAGAGATGCTGCTACATGGATCTTAGCTAGTTCAACTTAATTCTACTAAACTATTAATATAATTAACTGTTTGATGCCTGTGATCAGACATTATGGGTTGTGTATCTATCATGACAGAGATTATCTTTTAAAGGATAAGAGGTTGATTTGTGTATTCCTGACTCTTCTGCAGAGATTGGGGGCTGAAATTGCTCCTTGACAAATTGACCCCCTGAGCTGCAGGGTTGGGTTTTTGGGTGCAGAGTCAGGCTGGGAGGGTTACTCAATCTGAGCAGCTATTCAATGGTTAAGGAAGAACAGCAGACTTCCCAGCACACAGAATTGTTATGTTTCTTATTGTAGCTGCTATATAATTTATAATTTAACCTGCATTTAAAAAAAAAATCTCCACAGAATGGAACTGGACTTGATATATTTTTTTCAACATATTATTAATTGGAGTATATGGCAGGTGTTGGCTGTTTGCTGCAGAGTTTGAAATACTCAGCAGAGTTAAATGAGAGAAGTACTAAGGGGTACACCGAGGGCAGAGAAGCACTGAAGTCTCATCTTGGACACTACTTAGCAGGAGGGCTGTTGGGAGAAGGGCTGAACTTCATAACAGAGTTAAGAGGCTGGTATGGTCTCCCCCTCTGCAGAGCAGTAGAAAGGGATCCTCAGGGTACACCAGGCCAATGGAGATGACTGCCGAAGATGTGGAAAAAAAACCCCACCTGGTGGATACAGGTGCAAAATCTAGTTTATTCTGTCATACATTTCTGCTCCATGGCAAGCATTTGAGGGCTGTGTTTATGTTGGGGTGTGTGTGGATAAAATAGGTAGAGGCGGGTGGGAAGGTGAACTGCTTTGAAATGGGATGTAGACTTGACCTAGTCCCAGCTACAGCTTCAGGTGGGTTTAGAGAAGGTTTCTGAGCAGGTTTTCTTGATCTCGGTATCTTTTGAAGCAGAAGAGGAAGCAGCAGTAATGTAATAAGGAGAGCAGTTGTATGAAGGACATGTGTGTTTTGATAGAGGATGCCTGAGGATGAATGTCATCTTCTCAGCACACTTGAAGGCATTCCCCTGACAGCCCTTCAGGAGGCAGATTACTGCTGTGGGTTGGGTGGGTCCCTTTGCTGCAGCAGCTGAATCCAGTGGGGATGAGCCTGGAGTGCTCCCAATGCTGCAGTGTCCAGGAGGGATGCTCTGAGCTGTGCCCCTGAACAGCCCTCTTCCCATCTCCCACTTCAGCCTGCAAAGAAAAATTTCCCAAAATAACTCTCTTGTTGTAGTACTCAATTACCTTCAGGACACTTGCTCACTCTGCTAGCTTTCAGGAATATGCAAATGTAATTAATATGTTCTAAATTAATCCTTAGCACACAGGGGAGCAAAAAGACACAACCTTCTCCAATTTTTTCCCAGTTCCCATTCATCCTAATGATGGTGTGAAATAACAGAACTGCAAGAAAGAGCATTTAATATCCACCTGTCCCATTACGAAGGTGTGCTTGCAGCTCTCTGCATGGTAGGATAATCATTGTACCTGCTGCTGTTGGACTTATCAGTATGAGCAGAGTGGTTGACACCTGCAGGCAGCCTCCTTGGCTTGCTCATGCTTCAGCAAATGTCACTGCTGCATCATTGAGGAAGCTCAAGTGCCCCCTCAGCCCTCTCCCTGCTGGGATCTCTCAGGCAGTACTTGGTGAGGGACCATCAAAGGGCTCAACACCCCAGCCAGCTATGCTCCAGCTGGGGAAGCACACTGCACACCAGGAAACTAAAGAACAGAATGATTGTAATTTTAGAAAAAGGAAAGGTATTTAGGGGCTGATGCAATCCTTTTCCAGACTGATTCTCTGTTTGTTGTGGTTTAACCCCAGCCAGCAGCTCAGCCCCACACAGCCACTTGCTCACTCCCCCCTGGTGGGATGGGGGAGAGAATCGAAGGAGTAAAAGTTAGAAAACTCATGGGTTGAGATAAAGACAGTTTAATAGGGAAAGTGAAAGCCGTGCATGCAAGCAGGGCAAAATAAGGAATTCATTCCCCTCTTCCCACGGGCAGGCAGGTGTTCAGCCATCTCCAGGAAAGCAGGGCTCCATCATGCATAATGGTGACTTGGGAAGACAAACGCCGTCACTCCGAATGTCCCCCCCTTCCTTCTTGTTCCCCCAGCTTTATATGTTGAGCATGACATCCTATGGTCTGAAATATCCCCTGGGTCAGTTGGGGTCAGCTGTTCCGGCTGTGTCCCCTCCCAACAATTTGTGCCCCCCCCCCAGCCTCCTCGCTGGTGGGGTGGGGTGAGAGGCAGAAAAGGCCTTGACTCTGTGTAAGCACTGCTCAGCAGTAACCAAAAGATCCTTGTATTATCAACACTGTTTTCAGCACAAATCCAAAACATAGCCCCCTGCTAGCAACTGTGAAGAAAATTAACTCTGTCCCAGCCAAAACCAGCACACTGTCTCTGCTGGCACATGCATTGCTTGGGCGGTCCCTGACAGTGTGTTCAGCCTGGCCTGAGTCTCTGCTCCCAGCTCACTCCTGCTGTTGCATTATGTCCCTGAGTTGTGGCACCTCCTGTCTGCAGTGGCACAGTTGTCCCCCAAGTGGCATGGTGGCTCTGGGAGCACAGCAGCATTAACTTCGGTGGGAAGCTTCAAGAGCAGCAGGTTTCGTGTTACTTTTGTCTCATTTGTCTCTGGCCACTTAAAAATATTTATGTATTAGTGGGAGATATACCAAGTTGCTTTTGTGTGCAAATCACGTGTTTAATTATGGATTAACCTACATTAACAGCTTTTTATTTACAAACCTCAAAGCAATTGGTGAGGGGAGGAGATGCGTTACTGTGATGGTGCGGGAGGTGCGGAGCATCACTGCAGGGATGCAGGTGTCTGCTCCCACACCACATGAGAGGCTGTGGGGACGGCCATGGCATGTTCCTGTGTGGCTTGGTGAACCCGTCTTCCTCTGCGTGTGTGTCTGCAACAACCTGGTTTTGGATTGCGAGGAGACCTGTTTGCACAGCCCAGGAGAAAGCCAGGCCCTTCCTTGCTAATCCCTGGGTTTGAATACTTACTCTTGCTTTCCACCCAAAGTGTTCTTTTCCCTTCAAAGGGTATATACAGATGACAGTGCTTATGTGTCTGCATTTGAAAATCTGGTCTCTAATGTATCTTTCTAGTGTTTTTTATAGATCCGCTCACATAATATCAAAAGCCTCTTCTTCTTACAGGCTTGTTTGCCATTGGTGGCCAGCAAGTGGTCTACGAAGAGCTCAGTTATGCTGCTAAAGACTGTGTGTGCTTGACTTGTGGCAAAAAAAAGTGGCTTGACTCCTTTTTTAGACTCAGCTAAAGCAAGATTAATGGAAAATCAATGTGTGTGCTGTAAATTCTGTGTAGTTAATACATACAATATTTTAAAAGTACAAAATAATAGAAAAGCAGGTAGGGTAAAAAGACAGTAATTGATGGATCGCCTTTGATTTTTTGTAGAGAGAATAATTGTCTGTGTAACTCTGAGATGAGGCACTTAGCAAGCTGACATCATGTTCTGCAACTCTTCCATCCATTTAGTCATGAAAATCACTGCTTTCACTGTACCTGGAAAGCTGCACCAGAGAACAGTGCAGCGCATTTATTATCAAGTCTCAGAGGTATGTTGTACATGAGGAGCAGCTGAGAAGGCTGCAGATGTTACTTGTAAAATGCTAACCCTATGTTTTGTCAGATACGGAGACTTTCTTGTGTGCCTTGTGTGCTGGCTCCTTCCCATCACCACCAGTGAGTGTCTTCTAGGCGGCAGGACTTGCTTCTCTTAATGGGTAGGAAATTGTGCTACCCTTGGCATCATTTTTGCAATGAATGCCTAGTGAGAAATGGTTCGCTAGCTGCTAACTGTGTTCCCACCTCATTAAATCTCATGGGAGTGAACGCTCCCTATGCTTAATACTTTGTCAGATGTAGCCTACCAGGGAGTGACTGCCTGTCACAGCAAAGCTCAGCAAAAGCCTGCGCTGGGGTGGCAAACAAGACGGGTCCCTTGTGTCAGGTTCCCTACAGAGAGAGGGAGCACCTCTAATCTTAATAGCTTATAACCTGAATAAGTGACTGGACAAAGTGCAGGAAATAGATGATGTGAGGTTTGTTTTTTGCCTGTGTTCTCAGGACCAGAGAGGCAGGGACAAAAGCAAAGCCTCCCCAGCTGCAGCCCTATCTTTTCGATGGGGAGATCGGGCAGAGGGAGATCCATCAAGTCAGAAGCCATCCTGAGATGGACAACAAAGCTCCCTGCAGGGATGATATGTTATCATCCTTAATTGGTGCACACTTTAACACCCTGCAGGGGTAGGTGGCTGTTGGAGGGACTCCAAAATTGACTTTTTTACAGCTGTCCCAGGAAATCTTTGAGTCAGCCACATCACCAGCCTAGCCCAGGGAAGTGTAGGCATAGGTGCAGGTTTGCTATGTAATGAATATATAAATTTGAGAATGAAGTTTCCCCTGGAGGTCTGATTTAGTCTCCAAGAGTCAGTGTACAAAATATCATATTCCATGATGGGTGGGCAGCCTGCAGAGCAAGGATGTCTAACAATGAAAGATGTAGTACTTAATTTTCACAACTTAAATGGGTTACCAGACCTTCTGTGCAATAGTCTCATTAGCTCAAGATACACAAACATCTCTCAAAAGGCAGTGCCATGTCCTGCTGATCACTCCTGAGGTGGCTTATTGGATAAGGCCATGACCAAAACCTCCTCCATAGGAAGAGGGTGGTTGGATGATGGTAGCATAAATGTGAGATTCCTCCATGATGCTTTTTAACCTGGGACTGGCTCTGTGAGAGTTGCTTCAACCCATTAAAATATCCAGCATATTGAGCACTCTAAGCAACTGATGGCAGTTGTGGGTGTGAGGAAGACTTCTCAGAGGCACAGATGGCAGGTCAGGGCCTGATTCTGATTGCTGTATGGGAGCCAGGGTCCTAGAGACTCCATGAGGGTGGGAGGACATTTTTCTGAGCAACTGAGTAGCCCATCCTAAATGTCTGACTGTTGTACTCTCACATCCAGGTGCTGATTCTCATCTCTATTCCCCTGCAGGCACCAGGCTACGGATAGATTCTGTAGTGCTAGCTTGTGCCCGTGTAGCAGGAGTGCGGGATGAAGTCTAGCTGAAAATTGTACCCCAAGGAGCCACTTTCAGAAAAAAATTCAGGGTACTCTGAAATTTTCAGGCATGAGAACAAGTACTATGCAGACATAACTACTCCTGGAAAGGCTGATCTTTTCACTTAAGATTGATTGCTCTGCCTCAGCATGTGTTATTAAACATAAAAAATACAAGGATGCAAGGGAATAAACTCTAGTATAAAAATGCAAAGATTTATGCTTGAGCTTTTCCACCCAGCTTCTGTATTTGTTTTACTGCTTACTTAAGGGGCTCAATTATGTCTTGGAAGAGGCAGGAGACAGAGGGTGGGGAAGAAACCTGTCACCTAAATGACAAGGCACAGTGCTTCAGTGAGGTGTAATGCCTCCTGGCTGCTGGTAGAAAGGAAGAGGGACTGGTTAGGAGGGCAGTAACTGGGCAATGCTATTTCAGCAATAGCCCTCTTAGTGCATGTGTGGCAGATGAAAGTCTAGGTCTGAGGATGGGTGGGGTATGAATGCTTTTGCTACTTGGATGCTCTGCTGTTCCAAAAAGACCTCAACCTCCTGCCTGCCTCCCCCCCTGCCAAACCTCGAAGAAAAAACATTAGCGGTTCCTAGTGGAAAAGAAAGAAGAATAAGACTCTCTTGGGGAGTTTGGTTTTTTTTAAAGTAGAAAAGTTGAACTTTAGTGAAATTCAATAGGCAATAGGATCTGAGTTATGGATATCGCCTGGATTCAGTATGTTCTTTGCTGCCTTAAAACTGTTCTTAATTCTCCCAGCAGCCTGCAAGGGAAGACAGCATGCCCTTTTTCTGTCACAATATAATCCCACACAGGGGACAAACGCCCCTGCAGTGCCTCGGTCTCAGGGGTGGCTGTGAGGGGTGTCAGCAGCAAGCAGGGACCACTTGGGCAGCAGTGGCTGCTCGTGACAGCCACGTTTAGGGTGAAACAGGGAAGCCACAGGGCTTGGGGAGGCGTTTGCTGTGGCAGTGATCCTGGCTGCTCTGCTGGCACCTCAAATTAGCGTTTTGCCAGAAAAATGGCACTTTCTAGAAGTGGAATTGCAGTGAGTTGAGGGTGTCCTGGTGGGTCTGTCAGACCCGGTACACAGTGGAGATCCAGGACTTCTGATGCTGATGGGTGCTTTGTTTTGGGGAGGCACCTGGGGGTTTTCCTCTGCATGTCCTGAGAGCATGTCCTGCTGCTGTCCCCCATCGCCTAGAGCTGGATGATTCCTCTGTTTTCTCACTTTCCCTTACTCTGCCCCAAGAGGCACTAGTGATGCTTTGGCCAAGTAGTGCCTGGGAACCCCAAATTTGAAATGGGGTTGGGGTCTGTTCCCCTCCTCAGGGCACAGACGATTGCCAAGGAGTTCAGATGTGCAGTCTCTTTAGTGGCACAGCTTTGCTAGGCTGAAAACATGAACAAGGAAAGTATTATAGTCAGCCTAACTGATGAGATTTAGGAAAAATAAACAAATGGTCAAGCTAAGAAACTTTTTGTTACTGTTAGTCTTAACAGCAACCGGGTTTTGTTCTGTATCCTCCAGATTTCCACCTCTTTCATCCAGCAGTAGTGGGGTTATAAAGGTGGTTGTTCTTACTCTATATGAATACACTTCTGTCTTTCAAACTTACACTCTTTAAAATATATTTAATGGAAAAAGCACACCGAGTAATTTATTGCAGCTGTTTCTGTCCTGTCACCAGGGTGATACTGAAAGAACAGCAAGTCTGGCATTGCAAGAAGGTGGGAAGGCTGGGGGAGAATTGAAATGGGAGATGGAAAAGAACAGGCAGAGGGAGGACAAGAAGCCCCCATGTGTGTCTATATAGACACATATGTATCCATAACGTGTCTGTGTGCATACATTTACATACACATATATGTACATATAAATACAGATCTATATGTATGACAAACCAGCTCAGAGAGAGTTTATTATTGCTGTTATTGGCAGGAACTTTTTCTTTCCTTGCCTGAATAGCAAGAAAAAAAATCTATATTATTGTTTCATGCCATGTTGTACAAGATGCCAGTACACAGGTTAATGAAAAAAATGCGTGAATTTGGATAGGTATATAAAGGTCCCTTGGGTGTTCAGTCATAAATCTTTGTAGCTAGAAGGCAGAGCCGACATAAATAGGCCTGATATAACCAACTGTTTTACATACAAATGAATGCTTGACTTTTATTTAGTTGACAATATTATTATTTTGAATCCAAGGAGAATATTAAATGAATTCTGTTATGCTGTCTCCATTAGGAGTGATCCTTGATCTCTGAATTGACTGTAATGCTAGCTTTGGACTCCATGCAGGGTTGTATAAAGTGAGGGGGTGTGTGCATGTATGTGCATTATTTCATGTAATGGGGCAAGTGCCACTGAAATGCACTTGGTTCTTTACAGAATCTACCTGGACTTGTGCAAAGTGCTTGACACTGTCCTGCATGACATCCTTGTCTCTAAATTGGGAGACATGGATCTGACAGATGGACCACTCAGTGGGTAA
>JAVJGG010000009.1:19252042-19309200 GCA_035590195.1 Aviceda cuculoides | reverse complement strand
GGTGGTGAGGCACTGGAACAGATTGCTCAGAGAGGCTGTGGATGCCCCATCCCTGGAAGTGTTCAAGGCCAGGTTGGGTGGGGCTTGGAGCAACCTGGTCCAGTGGAAGGTGTCCCTGCCCATGGCAGGGTGCTTGGAACTAGGTGATCTTTAAGGTCCCGTCCAACCCAAACCATTCTAGGATTATATGTTTCTATGATCCCCTCTAAAGTTCCACTGGGAGGTAGTAAAAAAAGAAATAAATTAGCTTATGATGGCCCCATACTCATAATTAAGGATTCTGTACAATGGTCTTCTACTGAACCAACTGCAGCAGAGAACTTATTTAATTTTAATTATAAGTTATTTCTTCCTTCTCATTCCAAGCAATATATTGCTGGCTTATGCTGCCAAGTTGGTAGCACTGGGATCCACGTTTGCTTTTACCTGTGGGACATGCAGAGGTAATAAAAGCCTTCCACTTCCTCTGCCTGGAAGCATGAGGGGATGCACAATGGTATGCTAACCCCCAAACATTCCTCTGGTCATCTTCCCACTGCAAACAGAGACAGAAGCCACTGGTTTATCGAACCTACTGACAGGACAGATTCATGCTGCAGCCTGCTGGGTGCCAAACTTGCAGAGGGGCCTTAGAAGGAAAAGGTTCTGCGTGCCCTCAGTCCATAGAGTAAAAGAAAGATATAATGTGGGATTTTCCTGCAATACCACCCAGTTTCTTGTAGTTACTGGGCAGTATTAAAAACATAAATAAAATAGGTGCTTGTTTTTTCAGGTGTTCCATTGACTGCAAACCTTGCTAAAAAGGACTTGCTGCACTTTACTGTGCAGTAAAATGTATCTGGAGTGAACATGTAAAGGCCAAGCAAAGAGACAAGGCTTTTTGAACGTAACTAGTTTTATGAAGAATAACACTAACCAAGAAAAAGGGAGAAGTGTTGGATTGTTGGCCTATTGGCTTTATACAGCTTGTTCTTTAAAAGATTTTTGTGTCTTTGCATAAGCAATGTTAAAATGACTCTAAACACTCTGGGGTTTTTTTGGTAGCTCACTGACAACTGTGATCAGTATTTTTTAATTGCAGGGAATAACATCTCTATGTTTTCCTGTGAGGTGGGGTTAACCATTGCTGAACCCACTCTTTTGCTGATGAGAGGTCTCAGCCCAGCTTGGCTTTTTTGAAGCTATTTAGTAGGGTCTGTGGCTCCAAGATCATCTCTGAATGCTTGAATATGTGATTTCCTCATTGGTTTTGTGTCTTCATGCTCACAAAATCCATAGTAGGTAGGAAAGTGTAATTATCTACTCTTTACAGACAGTGTATAGTAGCAAAGAAAAATTAAATGATTTGGTGAACGTTGCACAGACGATCTGAAGCAAACCAAACAGCTGAGCCCAGTTCCCCACAGCCAGGGCTCAGCTGCTGCCCATGGGCCACCCTCCATCTATAGCAGTTTGTGCAATTTTAGTTTTCCACCCACTTTCTTTGGGTAAAGCAGATGGTACCACAGTACCAAAAGGTGCCTCTGCAAGGGTTTAAGCAGCCTGAGAGAAAATTTAAACCTACGAATGTTGTTGGATGTGTGAATTGTGTGCTGAGGGTGCTGCCATGTAGAAAGGAGCTTGGTCACACTTCCAAGTTACTCCTTTGTTATTGGGTAAAAAAGAAAAATAAGCTGGGATGCCCAAGACTCCTCAAATCCTTTCTTTTTGCCCCAGTTTGGTTTTTTTTTTTGGCTACTGAGGTGTGCTGACTTCACTGCTGGCCCCAGCTATGTGCAGATCTTATTGAGCTGATGCTTGAAGGCAGATGAGTTATGCAGGAGATGTCCTCCCTGGCATGTTTGCATTTTTTAGCACTGCCAGACACGCCGTCCTGACTTCCATTCCCTGAGCTTAGTTCCAGGCTATTTCTTGCCTCTTTGGGCGTACAAAGCAAAACCCAGCTTAGTTTGCTACAGGTCTTTGGGGTCATCTTTGCTCTTGGCTCACCTAAACCATGGAAATATCGTAGCTATTGAAATCTATATGAAGGGAAGTTTAATTTTAAAACAAAGACTTCAAACAGTCAGAGCCAGCCAGCTCAGAGGATTGTACTTTCAAAAAAAAAAAAAAAAAAATTAGCATTTAAAAGCAGATCTCTCTGATTCTATATTAATCTGGAAAATTAAGATAAAAAAATAATTATGGAGCACTGCAGTATTCTTATTCTCTCAGAGCAGAAGCTGAAGTCCAAAAGTGGAGAGTGCTCCTGAATCTAAAAATCCTGATACTTTTAAATTTTTATCTGAGCTCTCTCTTTGTTCTCAGAGAGAGCCAACCCAGCTGTGGGGGGCAAGCGGGGACCTCAGCCCCCCTGTCCCAGCACGAGCAGCTCTGTCCCTGAGCTGAGTGTCCTGCTAGTAAACTGTGGGAGACTTTCTTTTCCTGTTTCATGGGGGGGTGTTGAAGCGTGGGGTCTTCCTTGGCGTATGGGGAGATGCCATCTGCCAGCATGGCTTTGAACAAGCCATGAGGCTCCGAGGCTGCTGGCCTTGTGGCTGGTTTCCCTGCTCGGACTGGCTTTGGATCAGTGTGAGGGGTTAGAGGATGGTGATAAAAGAGCTGGTAGGAGAAGAGGGCTGGGGGAAAAGGCTTCCGACAAATATGCATATCCTTGAACTACAGATGAAATGACAAGGAATAATGTGCTCCCTTTGCCTCTGTTGCTGGATCCTCTTACCGCCTCTGTACTGCAGTGAGATTTGTTGCAAAGCCACAGTTTCCTTTGAATAATTGTATTTAAAAGGAGTCCAGCCGGCATGGGGGTGGTGGGTATGTGGCCCCACAGACAGAGCCAGGCAGAGCAGTGCTGATCTGCTCCAGGGCCAACTGGAGCAGAGCAGTGCTGATCTGCTCCAGGGCCAACTGGTGCTGCTCTACAACAAAGCACAGGCAGGGTAATCATGGCAATGTGCAGCACGTAAATGTCTCGGAAATTATTTTTGGCGTAGATTATAATTTAAAACTAACTGCAGGACAAAGTGAGAACAAAATATGGAGAAAAGATGCAGATGCATTTGCAAGTCTTTTTTTCTGTTCTGTTTTCAAATACCACTGAACTGGAAATGTTTGGGCAGCTGAGAGTGTTATCTGTTAGCTGGTGAGAACTGGCACTGCCTGATGGGCCTCGCAGGAGGAAAGATGACCTCCTGCACAGGTAGCAAAGCTTTTTATAGCAGTCACGTTGGGAACATCTTTGGTATCCAGCTTTGACCTCTGTCGTCATCAGCCCAAAATATTTCCCAACCTTAGCGAGACCTGGTATGGATAGCAGCAAAGGCCAGAAGTACCTCAGACTGGCCGACTTTTTGCCTTGCTGTTAAAAGTAGCTGAGGACCACTGGGTTTTCAGTCACTTGCTACAGATGCCCCAACACCAGTTTCTAAGATTTTGTGCCATGGTGGCAGAGATTAATCCATATCTCGGACCCTCTTCTTCCAGGTCTGCTGCATCATGGACCTTCACACTTCTGGGCATTACTCTCCTAGCTTCTCAGGATGTTGTATCTTAAAAACTCATGTTTCTCTGCTGCTGGAAATGTTGCAAACCAGCTTTATTCAGCACGTTGTAAAGGGCTAGTGCTAACAGCTAATATTCTATGTTCCTTGTTTAATTTGTTAGCCATAAATGAGAAAAAAAAAAAAAACCAAACAGTGGACAACACTGGCTTTGTGGTACGTTTGCTAATGTGGGAAGTAATTATTCACATGACTTCTGTTCACAGCTCCAAAAACAAAGGGAAAGAAGGAAAAGCCCTGCGAGCTTTTCAGAAACAGTTAGCAATTTGCACTGAGGGCTATTAGGGAGCTTTGGCTCCTTTCCTGGGAAATGCTTCTGCAAGCCCCCAATCAGAGCAAGCTTTTCTACAATGTGCCGTGCGGCTAACTGCAACTTAACTTATTCCTCTTTTATTTGCATTTAATGTGCTACGGCTGAATGGAGATGCAAGTCTGTGTAATGAACACAACTGCAATCTGTTTATACAGCAAATAAGAGTAATATTTTTCTTGTATAATGCCCTGTAGCCTGGTGAAAGCTTCATTGAGTGGGGTGCTCAGGGACTTGGTATTCTGGCTCCATATCTTCTCCGGATGCTATTTCTGTGTCTGTTGTGACCCTGGCATGGTTTCAAGTCCTGGGTTTCTTGCAAATTTCCTTTGGTGCCTAAATACCAGCTCCTGGGCATGCTGAGAAAAGTCTGAATGCTGCTGGTACAGGGCAGCTGGCAATTAAGACATCAAGATCTGTGAAAGTGCTGTTGTCACTCAGCATATTGGCTGATATGAAGTATTTGTTGGCATTACTGAGTTAAGCTTCTCTGTATCACCTACTTCCTGCCACTCACTTGGTTTTTGTGGTTAAAAAAACCAAACCCAAAACCAAACCCCACAAAACAGCAAAAATCTCACCTCACTGACACCTTTTGCTGGTGTCCAGCTCTGAGGGAGAGGTGAGCTGTGGCCGGCATGAAAAGCAGGAGGGGATGGGGAGAGCTGCGCCTGGGTTGCCCCCGACCATGAGGTGTTATGAAGCTCAGTTTTAGCCCAGGACCCTCATGCAAAGGGAGCTTCAGCATCCGAGTTGGGGCGTTAGCCCCCAGCTGTCAGCAATGCATGGGAACATTATCCTTTAGCTTTTGATCTCGGGCTGAAGTGATTGAAATGTCTTCCTTTATGTGCTGCAGAGGTTCCAGACGTGTTCCTTACACCATGCCACAGGAGAGCTGCCTTACACTGTGCCCCCCATCACTGCGTGAATAGGGCCAGGAGCAGACACCAAAATGCTGCTGCAGCTGTCTTGGGCATGTGGGTAGATTATCTGCATGTGGTCCATGTGGAGGAGGCAAACATACCTCTCTGTTTCCTCCAAAGGAGTTAAATGCTGCCCATGCACATCATCACACATATGTGGGAGAGTGGGGAAATACGTCTAGGAGCTCGAGCTCTGGGGAGGGTTGATGAAATGACTCTGCATGCAGAAACCTTGTGTTTAGATGTATGAGGGCTGTTGTACTCTTATTGTCAAAATGTAGCAGTGGTTCAGATGTACGGTTGGTTAATAGGAGGTGTCCCTTTAGGGAGCAGCAATCAAAGCCTTTATTTGACACTAAGATGCAAAGGAGATCTTGTTATCCTGTGCAGAAACAGGGACAACTTATCCTGCAAGCTTCAGAAAGATCAGTGCTTCCTTTAATGAATGTTTTCTCCAGAAACTGGCCTCAGTCACAGCTGCAGGGGAAGCAGCTCTTAACTATATGTCCCCAGCAGAATCTTTCACAGCCTAGAAGAGCTCATAAATTGTGGTTTGCTAGCACTTGTATGAGACAGACTTGATATCTGCATGAGACTTGTCATAGATGGGGCTCATGCTGTGAGATCGCTGGGTGTTTATGTGGTATGGGGCAGGGTGGGACCTCAGGTCCAGCTCATCCTCTACAAAAGGATTGAGAACTTGTTCATCTATGGCCTTGCTGCTAATGTGGGATAGTTGGAGATGCTGTCCTTGCTCTGAAGGTGGTGGATGTGGGCAAGTTCAGAAGATAGAAAATGTTCCACAATTCATTATTGAATCTTTGGAGGGGAGAAAAAAAAAAGCCATATGTAATTAGCTTTTCTCTGGCAGCTGCTCTTTTGTACTGGAGATGGGAGCCTGAGCAAAATCCCCTGTGAAAACCACCAGGGAGAACTCCTTCCTTAGCTAGCCCTGACCCTCCCCTCAATTTGGGGAGGCAGATGGGGACCTGGAGCTCTGCGCTGAGCTGGCCTGCTCTGCCACAGGCATCACCAGCACAAGCCAGTGGTGGCAATAGGCAACACTGGCTTCTGGCTTCCAGCTGTGTAAAGGGATTGCGGCATTTTCAGCTGATGGTCTCTAAAATTGCGCAAGCGATATGAGTGTTAAACAGCATGGCTAGAGCATGAGAGGTGTCGGCAGCTGTGAAACATAGACTGAGCAGAGATAATGGTGCGTATTAACTGAAACTCTTCCTATGTCTAACAGGCTGGTATGAATGTTATTACTTTGCTTACCCTGCTTCCTTTGGTGTAATCCTCGTCAAAAATTAACTCTGCTGTTCTTCCAACAGGACTTCATTTCTTTATCCTGAGGCTTCCTACATCTCACCTCTCATCTGCACAGAAGGGGGTGGTAAATACTTGAGATGAAAAAACAACCAGTTGGAAACACCCACTTATTGATGTGTTCTGCACTGTCTGCCCAAGATAGGTGGTCTCCGAGGCTGGGGGCAGAAGGTCAGTTCCCTGTTTGATGCATTAAAATGAGAGAGCATCTCTTAAAATAAATTCTTCTTCTTGGTGCTCACTGGTTCATTTCCAAACAGCACTTTGTTGCTTCATGGGGTGTATTCTGGTTTTTTTCCACCTCAAGGAGGACTCAGATTCTTCCTACTTTTTTCTAGGGTCAGGCTTGGCCTCCAAGGGAGAGAGGAACTCAGTGACTCCTCTCCTTCTCCACCCACCCTGAGCTGCTCCTGTGTACAGCAGGGTCAATCTGCAGCTGGTGGGAGGAGGGGAAACTTGTCTTTACATATGTTTGAAGGTTAGAAATATCAAGGTTGGGGAAGGTCATGAAAAATGTATGCCTTTCATATGGGGGCTGGCCTACATTTCCCACAAAATTACTCTATACCTCCTGGCCAACACTTTGAAGACATAACCTGTGTTTTGAGTTGTTTTTCTGTTGTTCCTCTGCTACCTGTGTGAATTGATTTGCGTGATCTCTCATTTTCCCTGCACCATGTAGCATCCCTGGGAGGTGGTGCTGGGGATGGATGCACTGTCTTTGTGCTGTCAGTGAGGTGATGTGTCTGGAGCATGGCCTCAGGGTCGCAGAGCCTCCATGTCCCCTAATGTTCAGCACTGCTGAGCTCTGGTGAGAAGAGTACAAGGTGCAAGCTGTATCAGTGGTACTGGAGCTTTTTCCCTATCTGGGCACAGAGCCCAAAGGTTTCCTCTCACTGGCATGGGCACAGGGGCTGAATAAGCTGTAGGGGAGGGGACACTAAACTCATCATAAATTAATTTTTATCTAGGCAAAATTGGTCCCCAAGCTAGGTGACATTAACAGTGGTGCATCACCACAGGGAGCTGTCAAAACTGCAGAATGATGTGTTTTTGTATGTGTGAGTACATGGGCTTTCTATAAATATAATCACATGAAAATGAAAGAGTACTCACTGGGACACTGCTCCCCCATGTCTGTGTATTTTGCATCTACTGCCTGCATCTGCCTATACCTACCTGCTCATACTGTGACTCTTGAATACTGTCCCCTCCATTGTGCATATCTTATTTTTCATGCTTTTCCCAATATAACCTGTTTTGCCCTTTGGAAGAAATTGCCACTCTACACATCTCGGGTACTGGATTGCACTTTGGGGAGGGGTATGCAGACAGGATCACCAACAAATTTAAGTTAGAAGGGCCCTTTGGGGGTCCAAGTAGTTCCAGTCTGCTCAGGACCTGGGATGTGCACACTGTGGCTGTCCTGCTTGTAGACTCCTCCTGAGCTCCCTGCCATCTCTGCTTTAGTTGGTGTTACAGACAAGGACACTAATAAGTTAAGTAATTACTCATGTCCAAATCAATTTGCTGTCCTGTCTGCTTCATTTTCTCTTTGGAGACAATATCAGCATTGATTCATGAAGTCACCCTCCACATCTCCAGTACTGTGCACAGGCACACACTTTCAGTGACTTCTGGAACAAAGTCTGAAGGAAGACTTCTTCCTTCACTGAAACTTGTTTGCTACTGTTGTGGTTTAACCCGGCAGACAGCTAATCACCATGCAGCTGCTTGCTCGCTACCCCCCAGTGGGATGGGGGAGAGAGTCAGAAAAAAGGTAAAACTCATGGGTTGAGATAAAGACAGTTTAATAGGACAGGAAAGGAAGGGAAAAATAATAAGAATGATAAAAGAATATACAAAACAAGTGGTGCACAATGCAGTTGCTCACCACCTCCTGACCCATGCCCAGCCAGTCCCCGAGCAGCAATCCATGCCCCTTTGGCCACCTGCCCCCAGTTTTATTGTTCAACATGATGCCATATGGTCTGGAATTTCCCTTTGTCTCATTTGGGTCAGCTGCCCTGGCTGTGTCTTCTCCCAGCTCCTTGTGCCCCCACCCCAGTATCCTCACTGGCAGGACAGTATGAGAAGCTGAAAAGTCCTTGGCTTAGCGTAAGCACTGCTTAGCAACAGCTAAAACATCAGTGTGTTATCAACATTATTCTCATCCTAAATCCAAAACACAACACAATACCAGCTACCAGGAGGAAAATTAACTCTATTCCAGCCAAAACCAGGACAGCTGCATTTTTCTGTAGCAGTTGAAATACCTTGATGGGGGTGCAAATTATTTTTTCTGGTAGATCTCAGTGATCTGGCAAAAAGGCAATCGGAAATTAACACTATTGCTTAAAGGTAGCATCAGACTGGTGTAATAACAAAAGCAAGGTACAGAACAGGACTTACTGTCTGAATGGGCTGTCCATTGGTTTCCACTGCTCTGGAAAATTGGATTCTAGTGTGTGGTTCAGCTGGCTGGAGATCTCTGGTGAAAAACCTGGGATTTTGCAGAAAACGTTATTGATTTGTCATTTTTCCTGCTCCAAGGCTGCAATAATGCAACAACAAGTTGTTTTTTGGAGAAGAGGAAAGCTCTTGCTCCTTGTCATGCCTAAGAGGTGCTATGATTTCTTTGTTGAACTTTCAAAGCACAGGACTGTGGCTCTGGGAGCATCTGTAGCTGTAGAGGTGCATGTCATCGTCCCCTGCTTGTGGGCTACGTGCTCCAGAAACAGGGATCCAGCAATGAGCAAGCACAGGGTGGTCCTGCTGCAATGAAAATGAAGCTTCCCCAACCTCCACCAGCAACTTGGGAAGTTACAAGACTTTGTCACCTTTAAAGTGCAAAAAGCAGGATTGCCACCCAAGCTCGCTGCTGGCTGGGGGTAAGGGGCTGCCCGGTCCTCAGCATCCACCCACCCTCATCTTCTCCCCACTGTGGGATGCAGGAGAAACAAGGTTTGCAGAGATCAGGGCAGCGTTGTACTCTGCAGGGTGAGGAACTGAATCTTTAATTTTCATATGTTAAAGTTTCAGAAGCTTTTGTACCTATGTGCTTGCACTCTCTGCCTAGGTGTGGCTGCCCCGGCTGATGTGGTGGATGAACACTCACTATGTCCAGCTGTGGGTGTTAATGTTCTTTTCCTGGGAGCCCTGATTTATGCTCTGCCTGCAAGGGAATCTTTATAGGTATGTGGCAGATAAAAATAAATTACTTTAAAGTAATCATATTTTTAAACCAGAAAATTAAGTGTGAAAGTCTGACCATCTATATTAAGATCTTAATATACTTAAATAATTTGCACTAAATGAAAATGCTACAGCAACGTGCTTACTGCTGAAGTTTTCTGATGCATCAAACCACTGAAAAGTTAGGTGTAACCTCCCTAAACACCTGCAGTGAGCCTTGCTGAAGGGCTGCCTCGACTTTAAAAGTAGTTGTTTTCAGGAGTTACAGAAAGAATAATTTTTTTTATAGTAATTTTATCCAGTAGTAAAGCTCAAAAAAGAATCAATTCAAATTTGGTAAGAACAAAACGAACAAACAGTCCAGGAAAGTGGTTTTCCTTCTGCAACTGTTGAATAAAAATCAGGTGCAAGAAGATAATATCTATTAGCTCTAACATCTCAAATGTTTTGGCTCCAGATATTGGAAACGATCAGTTAAATTTTATTGACCGCATATAATCCTTCTTTTGTGTAGTAAATCAGATTTAAATGCAAAGCATGTTTTAATAAAAATACTTTTATTACCTAGCACACATGAAGAACTTGTAATTGGTAGAAAGCTATTTGAAATGCTGATTTGTGCATTTTCATTCAGTTCCGGTTGTTGTCCAAATACAGTTTGACACAAGGGAAAAATAAACTATCATTTAGTAAATAGCAAAGGTATCACTTAGTATTGTTTAACATGGCAAAAAATTGGAAAAATTCAGACTCTGAATGAATGCAGGTATCTGTATTTGCTTAAATGCATACTGATGAAACAGTGAATTGAATGTAAAGGCTAAATTTAATTGAAGTTCATGTTTTAATGATTTCCCACCAATGAGAATGAACTTCTCTGCTCAAGAGTCACTCAAAAGTACAAACAGAAATAGGACTGAGACCAGTGAAGCCTGCTGATTTGAAACACTTTTATGTAAATCAACCTACCCCTGCTAGGGAGGGAATAAAAAGAATTCTCCATTACTGGTGCAAACCAATGGCTCCAGTCATGGTGCCTCTCTGTGGGTTGGCAGGGGATGAACCCTGGGGAAGTTGCTGTGGTGCCTGGTATCGAGACCTGAAACTGCCATGTTTTCTCCAGTTCCAGGACAGAAAAGAAAGGTTTCCAGCCCTTCTGAGGCCAAACAGTGAGAAATAGCAAGTAATCAAACGGGGCATGATGGATTGCTGTTAAAGGAATAAAAACCTGCCCGCACTGATAGTAAACATTGCAACTGCTTCCAAAATTACTCCCCAGGGCAGTTTGTTCAAACTTCAGTTGTGGAGGAAAAATAACTGTGCCCAGCAGAGCCAGTCCATTCAGTAATACAAAAAAACCCCAACCAAACCCCAACAAGCCAGTGTGGAATAGTGGCAATGGTGCCTCTTGTGGCTTTTGTCAAGGATGTTGTGCCAAAGTGACCCTGAGTCACCGAGATGGGACTGTCCAGCTGGGTTTGAGCCTCAGCTACTCTACCTGGCTTCAGTCTTGCTCCTTCCTCATGTCCTGCTTCTGTCTGTTGTGATCTTCAGGTTACGTTTGGCCAGAAGTTTCTATGTAGGTGTATAACTGGAAGGAGGAAAGAAGACAAGAGCTGGTCTAGCACTTTTTGTGTGGTTCTTGTATCTGAGTGGTATGGGGATGACCTCATAGATTCTGCTTCTGGCTCCCTGCATCATCTGAGGCTTCTCAATTGGTGTCTGTGTGCCTCGGCTTCCCGTGTCTAAATTTGGTGTAGCACTAGTCAATCTATCAGGAGGGCTGGGAGGCCAAAGGTGCTTAGGGTGAGAGGGGATGTGTTAGGCTTTGCAGTGCTCCATGGATGTAGAGCTTTACCTGCTCTAGGTATAGCTGTTGGCAACAGTTCCTCTTAAAGGAGGAAAATCCCTTCCTTGGTCCCTTTCTCAATTAGAGGAAGGACCTACTGCCCTTTTAGAGGCCTCTCTTTGGCATCAAGGGGAAAAAACCCCAGGATGATATCTGCCCTCCTATCTCCTCTCCTTCCCACAGAAAAGGAGGTGGGGTCTTTCGGTCCTCACCCTCCAAATCACCAAGAGAAGTGCAAAACCGGTCTTGCTCTCATCCACCTCCCTCCCTGTTCAGAAATTGCTTTTGGAGGCTCCTCCTTCTGCCTTAACAGCTTAATTTGAGTAAAATTATATCCCCCAAACATGGTTCTCACAAAATGCTATGCTTAATCAAATGTGTTTCACATGAATAATTTAGGTACTTGTGACAACAAGTAAAACTCTGTTAAAAATATTGCAAACTTGGCCTGGTGTTCTTGATAATTAAAAATGGATGTGATGGTAAAGTATGGTAGGCATTAACTCTATTTCAGGTTTTCCTTGTATTTAAACCAGGGGCCATCAATTTTAAAATACCATAAAAAGTATGGCAAGATTGTGCTATTTTAAATATATCTAATATATTGTCCCATATATTTAATTTATTAATATGCAATGCAGCCAACAGGAGTCTAAATTCTATGCAGCACAAGCTCAAGGTGATCACTATAAGAGGGACTTGGTAAGCTGTGGGGGAATGGAGATAAACCTCAGCAGCTGAGTAATCTCTAGGCTTGGGTCTCCTCTGCCTTGCTCCATACTGAGCCATTTACACCTGTGCTAAGTGAGGATAAAATGCTGCCAGTCTGAATTCTTTACTGCTTTGCCCTTGAGGTTGCATTTTACATCTGGTTTGCATTTGCAGAGCCAGATTGCAGCCTTATCTCTGCTGTTGTAGCCTGGGCATTACAGCAGGGAAGTCAGGTCAGTTGGTTGAGATTTGTGACAGGGTGGCTGAGAGCAGAAACCCGAGTGGTTTTAGCATGGGAAGAGAAAATCAACTGTACATGTCTGGAATTAGTGACTCACTGAATGCAAAGCTGGGAGTTGCTCTGACCCTGCTAGGATGGAAAGGCAGGAAAGAGAGATACAAATTAAATAGAAGAAAATAGAGATTTGGGCCAAAACTGTAGACTTACTGTCGGACTTTGGGTCAGATGCAGCACACTGGTGGTAATCTGGAGAAACCTGAAGTACTTGCTCTGTGTTAGCAGTTACTCAGCTAAAGTCTTGTTTTCAGGGCAATACTTGTCCCAAGGTCACCAATGAAGGGCGTTCTCCTGATCCAGATGAGAAATCTGGTGACCTTGGGCAATGCAATATAAAGATATGGTCCACATTTCCCAGGGCATGCAGCTCCCTGGGAGGCATCAGCAGAAAGTAAAGGGTTAACAAAGCCCCACTGTTTTTCACACTCATATTCGGGGCCAAAATAAATTGATCCATTTTTTATGCTTGCTCCAGGCTGTGCCCTACTGCTGTGGCTCTGTCTTTGTTTTGGGACAAAAGAGATGAAATGAATAGGTAGTTAAAATTTCTTGGGGTTTTTATTTAAGGATTGCCTACAGGCTCAGGAGGGCATAATTTCTGCTTTACCAACATCTCTCTGGGAGTCCTGATTAAGGGAAAATCTTGTTTTAAGGAAATAGAGTTGGTGTGGGGTTTGGGATGAGAAGGGGATGTATCATGAAGTCCCTGAATACAGGCAAAATGCTCTGTCCTGGGAATTGCACCTTGTAAGAGGGTACAGACTGGGGTGTTGAAAAAAGGAGCGTTAATTCCATTTAGTTTTGCATGCTGTTCTTGGCACTGCTGGTTTTGGAGGTGCTGTCTGAGTGCAGCACTTAGTGCACCTGGCCAGATGATTGGTATTTTCTCATGGGGGGAATTTATTCCTGGCCTGACATAAGTGGGTGATTGGTTTATGCCTTTGATCCTGAGGATTTACAGCACTGTGCCATTAGGGAAACTGTGCATGTGTTTGTTCAGGGCTGGCTGGATCCTGCTGTTGTCCGGAGGAGCAGGAGGATCCCAATTTCCTTCTCTCCCTTTTCTCTGCTCCTTTTAATTTTCCACTGAGGGGTGATTCATGCACTCTTCCCCTGGCTAACCCAGCTGTGTAAGTGCTCCTGCCTCCTTTGGCTCTGCATGAAAATGACAAGTGCCTCATTATTGGCCCAAAGATTTTTTTTGGGGGGGAGGGGGGAGCTGGTGGTAGTAGAAAAAGTCAATGTTCTGTTTTTCTTTTTAAATGGACTCAGATTATTGTGGCTGTTATGGAAGCGTATTTTATTTTCTGTTTAGTACTATCTTCATTAGATACTAAACGAATCTCTCCATATGGCAGCGATCATCACAAAGAATTAATCGTCCTGTTCACAGACGTAGTATTTTCATGAGTCTCTAATAGTGATGTGTAGTGCTTCCTTACAAGATTTTTTTCCTTGAAGAAAAATAAAAACTGATAAATAATAATAATACAAAGAGCATCCTCCTGATGTGCAGTATATGGTGCGCATCTTGCTGGGCAGCCAGGCAGGCAGCTGGGTGCAGGGAAGAGGAGTTCAGGACGGCTCCACCTGCCCACACGCCCCTCTGAGTGGGGCATTTTAATTTGTATCATCCTCCATTTTTGTTTGCCTGACCTTTACTCAAAACTGCAGTGATGGATTTTTGCTATGTTCTCTGGACAGTTGGTCCTGGTGCTTTGCTACCCTTCAAATTCAATAGTTTCTTTTGATGCTGACCCTAAATGCCCATTGCTGCAATTCAAACATGTTCCTTCTCACTTTATCCATAGCAGATATGGAGGATGATTCGTCTGTCTCCCTCTCTGAGGCTGCAGTGCTCTAACATGAAGATTTATCCTAATTTCTCCCTACAACTTCTCTTCTTTAAGCTGAATCCCAGCTCCATCATCTTTCCCCACAGTTGCTCCTTCTTAGTTTCACAATCCATCAACATCCTTCCAGGGTTGCAGTGCCCTGGCGGGCAGGCTGCAGGTGCCTGAAAACCTCACCACTGCTCCATGGCTCACCCTACCCTGCTTTCCTCGCTGTTGGCCCCGGTTTGGCTCAGGATGATCCTTGGCCGATGGCTGCATGCTGGGTCTTTCCTATCTAAGCGTAAGTCTCCACACAGGTCCTCATTGACCACAGCCTGCTTCTTCTGTGGAGCATTGCCCCATTTGGTAAGACCGGTCCAAGTGCCTATTGTTTCCTGCTTGCTTGCGGTGCTGCCCCAGCTGACGTTGTCTCCAAACTTACTGTTTCGCCCAGGTCAGTTAGTGGTAATAATGGCCCAGGACAAGTCCTCACCCAATGCATACAGGTATGTTCCTCCAGTGTGACAATAAGTCATTGAAAGCTGCTTTCTGGTTATGTTTCCCACCTTGTGTATTACCACCTTAACAATTTCACCTAATCGTGCTTCTGTAGCTTGCTTAAGACAATGTCATGTAAAAGGATGCCGAAGGCCTTGCTGAGGTCATTGTATACAACAGCGACCACCTCTCCCTCTCCGTAAGCCCTGCTGCCCTGTCACAGAAAAATATGAGATTGGCTGGATATTTGTTCTTGACAAATCCACGTTGGCTGTTCCTCTCTGCCTTGTTATCTTTTAGGTGCTTAGAAAGTGTTTGTTTGATGATTTGTTGCAATATTTTTTCTGGGAATTGAAGTTAAGCTGACTGGCCTGTAATTCCCTGCTATGTTTGCCATTCTCTACTCTTCTGGGACTTGCCAGAGTCCCTGAGTTTTCAAAGATAAGCACTAACAGCCCTCAGATTGCCTCCACCGCTTCTAAGTACCTGGCAGTGAATCTCAACAGACCCAGCTGATTTGAAAACATGTAGTTTATATAAATATCTTCTGGACTATTACTTCCCCCTTGTAGTCTGAATTCTCACCTTTTTGTCACAAGTAACAATTGAAATATCTATACAAATGAATCCATCATTTTTAGTAGTGAAGCATTACCCTCTGCAATGACAGTTGGTAACAGCTTTGCTGAATAATGGAGGAACTCTTCTTCTGGTCATTGACTTATTACTAATCTGACTTAATTTTTTTTATTTGGTTATTATTTAGGTTCCTTACAAGCTCTACAGCAACATATAACTTGACCTAATTTTTATTTTAATTCCTAAATGCATACCCTACTCATTTACACAGTCCTTAGCCACTTGAATAGGTTTCTACAACCTGTATTCTTCTATCCTGTCTGTGGTCTAGCATGTGGTCTTCACTAGAAGCTTTTCCATAGTTTATTCGGTGTATTGCTTTTTTAAGATTCAAAGGCAGGTATATTGGAGGGTTAGAAGATTTTATGCTGGAGATGTTGTGGCACATTAGAGAATTTCCACCATCTCTGCTGTGTCCTGGCAGGCTCCAGCAGCCAATGGCTGGTGTGGGCACCCTGTGTTATCCCACCAGCCACAATACATTGTGGACAAGGCCAGGGCAGCAAATGTGCTGCTGTTCTCAAATACCTTAACTTTCCAGGAGAAAACATGTCTTTAAAATAGACCAGGAGAATTTTGACTTTGGAACTCTGACACTTTACATTTACTTTTATCTTTGTCTTGTTTTACTATCGTTCTGTCACCATGTTAATAGTGAAGAACAGATTTCACTGATAATGCTATACTATGACAACCTGTTAAACAAATCACACTGATGTTTTTCTTACTTGCATTAAAGATGGCTGGGATTTGGCTTGCTGAATGAAACATCAGATTTTCCAGTGTTTCAAAGTGCTTCGCATCTAGTTTGCAATGAAATGGTTTGACAGTTTTCAAGTATGCAACACTTTGATCTATGTGTCAACTTGCTTCAACTCGCTTCATTGGAACAAACAGGAGACGTTTTGTTCTAGAGAAGAAGGTTTTGGTATGTGCTGTCCCTGATATTTTAAAAATAAATAAGAAGCCTTGCGTGTCATACATTCTGTCATGGTAGAACTTGTCAGTCATAGTAACATGTATTATAAGTTATAGTGGACTTGTCATAAAATGAAAAAAACTCCCACCAAAGCAGTACGACAGAATCACATCTGAAGTTTCACAACTCTGAAATGAAATTCTTAATGGAAAATTTGAAACAAGATGATGTAATGTAATTTCATAAGATCTTAATGGCAACTGACAAATAACTTCAGTTTCAATAAAACTGAATCTTTTTCAAAAGGACATTTGGATGAAAAACAAAACCAACCAGCCAAACAACAGGTTCTTTCCCCCACTGAGAGATGTACAGGTGTGACTCCTGGGAGGCTACATGGGTGCTAAAGATTAGAATGTGTTGGGAGATGCCTGTTCCTGTGACTCATTCAGTCTTCTGCTTTATCTGCTTGCAGGAAGAACCCTTTTCTCTATGTAAGAACCTTGCTGGTGAACCCAAAGCCAAGGAAAGGCCAGGTAGCTCCTCATCTGTAGGAGCCCTTTCCCTTGCTGTCCTGCATGTGATGGCACTGTCATTTCTACTTCTATGGCTGGCAAGGTAGGTCCATTGCTTTTGCATAAGTATAAATGTTGACTGCAACCTCCTCTCTGTGGGGAATCTCAGCCTCCGAAATGCTGCTGGTTGTTGCCTCCTGGGATCTCTCAATGGTTTTTCTCTTCCTGGGGGAAGCTTTGAGGTAGAAAGGAGTAAGCTGAGGGCTTGGTCCTTCTGCTCAGCTGAGATTTGGTGGCACCAGGACTGCAGGAAAGAGCAGCAGAGAAGGGTGGTGGCCAGGTTGGGGTGTGTTGCCAATGCGCTAAGCTGGGTCCCTCCTGACTGCACCATAATTACCGATGGGCTGGCTCGCCCAAGGAGATAGACCTGGAAGGGAAACTGGGTGAACATAACACTCCGAAATAAAGGAAAACTGCCCCATACTCTGGGTTTATGCCATAGTAAAAAAACCTCCACCTCTTACGTTCTATAAAGGATGATGATCCCATAACTAATTCATACCATGTTAGTATATTCCTATAAGCCTGATTGAAAAGAGGAGTACCACAGGCTGTTTCTTTACCTCTACTTTTTGCAGCTCTTAGGCTTTGCAGAAATCCACTGGACTGGTACCATCTCTGCCCCAGCCTGGTTGCTTGTGCCAAATAGCAGGTTTGGACCTCATCTGAATATTTCTTTGCAAAAATTTACATTGGAAGATGGTGGTTTGATGAAATTTTGTTTCTGCATGTACAGCACGCAGAAATGGTATTGATTAGACAGTTTAACTTTGCGGGGAAAAAAGACAGTATTTTGGAAATTGACTGGATTTGAATGACAAGTTTTGATATTTTTAGTTTGAAATAATCTTTTATTTCAAAATACAGAAAAGGCAGAGGGAGGAGAAATCAAGAGTCAAAACTGGAAAAACACATCAGTTGATGAGATTATTTTTCTTCCCTTTGGAAAGGTATTTCATAATTTAACAAAGAAAAAAAAGGAAGATTTTGCATTTCCACTCAGGACAAAAAAAGCCCGAGTCTCTCAGCGGCCAGCCCTACGCAGAATGCCTACCAAGAGCAAAATGCTGCAGCTATGAAGAAAAGGGTTATTTGTGTGGTGTAAAGCCTTCCTTCCCTTCACTTTTCATGCAGTCTGAATCCAATCATGGAGAATGTTTCTTTTGAAAACTCATCAAGATAGAGTTAGAGCTGTGGTGACCTGATGGCTGTTACTGAGATCTCAAACAGCCACCTTCGGTCTGAAGTCTGACAGCCTGCTGTTGTGCTGCTGGTAGGATTACAACTAGTGCAAAAGTCTTCAGGTTTTAAGGCTCGTCACGTAGTGAGGTATTCCGGGGTTTGCATAGGAATGGAGATATAGTAATGAGAGTGTGCATGAGCGTCGTCTCATGAGTAACTGCTAAAGCCAGCATCAAGCTGCTAGACATGCGCTGTGTTTAAGTTATGCAGGATTTGAAAGGTTTGGGTCTAAGCACTACCACTGGTAGGTCTCCGCAGGGCCCAGTCTAAGCTTGCAGGTTGGCTGGCTCTGTAAGCAAAATAATAATGAATATAATTGAGTAATTTCCAGCTTGCTCATAGTCAGAAGCCAAGCTGAATAACTAAGTAATCCTAATTTCCTTGGTACAAAGACGTCCTGTCCAAGATTGGGCAAATAGCAGAGTTTCCCATTCATATTCCAGTCAGCATCCTAAAACAGTTCCTCTCCTCTCTGCTTTCACCTTTGATGGGTATACCACTCCTATTAATACTGATGCTTTTGGTGCCACGAGGCTTCCTCCGAGTGGGGCTGCTTTGTGCTGAACAGGGCACGAGGGAGCAAATGGCAGCACCTCTCCTGTCTCAGCAGACAGGACACAATGGAGAGATGCCACCCTCAATTAAGTGATAATGCAGTCCTTCAGCCCAGGCTCTATCTGCAATTTGCCCGCAAGAAAATGCAAAAACCCCAAGTGTGCTGCTGCTTCGAGATGGAGCTGGCGACTCCTGGAATAAAGGGGAGCCCATGGCCTGCATCTAGGGGAGAATCCAGGAAAATTCCTGGGAATAGAGAGGACCGGGCTCATCTGGGTCCTGTGTGGCAGTACCCGTTAGGATTTGCAGCTGTGTACTCTTTCTTATACAGAAAGAAAAGTGTCCCCTTGTGACAGGGGACATGAGAAGCCCTGTATACCCTGCAGCTGCAGCAAGACCTCAGGGCACGTCAAGATAGGGCCTGCAGCAGAGACTGCAGGGCAGAACTACAATTTGCTCAACAAATGGTGCTTGGCCACATTTGATATGTAACTAACTGGGGGATACTGAAATGCTGGGAGGCAAATTTGCACTTTATACCCTTCTCCAGTACCATGCCAGGGTGTGATAGAGTCAGTCCTTTTGGTCTTGAGAAAAATGCTGCAGGATCTTTGGTGATTGCTAGCAGTCAGGTGACTATCCTGTCTCTAAAGGCTTTTGTTTGCTCTAAATGTCCAAACATATTCAAGATCCCGAATTCCTACCTTTGAAAGTCTACCGCTAAAGCCCCGAACCAGGAAATGTGTATGCACGTAAAGAGCTTTGCGCACAGGAGGGCTCACCTCCGGCTCGAGAACATTACTCACATTTGTAACGTTCGTCCCCAACAAACTTGCTGCACTGAGGTACAGCACTTGGGGAAAGGGAAGGCTTTGCTCAGGTTGCTTCTGCGGGGAGCTGCAGGCAAGCTCAGGGGGCTGCACGGGCAGAGGGGCTGCTGCAGCAGGGCACGGGCGATGGTGATGTACAGCTGCGTTTCCCAGGGTAGGTTCCCACCCCGATGCCTTTGTCTTAGTGAAAGGAACTCAACTGACTTACAGTGGTGGGAGAGGGAGTAGATACCCACAAAGTTTTTTCAGGCATTGGAACAGGCTGCCCAGGGAAGTGGTTGAGTCACCATCCCTGGAGGTATTCAAAAAGTGCGTAAACAAAGCACTTCAGGACATGGTTTAGTGGGCATGATTGACGGTTGGACTCGATCTTAAAGGTCTTTTTCTACTTAAACGATTCTATGATTCTATGAAAGAATAAAACATATATCTTTTGGCTATTTTGACCTAATTTTGAGTTATAGTTTCATTGTTGCCACTATTTTTTTTATTATTTCCAAACTCAAAAGTATAACAAAGGGGAAAGATAAAGTCTGAAATCCATTAAAAGCTTTTTATTCTGTGGACTTTTAAAATATCACCTCACCTTGATGTTGTTTGAGTTCTCAGTGGCTAAGCTGAATTCTAATTTTGCTCAAGTAGCTTTGCTAGCCAGCTATACCTTTCAGGCTCATATCACATGGAAGATTAAAAAAAATCATCCAGATTTCATTTTTAATCAGTCTCACTTTAAACAATTTTTCTTTTCTGAGATACCTAATTACCCAGCATCTTTTGGATAACCACACGATGTGTGTGTGTGTTACATCTGTGATCGCAAACAGAATATCTGATCCCTATGGAATGATCCATTGGGAAATGAGGGTAATTAGTCTCTAACAAATACAAATTTGGAAACATCTGTGCAGATTTAAGCTTAGGGACCAGGACTGCAAAGCAGGTTTCAGCAACAGGAAGAGAGTGAGAAAGCAGAAGTCAAGGTACCAGGCAAATATTGCAATTAAATTAGTCAGCTTGAGGAAATTAAATCATGGGAAATTGGAATGTGTCATATTTTTTGATCTGGATTTCTGGCTGTTATGAGATTTTGAAGAGAGCCAGTGAAAAAAATAGAAGCGAGTAAGTTTTAATTTTTTTCCTAGTGATTCAAAGGAGAGCTGGATGAAGCCCTTTCTGATTTTGCTGTAATTAATGCAACTCCAATGGCAAAGTGAAATGCAGTGATTAGTCATAAGTCAGCTGAACTCTCACAGCAGATTTTCTGACAACTGCTCATTGTTTCAGTCTGAACAATCTTTTTTTTTTTTTTTTTTCTTCTGAAGCCCAGTTACTCTTGCACAGGCCCAACCCTACCCACCGGGCCAATCTTTGCTGAAGAAGTCTGGTTGCAAACTTTTGATGGGCAGTCACTGATGTTTGCTGATTTTTTTCTCTTGGGGGTAGGTGGAGACTGGCATTAGCTAATAGGCAGATCTGGGAGATGGAGAAGTAGAGGCACCTGAACCTTTTGCTGTGTGTTATGAGTGTTAACCTCTTGCAGGGTAGCAGGATCCCAGCTTACTGGAGTTATGTCTGGTGATGCTTCTGGGGGACAGGTCAGAGATAACCTCAGTGCTGATGAAAGGGGAGAGCATGCTCTTTGCTCCCTGCCACCCCTTCCCACAACTCAACTTACACTAGTTCTGGGACTCCTTGAATGCCTCCAGAAGCCAGTTCAGCTCATTAAAGCAGTGGGGAAAAAACTAGGTTTTGGCAGGAGAGGTGAGCTGAATTGGCTGGTGGAGGGTTGAGGGCTCCAAGGGCACCCTAAGATGGAGGATGGGGCAGAGCAGAGATGCAAGTCGTTCCTGGCAGCTCTGAACTGTTAGATTGGCAGCATGGGGCCCGCAGCATGAAAGTTAAAGCTTTTATTTGTGATTTACTGGAGAACAGCTTCAGAAATCTCCTATCTTCCTATACATTCAAAAGACAGCTTCTTTTTTCACACTTAAAGGAAAGTAGGAACTTCCCTGACTTTCAGGGGATTTGTATCACCTTCCTCTACTTGTGTCTCAACATTATCAATTTGATTGTCCTCCAAGGTCTGCACTGGGAAAAGTAGTTAAGCATATGGTTAATTTAAAGTGCACAGTTGGGTATCAATAGTTATGAGTAGATGCTTAAATGCATTCATGAAGAAGGACACTTTTGAGCTGCGAATGTGCAGATTTAGCTATTCCTTTAAAAAAAAAATTGTGTAAGATGCTATGAGTATCTTTATAGCAGTGCGAGTATCTTTATAGCAGTGCCCATGTAGTAATAAATAGGGCATATGGTCAAAGATGATTGTAAAACAGACCCAGGAACCTTTCTTAAAGTTTTCTGCTTTCAGTTTCTAATTTGACTGAAATTTATGTCAGTTTGTAAACAGTGTTAGTTTGTGTATGGTTTTGGTATCCTCTTTCAAGCCAGGAGAATCACAGGCTATTGTAACCCAGAGCTCTTGGGCTCTTAAATGCTGGGGAGTGGAGCACTCCATTAGCAGTGCAATTCATTTCCCCGGTGCTGTGCCAGGCCCCATGTCCCCAGCAGATTTAAATTCAGCAGTGAGAGCAAAGGAGGCCAAAGGCCCTTCCACACAAGCAGATGAGTTACTGCTTCATTTTTCATGATTACTCAGGTAGACAGCACAACGCTGACAGTTAATATAGAAAATGGGATGTGTCCTCCTCCTTGGAGATTGAGCAGGGGATTGAGGAAGGATGAGTTGATGGAGAAACCGGCAAACTCAGGAAAGCAGCAGACCTTCCTGTTGCTGTGCACTGCGGTATGAATGAAGGCGGGAGAGAATTTGCAATTAGTATCCAAGGAGGTGCAAATTAGCTGTCCCTTTCTGAAGAGTGCTACCACCAGCTCATTCCTGAGCCTAATTTCTTCTCCTTGCTGGGGGTGGTGTGTGAGAGGGAACCTGGGGATATAGATCTAACTACATCATGCTTCAAGGGCCCACAAGGAACATGCAGAAATAGCATGTGCCTGTTCTAAAATGGCAAAAACTCTTAAAGTCAGAATGTTTGTAGAGCCCCGAATGAGCTTCCAGACAGAGCAGGTAGAGGAGCAGAAGGTGGGGTGAAAGCAAAGGTTTAGTATCTCCCTCTCCCAAGGACCATAAAAGCTCCTCTAAGGGCTACAGGAGAAACGTACTGCAGTCTTACTAACCATGCAATTCTTTTACAAAAGGGGGAGAGCAATGCACAAAGACACCGGGTGATCTTCTGGTGGTCAGTGAAGCAGGCTGTCCTCCCAGAAGTTTGGTTTTTTGTTTGTTTGTTTTTTTCCCATATCTGTTGATACTGTGAGCAGAAAGGCTTTCAAGAGCACGTATTCACAAAAGGAGTCTTGCTCTCCTTTAGATGAAGTATGTGCCGATGTTGAATGTGTATGACTGGTCTTTGTTCACTTATTTCCCCAGCCTATGAGTGCAAGGGCAGCTGTTGAGTATTTTTTGCAGTACATAGGAACTTTGCTTTTGGAAAGCATAGGCCAGAAGAAACTTGAGTTATTATTTTTCAAAACTGTCAACTCAATCTCTTAGACCTTTTCATAGAAAATGCTGATGTTCGAAAGATTCATGCAAAACCTTTCCAAAACAAGCCATTATTTCTGCTTGCAGAAGAAGAAAATAATTTTTTTGTGGGCTCACTATAGAGCAAATTGGCTTAGTTTATTTCCATGCTGCCCCAATGATTTTGTGTTAATACATGCCATGAGATTGCTTTTTTTTTTTCTTTCTATTTGCACTTTATTGCATCTCAAATATTTATTTCAGGTTCCTGACAGGCTCTGAGAGGTACCTCTAGTTATTTTAAACAAATAAATCATGTCTTGTCTGTAGGATCCTCCCCCAGGGTGTGGAGCAAGCAAGGTACTATTTTCAAGCAGTGCAAGTCCCCAGGCGGAGCGTGGCAGCCCGGTGATTGATTTTTGCAGTCCTGGGGGTGAGCACCATCCCCATGCTGCAGGCCAGGGCAAATGACCTGTCAAACTCGATGCATCTACCTGATAGTAATGCAAACCGCACAGATGTGCAAAGCGAAGGCTGGGATGGTGGAGTCATCTGGGAAGGAGAAACTTGTGTTTGGGCACATTTTCTTTGGTTTCTCCCTGTAGGTTGCATGTGGGAAGTTTTTGCTATAGGCTGAAGTTCTGCAAATGACCCTTAGTCCGAGTCTTGTTTCTATTGTTTCTTGGTCTCTGATAGCTAAATGTAGAGTTAAATATGGGAGCGCAACAGGAAGAACACAGCATACCTCCCATCTCCTCCGCTTACAATGTCATTTCTTCATGAATGTTTGCAAGTAAAAATAGAAAAATAAATAGATGTTGAAGCAAATCCTAGATACGATCTCTAATTAGATTAAGACCCACAGTTATGGAATAATAAATCATCTAACTACCATGGTACAGCTTCACAATGCTTTTAAGATTGATTTTTTGCCTAAGGCCCTGGGAAAGTGACTTCAACAAAACTTAAAGAGATTAAGCCTGATTATTAAGTGAAAATACTTTTTTTGATTCCCCTTCCAGACACATGAGCAGTTCTTAATGACCCTGTTAAAAAAAAATTATACCCTATGTAACTTTGGCAGCTGCATGGAGCATGGCTTGGTTTGTTTACCTGTGCCCAAAGCAGAAGTTAATAAGTCAAATGCTGACCTAGAAATGTGACAGTGAGATGATTTTTTACTTTCAGCCCTTCTAAATTAAAACACATGCCCCGGTGTTTCAAGTATGAGGACTCTATTCATTTCTGTCATTTTATTACGTCTGTAACTCAGAAGCGATTCGCAGCATCATCCATCTCCAGTGTGCTAATTTTATCAAGCTGAGCCGTGCAGGGTCCATTGCTAACAATGAAACTTTATTTAATCTCACCCATTTGTGGTGTTAATCAGCAGTGCTTTTGGCTCCAACTGGTTGCTCACCCAGTGCTCCCAGCAGCGCAGGGTCAGCCACAGCCCTTTCTCTGGGCACAGGAACCAGCAGTGCCAGAGAAGGGCTCCTGGTTTGGAAACGGGGAGTTCGAGCCCCCCCAAATCACTCCATCTCTCTGTGCATCACTTGCCCAGCTGGGGAATGCCAGCTGTGCTTCTGGCCATTCAGGCATCCTCTGTGCTTGAAGGGGTTGGATGCTGCACATGAGACAGATAAGTGCCTGCCTGGATTTTAAGCTGAGTCTTGACCTAATTTCTAATGACCCCTGGGATACTGATTTTCTTTTTTTTCTCTTTATGGCTTTGGGCAACAAAAGTATGTACCTGGCTCATAGGAGTGTTAACAAGCAGCAATTGGACAATGTTTGTACATGGCTTTGAGGCTTGTGTAGCTTGAGGCTACTATTTCTCACCTGCAGTGTAGTTAACCCATATACTTTTTTTTCTTCACAGCACACTGCAAGCAGTATATAGAAAGGAGTCGCTATCTGCCACACAGGAGCATTTGGAAAACATTATTATTAAATTAATCCAGATGGCTTGACAATGCCATTGTGTAGGGCACTGGCCTCTTACCTCTGGACATGCAAGAACACTCAGTCTCATAAAAGTGTGTATTACTTGCCATCCATCTTCACTGCAAAGCTCTCACGTTTTGCCACTGTCCAAGGAAAGTCCAGCTTGCAAGAGCCAAGGGTGTCAGTATGTGCCAAGACACGTGGAGAATCAGTTCCACCTGGGAATCTTTAGCAAAGCTTACACTGAGGTGTCTGCAAGGCAGTGACTTCCAGGGTCCTGTCCCAAACACTGGCTGCGTGCACTGTTTGACAGCTAAATACATTAATTGTTAATTTGCTGTCGTTGCTTAAAAGAGGTAAGCAATGAGCAAAGCTTGGGATAGCTTCTTTGTGGAAAATCAGACTTTAGATAGGGCTTTAAATATGCAGCAGGTGTCTGCTGGGGGCTGCAGATTGTTACAAAGGCTAAAGGGTTTTTTGAGTTTTGCTGCCACGATACTCCCTGCAGAATTTGGCTGGTGCTTGTGGCTGGAGATGCACACAGACTGTAGCACCCACACAGCAGAGGGTGTGGAAGAGGATATGATTTTCCTGATGAACAAGAGGATGTTTTCCAATCTGTAATATTTTAAATCAAAGCCCAGGAGTGCAACCAGTTGAAAATGCATCTCTCTATGCATTATTTCTTATTGGCAAAACTGAGTTTTGCTACCCCGCGTGCCCACACCTTAGCTTGAAACTCTTTGGCCTTTTCTAACCTCAGCAATTCTGCATCACCTGCAGATTTGGCCTCCCTGGTGTTATATGCTGGAGACACCTTGGTGGTGGAGCAGCGTGCTGTCACTTCCATGCCATGGTCACCACTGCCGGTCCTACCCACATGTTGTACTCTGTCCCTTCCTAAGGGGTGGCAGGGCTGTGCCTCTCACCTTGTCTGCCTTTATTCACCTTTATAGTTTCTTGTGAAGACTTTGACAAAGATTTTTAAAAAGGCCAAGTGCTTTACTTGACCTCCTTTTAGTCATTATTTTATTGATGTTTTGCAGAAAACTAATTAGAGGCTCAGCTGCTGCTGACGGGAACTTTGCTGTTCTCTCCTGTCACATTGTGTTCGCTGTGGTACTTCATCCCTAACTAGATCCCTATCTAAACCAGAGCTAATGTCTTTCACTGTTTTATACTCTATATAAACAGCAGTCATCTCTGTTTGATCAGACTGCATGTCATGAGCATTTAATTTGGAGTAAGGGATTGTGCTGAGGGCAAAGGGGAGGAAACCATGGAGAGGGGGGGATGCTGATGGAGAGGACTGATGGAGCTACGCCAAGGAAAGCAGGGTGCTGCGTGGGCAAGTGGGTCCTTTCTCCTTTAGGAAATCATGTCCATCCCTGGGCTCAGCACACCAGGACCATCTATGAAACATGGGTGATTTTGTCTCCTGGTAGAAAAGAATGGCGAGACTGTTCCCTGGCCCTGTGGCATGACCTGACCTGCTCCTGCTGGGATTTACAAGCTAAACTTTTCCCTGCCTCTCAGGAGCTCCCATGATAGGGTTATATGCTGTCAAGTAACAACTTACAATGCCCTAAATGCTTGAAATGGAGAAAAATAAATGAACTTCACTGTGCAAATAGTTCCCAAAGGCATTGGCGTAGACTGTAATCTTGTGGCAAAAGCAAGCCTGTAATTCAGGGGTCTGTGATGTGCAGTTTTGGTACAGTGAAGTGAGGGGTCTCACCAGGAGGTGAGTACATGCTGCGCTGGGGCACTGCGGGGCACAGAAGGTGTTTTAAACACTTGGTCTTATGCTGGGTGCAGTGTCCATCTGTGTGGAGCTGGAGCGGGCACCATGCCTCCAGGCTGTTGAATGTAATTTTTCATTTCTTTTTAAGTGATGTTGAGGTCAGGGAGGTGTTAGTAAACCCCATGTAAGCCCTCTTCAGAGGTGGCCTGTCTCTTTCAGTGTGCACATATGGCCCATTTTACCATTCCTAAGGGCTGCCATAATGTGGTAAGTCCAACATGGCAGAGCAGGACCTGGCTGCTGGCAGGGCTTTCTTGCTCGCTCAAGGTCTCCGCGGAGCAGCCTCTGCAGTGAGCTGTCACCGGGGCCCCTAGCCTCTCTGCTTCTGCTGTATGCAGAGGGGAGGATGAATTGCTCTTTCAATGAGTATTAAATATTTTACTTTGTGACTTTCCTCTAATCAGATGCTTTATCTCGATCATATATTAAAAGAAAAGTAATAAAAAAAGGGATTTTAATAAACTTAACCTCCTTAAATTGTGTAATTGTCACTTTCCCAGGATATTAGGGAAGCTGTAAGGGGGGGAAAATATGTACAGAGCAGTTTTTGGTGCATCGATAATTTATTATCTAATAATCTCTTCTCTTCCACACTATTCCCGGTTTTCTCATTACTTGTATGCAGCATAATGTCCCATTGCTAGCAGCAGATTGCTGTGCTACTGCAGAGCCAGATCTGCTCCATGTTGGTGTTGAACATGCTGGTGGCAGGAGGAGGAGGGACCGTGCTGGGTCCAGGCGTAGCCAAGACCTGAAGCTGTTAAAATTGCTGAGTGAGTTGATTTCTCTCCTAATGCTGGGCTGATTTTGAGAAGCGCTGTTTTCAGAAGAGTGGTGGCCAGCTTTCCTGCGCCAACAAGCCATGGCATGTGTTTCTCAGAGGTGCAAAGCCATGGCAGGAGGTTCAACCGCATGCCAAAGAGAGCCACCCTTGAGGAGTCCAGGGGACATAGGTTGGTCACCCCTACTCTTGCGTTAGGATGCTCTTGGGTCCATACATGATGGGGTCTGGCCACCACGTGGTGTGGCTGTTCCTCTCAGGACAGCTTTGGGGGTGACTTGAGGCCTTGGAAGAAGAAGAGATACATGACGATGATACATTCATGTACAAATCAGCTTGCTTTGCACCTCTGCATACAGTGCTTGCCAAAGCCTGCAGGGTCATTGGAAAGGCAAAGCACAGCAGCAGTCCTCTGGGCTGGATCCTAGCATCCCAGAGCCATGTCTAGGCTGAAAGATGGCACTGCTTGAACCTCCTTCAGTGTAATTCAGGTGGTATAGTTCACCCAGAGTGGATATGATTGTCGTGGTACAGAAGGCAACTGTCTGCGTACGTCTGGTATGGGACTCTTAATTTGTTCCACTCCTTTCCCCAGCACTTCTAGCTGGGCATAACTGGGGTGGAAAAATGTATCAGAGCAGCTCCAAGTGCAGCTTAGTCTCTGCTCCTCCTAGGGACCAGATCCATCCTCAGCTGTGGTAGGCACATGTATCCTCAGGTATGCGGTGGGTGAAGGTGGTTTCCATGAAGTTGCTCAGCTATCTGAGACTTAGATATGAATCAGACCCTGTAGATCCCCTGTTTCTCCCAGGGACGTGCCCCAGATGGGACTTCTTCTGGTTTGACTATCTGAATGATACTGATAGAGTTTGTCCCCACTGTCTTGAATGTTGCACAAACACACTGAGAGCACAAAGTACCTCCTTGGAGGGCTCACAGACCTGCTAGCACAGGCTGTGGGTCTGCTGCATAAAGGTTGTGTTTAGATGAAAGCAGAAGACCTGAGACAGCTGAGGCACTGCAGGATCCTGGAGGAGATGAAGCAGAGGTTGTCCTTACTCCCAGCGAGCATCTGGAACTACCTGGAGAACGCTGGGGTAAAAGTGACCTGCTTTGGTCTTTACAGGGATGTGGGTCTGCCAAGTTGTCTATGAAAATGTAAAATGCATCTTCTTCTGGAGTGAAGAGGTAGTGCCGAGCCGGGGGTACCAAGGGAAACAGAGGTGCAATTGGAGATACGACTTCTCTCGCCAGTTCCCCGTATTTAAAAGTGGAGAATTCTCTCCTTTTACAGTTTACCTTCATATGACAATTTATGTGACAGCTTTACCTACACCAGAGAGCTTCTCCAGAGACAAATTCATACAGCAAGTCATCTGTGGATCAGGAGGTTATCAATGAAGAGTGAGTGTGGGTCAGATAACTGATGTCTGCTGCAATTTGCAATTACATACTGCATTTGGGAACACACAAGAGTGTTACTGTTGTTAAGCTTTGGGCTGGGCAGATTGATGGATGTGATTTGACTGAAGTTGTGTACAGGGTGATTACAATAAGGAGCTAGGAAATTAAATGAAAATGCTACTGGTTAGGAACCAAATGTAAATGATTTGTTTCTGTTCTTCAGAGCTATATGTATGTTGATTTGCATCTACATTGCCAAGGAAGGGTGCAGTGCATGGGAAACAGATTACACGTGCTGAAGTCAGATAAATGTGCTGTGGCTATAACTTATTGAGCAGAACCTCAGCTTTGACTACTGGGCAGGCAGGTGTTGCTCTTCAGAGAGCAGAGGTGGATAGTCTTGCTTATCAAGGAGAAAAATAGGATGGTGCATGGGCTGGTGGGTAGTGGTGGTAGTCGTGAAGGAGGAGACCTGGGTTCTCCTCTTGCCCCTGCATATGTTTGCTGAGTGCCTGCACCCCCCAGGGAAGGGGTCGATCAGTCACCAGTGCTGGTGATGGTCTGGGAGTGCAAACTGCTGGGGTTTTGTAGGTATTTGTTTAGGTATTGTTATGACTTTAAATGCAGGGAAAGTTCTGCAAATGCAGAATCAGGAAATCGGTGTGCAAAAGTGAAGAAAAGGATTTTAACAGGGATTTGTTTTGTGGTCTGAAAGCACAGCTGGGTAGTTGGAGGCCATGGTGGGAGAGAATGAGAGTTGTTATCAGAACCCGACTTCTGTGTATTAGTGGCAAAGTTCAAACCCAGACCTAAAGTCAGCTGCGGGGCGAAAGGGCTTGGACCTTACTGCTGCCCAATTTGGCCATGGAAATTGCTGCCTCTGCCCCTGCCCTGCTCTCTCCTTGATTCTTGTGATTTTCAAGTATGATCAGTCTTATTATTCATGAAAATTTGGGATGTCTGTCCCCACCAACAAATGGGATTCTGATAAAAGAGTCAATAAGGCTAATGTTTTCAGTCACTAAATTTGACTTAAAGCTGGCCTAGGAGAAAGGGAATTAATCTCTGAATACATTAGTTGATGAGTGACAGGAAAATATTGCAAATGATGTAGTTGGTGTATATTATTCAGTCACCTGTTAAGCTGGATGAATATTGGAAAAATGTTTTTTGCAAATGTATCATAATAATTGTCAGAAAAGAAAGAAATGAATAATATGCAACCATTTCCCCCGCAAATTGCTCCATTATGTATCTACAGAAGTAAAAGCTTCCTAAATCAGGGGTGGATTCAAAATCAAAATCTCCATCTGGGGCTCCCCAAGAGCTCTGCAAGGCATGGAGATGTGCTGACGGGGCAGGTGGGCTGGAAAAGCCTCCCCAGGGCTCCCTCTGTTATTTCTAAGTGAGTGTGTCTCCCCAAAAGCACACACCTCTTTTTGGGTTGTGGGACTGCACAGCACTGTTTCAGATCCGGTTTGCACAAGTCAGAGATCCACTGATGTGGTGTGAGCTGGAAAGTCTCTTTGCTGCAGCAGATTGGATGCTGCTTTCCAAGAGAAGGTTATATCTGCTAGTACAGGTATCAGAGTCTGCATTTGCCAACCGACGTGAAACTACTGCAGATGATATCACCAGGGTGATGTCACCTGTGTGCACAGCATGTCGTGCACCCCAGGGGCAGGCACTGGCTGGTCCTTGCTGGCCACCTCGCTATGAACACCAGCAGTGGCTCTGTGGCCACATAAGGGAAATCTGCACCTGACAGACCCAATTCTTACACACTGACAGCAAGTCTGGAGCAGGGGAAGAAGTCTGGGAAAATCAATGAGAATGACAGTTAGGAAAGGTAATAGATAATATTGGCAGATGGGAGAGCAATGGAGTAGGAAGAAGAGGAATAATCGATGAGGTAGTTCATAACGGAGATGGCGGGTCTCAGGAGGATGTCCAGGGCATGACCAGCCTCTGTGTGCTGCATCAGCTCCTTGCCAGAGGGACCCTCTATTGAGTTTAAGATTTACAGAAACAAGATTTCAAAGGCCAGCATACCAGCAAGACTCAGAACAGACTTAGAGATTTAGGTCAGATTTCCACTGGCTCCAGACAGGAATTGATGTGCTGACTCAGTTTCCTGAATGAAGGACATGATGCTTCTGCCTCCCTTTAACCTGCCTGCTTTGTGTGCAGCTCCTCAGGCTGTCGGAAGCCTTGAGATTTCTCCAAGGAGCCCAAAAGGAGCTGAGGAGAAATAGGACAGACTTTGTGCCCTGTCTCATGGAGCAGGGCACACACGAGCTCCTATTCCTGCTGGCTGGGTCCCTGCCACACATGTTTATTGTGGCTGTTGATTTCTCCTCTGAGCTGTGTCCCCTGGATCTGAAATGAAAGCAGTGTAATTGAATGCGCCACCATAGTGGCCAATGACAAAAAGCATTTTTCTGAAAGCATTTTTCCCCCCTGTTGCTGAAAGATTACATCTGATGTTATAAACCAGCATCACTCCCAGTTGGTACCACCACTAAGTAATTTACCCTTCTGGAAAAGCTTCTTGTTATTGCAGCGTGTTCACTGCAGACATCTAGGTGAAAATATTTCTTTCAAGCTAGAAAAAAAGATGACAAGATTTTTGTCTTGCGTTGTCCAATATTTCAAAACCCTTTGAGAAAAATGAGATCTAGATCCAGACCAAGATGGGGAGAACACCCATTACGAAGCTTGATTTTTAATATGAGAGAGAAGCAAGGGGAGCAGAGTGTTGGTGGAGAACAGAGGGGTGCAGGCAGCCTGGAAGGATGCTGACCCTATTTGGAATGGGCTTACATCAGGAAACCTTGAATTCTACAGTTCAAAGTGGGATCTGTGTAGGAATTTTGCCCAACTGCAGATGGGTATTTCAGAGGAAAGAAACCAAAGTTTCATCAACAATGCCTCAGCGATGTTGTGAGTCTACGCTGGGATATTTGTAGGAGAGGGGAGGTGTGATTCGACTACATTTGGTTGCCCTTAATGTCACCTTCCTTCACCCAAAGAGAAACTTTTCTCTCTCCCTACACACTCACGTTTACTTTCTCTTGCTCTTCTTTTCCCCAGGTACCTGGAAGCAATGCAAGATGTTTGTAGGACAATACCTAATGCTTAGAAATCTCTTCCTCCCCTGGGCTCTGCTTTGGGGATAGCTACCCCAAAACTGTACAATGCTCAGTGTCTGATACCCTCTGCTATATACAGACTAAAGCTGCAGGTCTCCCCTGTGTCTGGGTTGCTGTCAAAGACCTTTAAATCTTGGAGTCCTTCTCCAAAACAGGGCTAGCAGCAGGACACAGACTATCAGAAAATAAAGTCAGCATAGCTCATAGTTGAGGCATGCAGCAAAGTGTGCAAGTTTGCTCGGAAGTTGCCAGTGATGTCCAGCTCCCCTGCGGTGTAAACTGTACTGGCACGATGTCCGTACTGGAGCAGGCAGATGGAGCCAGGATATTGGCATCAGGTTCAGAGAATGCAAGACCCAATTTAGATCCAGATCAGGATCTAAACTGGAAAGGCTGCTTCTCCAGTTTAGAGCTGCTGACATCTCAAAGCCCTGTCTGCCTCCTGTGCTTCCCTCTGCTTTGGGATACATCCCCATGAGGGGTGACTTCAGGTCTCAGCTTCCACTTGGACCTTTCCCCGTGGTCCAGGGCAGGCTGTGCTGTCTTGGGGGCTGTTAATCCCAGAGGTACCAGCCTCATCAGACTGGCTGGGAGGTATGTTTGTTGGTTTTTGTATGCTGCTTTACTGAAAAGAGCAAGGGCTGTGGGAATACCAACTGCATGTGAGTCCACCTGTCAGACTATTCTTGTTAACTTTTGAAGAATTGGCCAATTTCAACACAATTTGACAGACAAGAGCTTTGAAAGGTAATAGATTTCTGAAAAGTGCTGTAAAAATAGCTGGACAGGTGAAGAAGAGGCTCTTCCATGGGCTCAGCTGAGAGAAAACCTGCACCATGAACTTGCATCTTGGGGGATGTAAAAAAAATCTGCTCAGGTGCTTTCCATAAGAAATTAGAACTTGGTAATTCTCCTGGCTACACAGGAACTTAAAGTGTGGGGGGCCTTTGTTTTTCAATTAAAACATGATGTGCCATGCTTGGGGACCTTGAGGACTATTGGAATTAACCCAAATTAAAGTGAACATTGGTAGGAAGAAGAATCAAGAAGGGACAAGACCATGTTCAGTGGGATTTGAAGACGATAATGGGAGTAGCCAATTCTAGGGGAAAATTAATAACTTGCAGTCCTAATACCTTCCATTCAAGGATGCTGTGGTGTCATTGTAGAAAATTAGTGGGTATCTCCATCACATTTTTACAGGTACAGAAGTGGAGGCACAAGGGCATGGAAAGTCTGTGCTAGGACCAGATGTGATCTCTGAGCCGCCTGGTTCTTGTCTCTGAGCCTCGGTCATAGGACACTTCATTTTCTCATAGTCAAGGAGAAGACAGAGGAAAAGGAAATGAAGAAGCTGTTGGTAGCTGTCATTTCTCATGAAAAACTTGAGTGGTGTTGTCTATTTTTATAATAGGTTTTATAGAAAGTCTGCCAGGATTGATTTCAAAACTGTAGAATTAGAGAATCTCTGACATCTCTAGGTCAGTTGTTCCAAAGGTTAATAATTTCTATTAAAAACAACCCTTTGCTTCTTACAGAGTGTTTTGAGATGGGGAATGAAAGCACAGTTCTACTTTCCTTGATGCTCTTTGCTTTGCTGGCTGCTAAAGTCAGAATTTCTTCCAGAGCCTCTGCATACCAACAGTGTGGATGCTAAATTTAATATTGCTCCCAAATGTCCAGACATGCAGGTGGCTGACCTTCACACCTGGCTAAATAAATCTGCTCTGCACTCCCTGCCCTATTAGGAGGTCATATGCGAAAGCCCAGTGGTGGGGGTGGCAGGAGCCTGCCCTCCTGGGGGAGTATTTTGCAAGCTAAAAAAGAAAGCTTAAAACCATCAGGATGTCCCTCTGTCTGAGAAAGAAAATCTATCAGAGATTATTCTGAGCCTTGTTCCCAATCAACCCGAGGCAATGGGAGAATTGTATGCTCCTGTGATTTAATCAAGACAGACACAGCATGGTCCAGCCATTCCTTGGAGGCTGGGATGCTGCGCCGTGCGTGTGGTATGGCAGCGGCAGCAGGGCAAATGAATCCCCCAAAGGCAGGAAACAGGGGCCTGGGTATATAACCTATCTGAAAAATGGTTACACTCTATACCCTGCTTCGCCTCTCCATGTACGAAATGGCCAGCTAATAACAGACAGATCCTCAAATCACTATTGAAGGTGTCGTGAGAGAACTGCCTCACTCTGCTAACTTTCAATAATCGGTGAAGCGATGGCAATAGAGTTTGTGCACTGCGGTGGAAGAGATCTATTAAGAGTCCTTTCCAAGCCCGTGCTGCTGGGAAGAACAGTTAATTGAAACTATAGTGCTTATTTTAATTGTGTCTGTCTGTAAGCTTTTGCTCGAATTGCTCTGTCAAGGTTGCTTCCCCACTCCGTTAGCTCTGCTCCTGACCTGGGTGATGCTACAGTGTCACTAAGTGTTTTTTACAGCAGATTTGGTTTTACTTTTGTGGAGTGCAGCAGGACTTCAGACCTGCACAAAACGCAATCCCTCAGCCTCTTTCCTGTGGAGAGACAGGACTGTCTTCATACTTTCCGCATCCCGTGCTTATGGCCTGGGGCTTTGTCTCCAGCCTGCAGAGCATCCCGTGTTCACCCTGAGCCAGCTCACTTCTCGCCTCGAAGGAGAACAGCACCTTGGCCCTGGTTTTGGTGCTCAGTAATCCAGACTCGGGGCCTTGCTGAGGCCATTCATCTTCTGGGTGCAGAGGCAGCATCTCTGAATGCTGCAGCACTGAGATGCACAAGCTCAGAGCCTGTTTGGGGTCAGACACAGCGTGGTTTGTGTGGCAGGTTTGGACTCAGTTAGTGGCCGTGGTGTGTACGGAGAGTGGGACAGCTGCCGAGATGGAGAAGGGTAGCTGGGAAGGGGACAACTTCAATACGGTTTTGTCCGCTAACTGCGGGGAGGGCTGTCACTGCTGACGCTGGCTAGCCAGAGCAGAAGAGATCAGGAAAAATGGGATGCTAGTGATTAAAGTGATCCTAGCAGACCAGGGCAATAAAGAGTGGTGTTAGAAGAGATACCCAAGCCAGAAGCCAGATTAGTGTGTAGTGAGCACTGGGGCAGCTGCAGCAGTGCTGGGGCCGGGGAAGCAATAATCCTCACGGGAACAGGCCGGCGAGAAGGAGCCAGGGCTCATCGCCATGGGCTTTAGCCCAGGGTTGTGCCAGAGCTGTGCTGTTTGCCAGGCTGCTGTAAAATAAAAGAAAGCCCAATGAACAGTTCCTGTTGAGAAATCCAATTTGTGCTGGGGAGGTCAGAAACCAGGCTGCACTGCAGGTCCCCTTGGTGGGTGCTACTTTTCCAGGACCTGATCTATGGGGGAGAGATGAATGCCGAATTTTAATAACTACAGAGGCAATGTTAATGAGTGAAGTTTATCAGTGCCCTGTGTTAGTCTAAATCTCCTTGTTTGGCCATTCCTTCTTTCGGTTAAACAATCATTTTGCCTTTCAGAAGGGCTTGGCTGCTGGTGTGCTGAGCAGGAGCTGGGAGCCCTGGGCTGTACTGCTAGCCAGACCTTGCACTGCTGGGGGGGCTTTGCAAGTCACGTCACCTCTGTCTTTCCCATTTTCCTGGCATGAAGTGAAGGCGACGGTATGACGAGGGCTTCGAGAGAGAAAATTCACCATTAAGCATGTAAGTGGCAGTAGCTATTACGTTGCTGGGAGGGAGATAGGTTAAACCAAGGGAGGTACCAGCTGGTGGGGTCAGGCAGCCATACCAACTGGGGAAACTGCCCTGGGGGGCTCAGCTTTGCTCCTCAGTTCCTGGACCCACCCTTCCCCTGCAGAAGAATGAAATGAGCATTCAGCATGCTTGCTTCCCTACGCAGGCTAGCCCCAGTGCTTGTTTTTACTGTGCTGGCAGTGTGAAGGGGACTTAGTGTAAATTAAATTGAGTGTAAATTATCCTTATTTCAAAGGCGCTTCGCAGTGCCAAGAAAGTATAAACTGGTTTTAAGGCTACATTGGAACCAAGCTTGTTATTTTAAAAATCTGATCACCTTGAGCTTGGGACCCCTGGGAGGTTTCAAAAGTCTCCAGCAGAGTCTCGCTTTGTTTGCATGGATTAAAAATGTAAATATATTTAGGCTATGAATGCAGAATGGGGAGAAAAGAAAAGATTAAAAAATATTATGCATTTCCGATTTTTAGATTTATGCTCTTCCTCATAAAAGTGTGAATGACATTTATTTGGCTGGCTGCATAATCCATGTTAACAAGACAATTAGTATGTGCTGAAAGTTATTATTTTCCTCGGCACGTCAAAGTCAGGACTGCTGCTGGATTTGGAATGGAGCCTTGATTCATTTCTTCTTCATGGTAAAAGATAATATTGAATTTTTCTCCAAAGATCTTGGCAGCATGTAATTAATACTTTTTTTTTTTTTTTTTTTTTTTAATGCCTTAAATAAAATGGAGCAAAACACAACAACCTGACTGGGGAAAAATTCAGACAGAAATTAACATTTCTTCTTTAATCATGCATTGAGTGAATCCCATGCTTCTGAAAGGCAGCAGACTGACAACCATGGATGGCTGCAGCTCTCTTCTTGTTCATGGAGCAGGTACAGGACTAGCAAAGGCACTATGTTTTTTGCAGGCATTGTGACGTGTCTCTAAGGGGTAACTTTGCTGGAGTTTCTCACTTCTGTTGGAACTGGCTCAAAACCATTTGGGTGGCAGAATCTGGAGTTCAACAAAGCCCCAAATGCTGCTGCATTAAGTGATTGTGTATCACTTAAGCTAGTGCATAAATACTGTGGTCACTGCTCATTTCTGTTCAGGTGTGACAGTCTATGCCAGGGCTCCTTGTTAGGCTGCTGCAGGTTTCTTATACAGCAAGACTCCAGTTAGTTTACCAAGGCTTGTGTCTGTGTATGATAGGGGGCTTACAGAAGGCCATTTTAAAGAGTGTTTTTCACTTTTCCTTTTAACTTTTCCTGCCTTTCTCTCCCTTCCACACACTGTACACCGCCAAGCAGGGATGCTGCCGCCCTGGCAGCAGGCAGCTCATGGCGGGGTCTGCTTGGCTTCAGAAAGTTTTGCAGCCACAGCTGAACCTGAGGCTGTTGCATCAAAAAGACCTGAAACGTTGAATTTTACAGCTCCTCTGGTATCTGCTTTCAGCCAGCCTTGGAGGAGGACAGCCCTTCTCTTCCGTGCCCAGGAGAGGTCGGGGTTGCAGCCGGGGCTGGAGGCAGTGCGTGAGCAGGGCTCAGTGCCTGGGGTGCAGAATGGGGCTAGAGGCATTTATTTAGGAGCTCCTCTGAGCATAAAGCTGTGGGGTTGCTGGGGAGCATGCGAATGACTGTTTCTCAAATTTCATGTTCTTTTTTAGTATAGGACTTTGGATCCTAGCAGTAGGTGGAAATGAAACCTCTGTTGGCTAAGGAGTGGTGGCAGCTGAGGCTGGGAGGAGGCAAACACTGGAAATCCAGAAATGCTCCATTTTAGCTTATCCATTTCATCCTGTAGTCACTGACTCTGTCCTGTTCCTTCCCATGACTCTGCCCAGAGTAAGAGCAGTGGTGCCATGGAAGGGAATCGAGATTGAACAGCAAAGGAATTGCTTTATGAGCAATTTGTATCGAAAGGGAAACAAGAGTATAGAAAAATAGGGCAGTTGTTGCTGGGTCCATCGCTGGTGAAGCTGTGTGCCCCTCTGGTATCTGGTACCCGAAGTGGTGGTCACTCCCTTTGGGGAACAAGGCTGCTGCTGCTGCTGGGGCACAGCCAGGGAGGTGGGGATCATCCTTGTAGACTTGATTTCTAGCTCTGCAGTTGGTTTCCTCCAGGCATCCCTGGTGTCCCTCTGCCTTGGCTTCCCCACTGGCAACAAGGGCAAGAGCAGTTTTCTGCTTTCTCCTGGGAAGAGGCAGAGAGCAGCTCATTAGTATTTGCGAGGCAGAATGATGAACATCCCTGGAAAGACCAGGAATAATCAATTGTGGGGGCTGGAGGGGTGCAGTAAATAAGGCAGAGGTTCCCCATTGAATGACAACGAATTTAAGCACTGAATAACTCTTCTGTTCCCCAAGCAGTGTCTATCCTATGCTGCAGATGAGGAAGGGGTCCTGTGGATTAAAAAGTGTGATTAAATCCCAAAACATCCTTCATCCAGGTGAAGGGACTGGGAGGACAGTCCAGCAATTAATGAGGGGAGAGCCCGGCAGGACAAGGGGACAGAGCAGGTCTGCACGTACAGAGCTGGTCCCACCCACCACAGGTAACGCTGCTGCCTCCAGGAGTGCAAAAGCAGGGTGAGATGGGGCCGACTAGCTTTGACAAATAGCAACTGTGGCAGGGAAATTGATGAAAAACTTCAGAGAGGTGAAAAGATTTAGGGTTAAGTATGAAAAATGTAAGTGTTCATGGCAGCATGACAATCTTCACAGCCATATTTCAATTCCTAGATGAGTGTTTTATTTAGGAAGGTCACTGATCTCCTGGCCAGCCACCACGAATATGTGGCCAGATTTGCCCCTCTTGAAGCGTGGAGGCATAAACAGAATTGCAGCATATGTTTTCTTTTCATTCAAAACCAACTCCTTTATCGGTCTTTCCCCATCTCCCTGCAAATTGTTTGTTGATGAGGGACTTTAATTGCTCCAGAGCCGATCCTCTGGGTACAGCTTAATTCCTCTTATCTGGCATCCCAGTGCATCTGAGCTTGGCTCGCTCCAGACCACAGTGAACTTGTTTAAGCCATTAACTGCGACAGAAGCAAACGTGAGCCTTTCGAGAAATGCTGTTGGATGACATGCACACATCAGCCTCAAATAAAGGTTAATTTTATTTATCAGGAGGTGAGATTAAACCACTTTAGCTGGTAGCTGTTGTTCTGGGCTATACTACCTATCATGAGCATTGACACAGAGCATTTCAGGAGCTGTGATTTCTGTGTTTTCTCTTGCTGTTCAAACACTAGAATAAATTAGGACCCAACAACCCTAAATGTAAATAATTCCTACAGGGTTTTTTTTGTCATATCTCGGCCAATCACCGTTATTATTTTCATAATTATGCCATTCTCCATCTGCTTGATGGAGTTAATGTCTCACTTTGTCAATCACTGGCTCATCTTCCTCCAGCATCTCAGCAACAGGCAGCCAGAGTATGCAGAAATTAGGCTATTTTCCAGGCTTTTAAATGACAGCTTTTAGTGCATGTGTGTTCATCTTTGCGTGTATTCATTGACTGGCTCCTCAACTCTGCCTCATCGAGGAAAGATGTGGGTGCATGAGGGGCTGAATCCTGCGTCTCACCATGCTGATATTTCATGGTGCATTTGGGCAGAGCTGCAGTGTTGTTGATACAGCAGAGTGGGACTTGTCTCTCTGGCTCCTCCCCCCCCCCCCCCCCCCCCCAAAAGGTGACACCCCTCCCCAAAAGGCAAAACCAAGGAAAGGCCTGCTGGGGCATGGCTAGAGGCAGGCAAGAGGGTGCATGAGAGAGAAGCAGCTTTGTGCACTGCCACAGGAACTGTACTGTGGGGCTTGGCCCCTATTTTCTCATTTATGTGATAATAGCCACAGGCCTCAGCAAGAAGTGGGGTGGGGGCAAAGTGCTGTCAGGTGTCTTGTTGTTGGGTGCCTCCAGCAAGGGCCGGTTCTTGGTGTCCCATCTTTTTTAGGTGGAGAACAGCCCTCTGTGCTTTTATCCTCCTATGTTTTACAGGCTTCAGCCTCGCCATCAAGGAGGGAGAAAAAAGAGAGGGCAGGGTCACCACGCCTGGACTGTGGGCTGGGTGGGTGAGCAGGATTTAAATGTGCTGCTAATCACAGAGCAGCTCAGCACTGGCTGTAAAACTTGCTGGAAATTTGGGCAAGAACCGCCCAGGCAGGCCCCCCTGACCTGGGACTGATGCCAGCAGCACTCTCCTGCATCCCAGCCATTGGGCTGGTGGGGGGGACAAGAGGTGCTCCTCCACCTCGTAGCAGGGTAGAGGGGTTATTAACAGCATCCTCATGCTTAGCCAGGTGGGTACTGAGCATCAGAAGGTTCAAATGGACATGAATGAAACTGGACAGGGAAACCACTGTGTGGTGTAGCCCGGCTGTGCCAGCACATCACTGAGTCAGGCTGTACAAGATCCTCAGTGGATCCTAATATATCTTGCGTGTCTCCAAACCTCATTACTGTGGTTGAAGTGCAGAACCTGTACAGCACCCAAGCTGGCTCAATTAAGCTAGTTTGTGTAGCTCTGCACAGACATACCCTAAGGGGGAAAGCACTGATTATTTGTTCTGCACAGCAGTTTGGTTACCTGTAAACAGGCATACAGCCTGCTAAATGCTTCCATGGTAATGAGCTGAGGCCGTTGCGTAATTAATATTTCAAACATTCCCAAGCTAGATTGATATACTGTAAATGAACAGTGTCAGATGACAACAGAAATTAGATGAGGAGCAGCTGGAAGTGATCTGCTTGTATTTAAGATCCAGCACTGCTAGGAAACTGCTTTTATTAGCAGCAACTTGAAAAAACTTCAGGGATTTTCGGAGAGGTATATATACTGGGTGAGAAGGTGGGGCTCATCTTCTTGCTCCCCAGTACGCACCATGAAGACCAGATTCTTCGTTAGCACAAGCCAGCATCACTGTACAGTGTGGTGCCAACCACGTTCATCAGCTGCATGTAATTGGCCTGTGGTTTGGAAATTGCATGCAGGGTTTGGGGGCAAAGGAGCTCTTTCTGAAATTCATAATAAAATGAGGAATTGGGTATCTGAGCACAGAGATTTGAATTTCAAGTGAGGATGCTCCTTTTAATGAAAGGTAGGATTTCTTCAGTGATTACTAAGAGTTACAATTTGTAGGTTCCCTGAGCAAAAAAATACAGCTGCACCACCCACATCCTAGTGATAAATTTGCCTATTTCTCTTAGTTGTTATCCATCTTGGTATACAGTTTGCAGTTCATTTTTGGCATGTTATTTGTAGGTTGTGGATTTAGTTCCAGATCTTTGATCGCTAATAGATTATTCAGTTTAATACTGTGTTTTGTATTGTGTTTTGTGTTGTGTGTATTATACCTGCCTTGAATATTTGCCAGATTCACATTATTTACTTCAGAGGAGATGCTATGTCCCCTTCAACCTGAGTGGTTAATGAAGTTTGAAGGCTGGCTGATTTGTTTCTGTCAGGATGAGAAAGCAGTGATATGTAGCAGCTACATCTTCTGTGTAGCCTTGTTTTTAATCATTCACACACACACACACAAAAAGGAAAATGCACATCCGCCTTGTTTCCTTAAGAGCAATAGAGATAATTCAAGCAGATTCTTAAGCCAGAAATCAACACGTCTGCCACACCAGCGAGTGCTGTGACCAGAAAACTAAATCTCTCAAGACCCACATTTGCGACTTCTCTTGGCTTTCTGCCTCTGGACCACAAAGCATGCAAGCAGAAGGGCAGCTCTCTGCCCTTGCCTGCCTCCTGCCCGCACCTCCTGCAGTCTCCCAGGCTGCCAGCATCCTCGCTGATGAAGGTCCTGACTGGCAGAAGGGCTCTCTGACAGGCTGGCCAGGTGGTCCAGATTGCCTGGCAGAGACCGAGTGTGAGTCTCAGTGTCCTGGAGAAAGTCTTCAGGATGCTTGTTTTGTATCAGATTTTGGAAAAGGCAGCTGGAAGATGTCATTGTTCCATATGACACCATCTAGAAGACAGGATTTCTTGTCTCTCTCTATCATGGCCAGCCCTGAATATACTCTTTTAGCACCATTATAGGACACTGTAGACTGCTTTTCTTCTGATAAAATATATTCTGTTCAATTTTGAATATACACCTACTCTATTCACTATGTGTTTGATACTTGGGGGTTTCACAGGGGTCTGTGACTATTCCTGGGTCCAAAATATACCTGGTAGCAGCCATTAGCCACCTGGATTACAAATTCTGTTGGGAAACAAAACAACTCTTTAGTCCTTTACAAGGCACAGCATCAAAAAGAGGTAATTTATTTTCAGTTTGGATGAAGAATGCTTGTAGGAGAGAAACCTCTATAATAGTAAAACTCATTTCAAAAAAGGAAGAGGAAAATATTCCCTTTATGAAATGTAAACTCCCTGCTGTGAAAAACTATTGAGGCAAGTAGATGAGTAAGATTATAAAAAGGATTAGATATGGATTATCCAGGATTAAGGCAATGAACTCTCTTGGATAAAATTCACAAGAGGTTTTCATCCTGATATGTTTGAGGTCCTAGATAAACTGTTACTTCTATGTATGAAAAAGCTCCCCTCTCCTGCATTGCAAGGACCAACAGATTGTTTATGTTTTCTCCATTTCATTCTTAAAAAACCCCAAACTCCCGAAGTGAACAAGGGCTGAGTGTAAAAACCTCGTAACAGCGAGTGGTAATACAGTACCTGATGACATTCAATGTAGTTGAATATGAAGTATGCACATGATGAAAAAAACAGAACAGTGTTAACTGTATATGTATACATACATATAAAGATACATACATGTATCTATGTGTATGTATACTCTGATGGTCCTTGACCTGACTGGTGCCCTGAGGAACAAGATGTTCGTCTTATAACAGAGAGACCCTAAGAAAGTGTAAGCTTGGTGCTCAAGAGCAATCAAAGAGGTGAGTCAAGTGTGAGGAATTATCAAGGAATAAGCAGAGAACAAAAGAGTTATGGCACTATGCAAACGACTGCTGATCTCCCTCTGAGCCCAGCAGCCGGGTCTGGCTCCCTGCTGCAGGATGTCCAGCAAGGCTGGGCAAGGGGCACAGAGCAGATTTTCCTGAGGGACCAACAGCAAAGGGGCTAAGGAGTCCAACCTGGAAAAGAAAAGGTGGAGGGGAGATGATAACAGAGCTCGAGAAAATCAGAAGTGTCTTGAATTGGGAAGACAGGTTCACTGCCTCTTCTAAACCCATGCAGACTCAGACTAAAACAGCTGGTTCAGAAAATCCCAAAGAAGGGTTTGCTTCAGGCAGTAGATTGCTGAGGTGTGGAGCTCCTGGGCACAGGGCACTGCAAAACAAAAACCTGGCATTAAATTGAAAAAGTTGATTTAGCAAAACTGTATGGAGGAAAAATCACAAAGGGCTTCCCATGCTAGAGATGCTGTCCCTGGCTCAGCAAGCCCTTGAGCCAGAGGCTGCAGCAAGTGCAGCACCAGTCCCAGGGCCATCTCACTGCTTGTCCTCTTCTTACATGCGTCCCCATGGCACCAGTCAGTGGTGGCTGCAGGAGATGGAAGAGCCAGATCAAGGCTGTTGTGTGGTGCGGGCATGGATACAATGCAGCTAACAAGCTGTACCCCACTGTAAAGGAAAGGGTCTCCTAGACTTCCAGCACTGTCCTGCTAGAGTGGAGCTCCATTATCCCTGTATAATATTACAGAGCTTTAATCCACAGCATCGTCTTTCACAAGTGTTTGGTCTTAAAGTAAATTTGGAACTGCAACAGTCCAAGCTATCAGCTCCATCCCTGTTTCTAATAAAGGAGCTATTGCTTGGTTGTAGACAATGAAAAATAATTTTCAGATGTTGCTGCTACTCTCAGCAGGGTGTAATAGAAACTCATTATCGTTCACAAGTCTAACTTAATTACATTTTTTCTTGAAGGATTTTATGCTGGCTCAGCAGGAAGAGGGGCTCATCTAAATACATTCACAGGCTGCCTTCTCAAAACGTAGTTATATCTATGGTAAACACCGAAGAAAAGTAGGGAATTACTTTAGGACCTTCTTTTGATCAATGCAAGCTGCAGCAGGAATCCAGCAGACCCACAGGAAACATTATTATGCCCAGTATCTGAACTGATAGACAATGAGATGTTACCTTGCTTTTTCCATGCTCGTTGCTTTCATCAAACGGTCAAAAAGTCTGAAAATTAGTAATTTCTTCCCTGGTCAAATCTTGAAGGCATTACTTGGTTTATTCTTAAATTCCCTTTGCAGAAGGCAATTTTCCTTCACAGAAGGCTCAAGGCATTAATGAAAATTGAAAGAGCAAAAGAAAAGACATTGGAATGCAGTTTAGGGTGATAAAAGCATTCTTTGGTTACCTATAGATGATGTCTGAGTATAACTTGGCACTGGACACACTGCGTGTGTGAATGGGTGTTTGTATTTTTGTTGTGTGGTTAACATGGGGTGCATTGCTGCAGGTCACTGGGCAGTTAGGTGTTGGGAGCCCTTCTCCGAGGCCAGGACCACCAAAGGCTGCTCCCTGCATCCATGCTGTTGTACCAGGTCCCTGCATGCCATGATCCAGAGGGTACACCAGGGAGCTGAAAATACCCAAACACAGCATGCCTTTGAGCATTTTATTCACGGGTTAGCTGTTGTGAGGGCCAGCACAGCTTCACAAAGCTGCTTTCTAGGTCAGCCGGGGAGAACTCTGCAGTCTGATCCCAGCCCAGCAATTACTGCTGCTTGGCATGGGTTTGGGTGGGTGGTCATAGCCTGCACAGCGATGGCTCAGAGCGGATGAACTTTGCAGGCAGGCTCCAAGACAGGAACAAAAAAGAGGTGAAAGGAGGCAAACTCAGCCATATAATTAGCTGTATAATTAAACTTTCTCTGGGGCAAGGAACTCTGGGCCAGTTTTGCCTCCTGTGAAGTGCGGTGACACCTCCAACACCTCTGACTAAGAGAAAAAAAAGCAGTGCCTTGGAGTGTTTCTCCGACAGGGGACACAGATATAGAAGCCGTTCCTGTTGCAGGTTTAGCAAGTGTCTTTGGGGTTAAACTGGAAGGATTTAGCCATTGATATGGCATAAGGGGTTGCCTAGTAATGCATATGGCCCCAGTGCGGGAGGGAGAAAGTCTGAAACAAAGCAAAAGTAATTAAACAGAAGCAAAGCAGGCAGCGCTTCTCTGCTGATAATCTATGCAAATGACAAGGTTTCTTGTTTGGACAATCAATAAACCAGCCCATTCCATTTTATTTTTATGTGGTTGCACGTACTGCTATATTGTGATAGAAACATTGCAAAGAATTGATTCACAGATAGAAATGTATCTGGGTTGCTTGTGGTTTATTAAGAAGATCAAGATAACAAGTGCTGCATTATTGATCAAACCCAGAGGGACACTTCCTTTTTTTCTGCTTGTCAATGAAATCCCGTCGTAATTATTTTTTCCCTTTTCTCATTCTTCCTTTCCTCTCATCCCTCCCTAAATCTCTGGAGATGCAGTAATGAAGTAAGTGCAAAAAATGTCATTCAGGGCTGGTAATGGGCAGGAGAAGGGTAGAAGAAGGGAGACAAGCAGACACACTGCGAGGAAAGAATGCATTTGCCAGCATGTACAGGAGTGCTAATGCTCTTCATTGAAGCTTAACAGGGACAGAAGCTTAACAGGAGCTGAAGTAGCCTTTTTTGTTTGCACTTCAGAAATCTTTCACTGCGGGTATAAATCTTTATTTACAGCATAATCAGGCCTGCCTACAGGGTCCTCTGCGGAGCTGGATTTACCAAGCATTGGGATTGCTGTAGGCAATGGGAGGGGAGAGCTGGTGGTCTGCTAGGTTTAGCAGAAGAAAAAAGGGGGTCTTTCCCCAAGGCCTTGCAAGGAGACTGGTCGGTGTGTGAATATCAGTTATGACCATGGTGCAGCAGTTTTTGGGACAAGCATGGAAAAAAGATATTTCTTGGCTCTTGGCTGGAGAGATGGGCTTTGAAACAAGACCAGCATATAGTTGGGCAGGGCTTGGTGAGTCCTACTGCCTCTGAGTCCCAGATGAAGCTTTGATCTTCTGTGTCCGTCATCACATTCTCTAAGTGAACTTTTTCTGACCCATCAGTATGCAGGTCATACAGAACTGGGCAGGTTTCAAGTGCACCTTGTCCTCTCTGCCCCATCAAGATTTTGCTCCTCCTGTGAGCTGGAGGTCTTGTCAGCAGTTCAGAGAGGGTAGACCCTATAGTTTTTCTATTCCTAACTTTTGCATGTAGCTGTGGGTACCTTGGCTGCACTTTCCTGATGACCGGTACTCCTTGAGGATGGTCTCTAGCTCTGCGATCAGGCTGGAAAATTCCAACTGCGTAGATCTGCAGTGAAGAAAACCATGAGACTCTGGGATAGGCCAGTTGTCCTGTCCTTCATGGTAGTGTCTGCCTGAAGTGTCCCACAGGTGTTCTTAGAGCAAATCAGTTAGGATTTTGTAGGCCATCAAAAATTTGGGCTGATTTTCCTTTTCTTCTATGTCTTTGCTTCCCCTTGCCTTCCTCTCCCAAAACCAAAAAGAAACTCACAATTCAGCCAATTTATCACAAATCAGGGACCACATCAGCTGCACGACTCGCTGTTGCTGTACAACCCCTGGCCACGTCTGTGCTGCTTTTTCAGCTCTCATGCCGAAGCCTGGAGCCTGGGGCGGCCATGGCACATCTGCTCCATGCTGCCAGGGCCGTGCCATGCACAGGGAGCCAACGAGAGGTCCCAGCTGGCAACAGCGTCTTCGAGTCTCCTGCTCCAGCCTCGGGGACTGTAGGATGGGAGGAAGCCTCTGTTAGTGCTGAGTTTGCTTATTCATACCAATTTTTCTCGTTGGTTATTAACATAGTGGATTTCAAGTTCTTTCTGGGAAAGCAGGTTGTTCTCCCAAAGCTCCTTCAACAGTGTGCTTGTACTTATCCCCGTGATTATTGCCTCCACTGACACATTACTGTCAGTTAATCTTTAGCTTGAGAGCTAATGCTGACCTGGAGTTGGAGGAGCGTGGATACCACGCGCACTGCTGCTGTAAAGGGGATGCGGCAGCTTATTGAAAACCTCCATTCCCCTCCCCATGGCCAGTCTAGTTGGCAGTCCTGCTTAAGCACGACTTGAATGGCTTTTCCACTTGGAGGCCGTGGGACATGTTCCTGTCCTTTCTATTCAACACAAAATCTTGTGTACTCAGCATATTATTTCCTTCTTGAATCCTGCACCTGCCAAGGGTGCAGCCTGGGGCTCGGTGAGACGGCGCTCCCACGCGCGGCACCAGCAAGGGCTGCCTCTACTCTGCAGCCGCTGTTCTTCCTCCTGCTGCCTCTATTTGTTGTTCAGTTTGTACAGGCTAAGTTTTCCCACCACATACATCCCACAGTCCCATAAAATTTAAAAGACTTGCCTGGGCGTAATTGGGTTGTGTTTTGTTTATATAACCACACGAACAACACGTTCAAGATACTAGGACAGCAAAAAGTTGAGCATAACAGAGTTAGGAAGAGGCCAGAATTAAACTGGTTTGTACAGTTGCCTTGTGAACATTCACGTTATGACCATCTTTAATTGCATGATTGTGTTTAAAAGCTCCCTGCTAGCACTTCACGTCCTTGCCAGGGAGATGAGATGCTCTAACGGTCCCAGTAAAAGCATCACTACCTGGTTTAGTTATATTTTTAACATAGGAATGATTTTGTTTGTTTGTTTTCTCTTGTTTTATGAAATACCTGACTCATTTTGATTGAGCTATTTCAAACCTCTTTAGCCTGATATAGGCACTCAACATATAAAATTCTAACCTTGTAGAAAATTTTGCATTATAATCCAATGAAAACAGATCTAAGAAGGGGCACTTTTACTGGGGAGTGCTTCTGTGCCTGATGGTGATGCATGTGGCCAACAAATATGATTTATTTACTTATAGAAGAAAAATACAGGCCAATGTTGGAGATCCAGAGTTCCCCTCTTACTTGAGAAGTGAAAGACAAGTACTGGAGTAAACCAAGGGCCAGAAGCTCATAACATGACAGAGACGGATGGCACTGCGTATCAGCCTTCTTGCTAGGCCCAGACTGGCACTAAAATTTAAAAGGCTTGTGAGAGGTGTTAAGACCCAGTGGTTACTCTAGGTTTGTCCCACTGTCAATGAAGCAGTTGGGGATTTCTGTAATTCACAATGACACTCCTAATTTAAGTGGATATGACAGGTAGGTAGACTTACTTTTGCCTAAGCAAAATGACTACAATATTTCCTACAGCAGCACCAGCTTTACTTGCAGAGGTGGGAGAGGGCATGAATCAGAGAAGATAAATTTTATATTCAAAGGTAGTCTGGCAAGTTCTTATGGCACTTAATAGCTGGCATACTCCCACTGCAAGGGAAGCAGAAAGCAAATTCAATCATTTATGTTGCAAAAATCCCACTGCTCTTTATTATGTGCACAGATGGTGTCTCAGGAGCTTTGCTGCCAGTGCTCTGCATGCCTAATGCCAGGCAGGGAGCATTGCTTTTCCAGCCCAGGTGACAGTGGGAAAGCTCCTTTTTTCATTTGCTAGAACCATGTGGACTTACAAGCTCTCCTATTTTTACATTTCATTTAAACCAACCTTCCACCAAAAAGTCAAAATATTACTACAGACCACATTTAAGAGAGATGAAGGCAGAAGTACAAATGAGAACAGATTATGCACCATGGAGGCAAAAAGCTATTGCAAACGGAACAACAAGTAGAAAAGTATTGCAGGACGTCTAATACAATGGGAAACGGAGTTGCTTTGTCTTAGATCCTTTCACAGATATGGAGACTTTTAAGGGTAAAATGTGGAATCAGCTAGATTTGTGGAAATATTTCAACTCCAGGAATGGAATAATCTCACCCAACGTCTTTGTGTTTTTTGTGAAGGCTTCTTAAAGCAGCAACACCTGCAAGAACCGCATTTCTGCAGCTATTTATAAATAGCCCTAGTCTGGCCTTTTCTAATAAGCACCACCTTTCTTGAGCCGATCACTCTTTGCTGTAGCAGCATACTGCAAACTTACTTTACTTCACTGCTAGCTAGGTATGGGATAGCCATCTTAGTAAAAATTACAGGACTGTAGAAAGGTCAGATCTGCTCAGCCTCTTTTTACAAGTGCCACACTAAGACTACCACTTACTTTAAGCAATAAAACTCTCTGTAGGTTTATGCTTTCCCACTCCAGCCTAAAGCTCTTCTAGCACTTAACAGCTATTGTGTTATGATATACAGCACCACTAGGACACTGCAAAGCACTGTCCCAGGTTCATAGGTAGGAGAAAAAGCCACAAAGGACCTAGCTGGCTTTTCAGAATCACAGATCTTATCTCAAAAATGCTTTGGACCAGTAGAATTTAACTCCAAGGTCCCCCAGCTGACAGAATTTGCTGAGTTCATGCTGATAGAATAATTACTGTCAGCTGATACATTTGGGGGCTTTTTTAAAAAAAAAAAACAACACAAAAAACCCAAATGAAAACCAGAGGTGACAAATACCATCTTGCTGTAGCTGGTGGGCTTTGTCCTTGCCCTTAGGCTGTGTGCTGTTGAGCGGAACTATGCTTCAAAGTGGAAGCTGCAAATGGCCAGAAGTCCCAGGGTATGTGGAATAAGAGTAGATATTTCTATTTCAGTGCATGTGTCTGGAGTGCCTGCATATTGAATATGTTGGAGGTCATGGATTTAATGTGTATGACATGTACCAGACTATGGGCCAACTGAGATACTGACTGCAAAGGATTTCAGGTAGAATTGCTTCTGTTGCAGAGCATCTGACCCTTGGTCAATTGAAAACCAAAGGATTTCACCAAACCACAGTGCCTCTGAGCTGCCTTCATCTTCTACAGCTGGGCCAAAGTAAAAGTGAGCTCCGTGGGAGCATCACTTTGAAAAACAGACATCAGGTTCTTGGCTCACGAGGGCTTGTGCCTCTACTTCCCATGGACTTCGGCATGCTTAAGCACTCAGGTTTTTCTGATAATCTAGACCTAACTGTCTCAAAGTTGAACATCCATGGAGTCAGAACTTACTGAGAGTTTTGTCCTAGAAGTTTTAATTTTCCCACCTTGAGTTTAAAGGGCCCTTGCTACAGAACTTTTCAGATTTCTCTGCTGATCTTAATTAATCAGTCCTACTAGACAATTGCAGAGCACACTATGGATCTGTGGTATTTCTATATTTAGTGATTGTTGCTATGATCGGTGCTTTATTTTCCTCATTGTCTTCCTTACTGCTTTACTGTTGTTTGTGAATTAAAAAGGCCAAAGTGAAGAGCAGTACTTGTTAGCCATGCTCACGTTGCCCTGATGCCCTGGAGAACCGAAGGGGATGCTCAGAGAATTGAGGGGTGATCATTTGTCTTAGCGTAATAATTCTGCTGACTTCTGAAAGAGGTTTAACATTTCCAGCCTTTCACCTTCAACAATACCAGCAGAGCTGACCTGGGAGGCTGGCCCAAAGGAAGCTAATAAGATAACTTGCACCGTGAAGCTGGAGGAGTCGATAATAATGAATATTTAAGTGGCAGAATTTTCCACTGCCACCACTGAACTTTTTTTCTACTAATTACTGCCATTAATAAAGTCCTGCCAACACCTGAGTAATGAGGACTCAGCACCAACTTTACTTAAACTATGGCCTTTTGTTTTCTTGGTTGTGCAATACGTGTGACAATTGCCAGGTTGCTGAGCATGGAGGTTTTAAAGAGATTAATAGAATATGGGAACAGCCTTACAAGAAGTCCATGCTGATGAAAATAGAAATTCTTATTGAAACTAATGTCTTTTGGAGTTCAGTTAAATGCTAGTTCTGCTGGTCTCCTGTCGGATGTTCAGAGGGATGACAGATTTTGTCCTCTGCTTTCTAGGACAACTCTTGACTTTTGAAATAAGAGTATGGAAGAGTTAACCTGAATTTGCTCATGAGTCCTATCTTCTCCCTGCAGGAATAGGGATATCTGCTCCGGAAAGAAAAGAAGTGAGGACACTTGATGCTTTATGGTTGTAGTGTTGGTGGCTCTCTGCCATATAATAGCAAATGGTAAAGAGCTGGAGCTTTGTTTTCTGCTGTTGGCAACCAGAATGAAGTTTTTGAATTATCTTTTTTCAGTTTGACTTACTGTATGCATCACTTTATGAGACGAAGTGCTGGCAGGAAGGAAAAAATCTCCCTTTGCTTTGTGCAGAGTTCTTGGTTGAAGCTCCTATCTCATCTCCACCTGACTGACTCTTTTTAGACAGTTTAGACAGAGATGAAATTCCCACAGTGCATGCAAGAACTTCCCCTGCCCCTAAAGACATATTACCACAAAGGGTGCTTCATTGTTTAAAATTAGCTTTGTTACAGCTTATCCATAAATCTTATTGAAGAGGCAGCTTTTAGCTGTAGGACCACTGTTTTTTCTCATGCTGTTAGCTGGTGAGTAACAAGTTACGCTGAGTCAAATGCTTCAATACTTGATCCTCTTGGGGACAATGCTGTTCCATTTTGAGTGCTGGAGTGGAGATGTTGTGGGAATGCCTCCCATCTGAATTTTGTAGGGCTTCAGGGGAGTCTGTGCAGAACAAGCTGAGAGCTGGAAGTCAAATCCTTCACTCGGGAGCAAATCTGAATCCTTTGAGAGTGTGGAATCACTGTCACTCTTGAGAAAAGTTGAGGGTGTGATTGCAGAACCAAAAAGTCAGCGTGACTCTGAGAGATGATGTTTGGGGCTGTGAATTTCAGTCGATACCAGGCTCTGGCTTCTATCATTTTAGAGTTGTTTCATGTTTAAACAGTGTAATTGCTGTTAAACGCAAGTTCTCTCCGCTTTAATAAAAATAGCACCACATTAACCTAACGAGTTTTTACAGGTGGGATTGATAACATTTATTAAAGGGCTTATATAATGTGTTTGTCTGCAATAAAAAATGATAGGACTCTATGACCTGAGAGGCCTTTCTGGTCCTGGTGCTTCTGTTACAGGCAAACCAGCCACGAGAGGGCAACAGAGGCTCATGTGTCGCTGCTGGGGCTGTGAAAGGGGTATAATTAAACATCTTTTAACACATAATAAATCTGTCAGCTTTGGGAAAAATATTTGCCACTTTTCACGGGCAGCTGGTGTGACAGCCTTCTTTGGCACTACCACTTCATGGAGGTGGTACTTAGGGAGATCATGGCTGGATGTCGTCCTGAACAAAGAAGGAACAGGGCATCAGAGTTGTGTTCTGCATTGCAATAGTTGCCACCAGGAGCTTTGGAGGAATGCTGCTGCTGTGTCTGTTCCTTTTCGGTGGGTGACTGAAGTGGTGGCAATTCCTGAGCAGCAGCAACAAATTCCTCTCTGCAGTCTGAGGAAAGGTTGGCTCCTCGTGCTTCTGTCCCATTACTCAATCACTGCAAGAGTTAATGGTGCCTGGAGTGATTCATGGCCCTTCCTGCCCATTTCTCACTGTGCAGAGGACAACCCAGCTTGTGAGTCATGGCCCTTAAAAAGCAGGAGAACTAATAATGAGTGTATAGCCATGAAGCTTCTGTGATAGATTTCAGACCTGCTTTTCCTTAAAGAGAAAGAGTTGAAAGGTAATTGTAATTGAAATGAGCCCAATGATGGCGGGCAATTTCCCTAGACAAAGCGGAGCACAGGTCAGTGCTGAGAGTGTGCAGTGTGGTTGTGGACAGACCCTGTAGTATTGCCTGCCCACAACATTATAGAAGTCAAGCAAGATTCTCCTAAACGTACGCATTTGTATTTTTGCCTCTCTGTTTGGAGTCCTCAGGGATGATAGTTAAAACTATCCTCTGCAGCTTCTGGTACTAGAAACTAAGATTTCTTTAATCTCTGGATTCAGCTCTTCAGGTTAATCTCCATGTAACTTTTGGCTTTTCTCCCCTGGATCTGGGAGCCCTGAAGAGAAGAAAAATCCCCAAGGGTCCCCAGGTGTTTGATTTCAGGAACTCAGTCCCAATTATGCCAGCAGTCTGTGTGGACTGCTGTGATGTTGTGGTTAGTCTGGTTGTCCATCCAGGATGCAGCTGCCAAGACCATTACCTGGAGCTGGTGGAGGGTTTTATGGAGTTAATCCTGTGCCTCCTTTTCCCTTAGCACAAGCACTGGACAATTGGTCAAACCTTTTCTTTGCTTTGGAGTTTGCCTGTGCTACAGTCTTAATTGTGAAGGTGTGCACTGCTACTGAGAACTTGTGACTTGCATCTCGCATTTTCCTCAGGTGGGTTTTTGAGGAGCTGTTGGGAAGGTAAGCTTGTCCTTGGAGTGCAACTTAACGAGCTTTGACTTACGGCTGCAACTCTTCCCCTTTGTATAATCAGGAAGAAACCAGTCCGTGTACTACTTTTGTTGTCTGTGGACTCAGCTGAGGGCAGATGGTGGTGAGAAACCCTTCACCACATTTCTCCTCCCCTCTGCCAAATTGTGTCATAGGTCTTGGACACTATGTAGTGAGGAAAGAAACATGCTGCAGAGGAAAACCTGGTTTTGGATGCATCCCCTTCTGGAAGCAGAGGGGAGACTCTGCCCTGGCTGCTGCAATGCCGGGGAAGGTGCACAGGAGAGGAACGGGCTCCTCTTCCCCGGCCTTGGTTAATGTGGGACACCCAGAAGCAATGTTACTCTGCATTGTTTTGCAGTTCATATAATTTCTTTCATTTTCTCTGTCTTCACTCCTAATCCACCTTATTTTTTCTCTCTCACATCCTCACCATTGTCCTGGTTATAGACTTTCTTATTAAGGTCTGTTTGCAGAGCACAAAGGAGTGTCTCTGAATTTCACGAGCAGTTAATGTACAAGGATTGCCCCAAACCCTAACCACCTAACAGCTCCTTGTGCATTACTAGTTAGAGCAGTGGGGTAGGTCAGGTCAGAGGGCTTCTTGACAGCCTTCAGATCCTTTCTTGACAGAACTGAATGAAATGGTCTGGAAAGAAATCGCATGTGTATATGGAAGAGTTGTGCGTGTGGTCCTGTGTGGGACTGGATGTGTGACTGCCTGATCTCGGTGCTGTGGAGATGATTTCCAACACAGTAGCTTGGTGTGTGTGTGTTGTGGTGGCCCTGGGAAGCCCTGCTCCTGGTTTGGGGTCCTGCTCTGCTGGGCAGTGCTCAAACACTAAGCAAGGTGGTAAAATCATGGGAGCCTCTAGAGGTTGCTGACTTTGGAGAAGAGCCCAGCAGCAGGTTTTTGTGTTTGTCATCGTGAGCAACAGAGGCATCGCTTAGGCTGGGTTCAGCTGTGGGGCAAATGGATGCAGCTCCCTGTCAAACAGGAATGCCCTGGAAAGTGCTGGTGCAAATTTGCAGCAGATCTGCTGTGGGTTTGTTTAGCGGCAACAAATTCTTTGCCGTTGCTTATTCCAAGGAGTGTGTTTAGTTGTTGACATATTTTTTGTTACTGTTTTTTAACTTAATTAAGCCTGAAGTTTTCTTTGAAACAAATGAACAAAATGTGATAGAGAGGGAGTTGGAAAGGATGATGCTAAATGGAAGATTTGATGAGGGAGATTCTGGGGAGAAGATTGTAGGAAGTCTAGGGAAAGTGAGGACAAGGAAAGGGTGCAGAAGGGGAGAGGTTGGGACTGTTGCTCAAAGAGGGAGAAAGAGTAGCTGGAAAAGAGGTGGTGGAAAGTTTGAATCACCTGGTGGACATTTTTCTGTCCTTGGTAGTCCAATAATGAGAAAAAGTATCTGTAAATATTTAATATGGAGGGTCTTGAGGGGAAATTTCCTCCAGCCTGTTTGTCTGGGGCAGTATTTGACCCGCTTTCCAACGTGGCATGAATGCAGACAGCACCTTGTCAATCAGCTACCCACAGCCAGCAGGGAAAGGACGTGACAGGGATTATAACTGTGAATGCTAAAGATGAAAAACTAGTGCTTCCACAGACTTGAAAATAAAAGCTTCATACGGCATTTTTTATTTCCTTGTGTTGTGTCTCTGTTTTTAAAAGGAGAGAGAAGAACAAGGTTATTTGTGGAGGCGTTAAGTTAAGCAACAGAAAAATCTCTGACTTCAGGTTGCTGCTAGTTTCTTCTCATTTTGTTTTTTTGACCCTAGATGCATCACTCTCCAGCGTCTTCATAGGTTGAGGAATAAAACATGACATAACTAAGATGTACAGTGTGCTTTTTGGCTAAACTGTGGGACTAGCGAAACATTACCATCATTTTTTCTGGCTTTTATTTGAAATCATAAAGAGTTAAGTGCATCGGTTTGCTGTGGTTATTTTTTCTTCCTTTCTGTGAATAAAAAATGAAGGAAGAACATGGCAGTTAATTTGATAGTTTGTTGGGAGAATATACTGATCTATGACATCATTAATTGAAATGAAGGGCAGAGAACATTCAGAGCTGCAGGAAAAAAATATAACGGAATGTTTGGCAAATGACATAAAATAAAATATGAGACCTCAGGGCTCAAACTTACTACTAATACAGTTTCCAGATACTATTCAGTGGCGAATGTTAAGAAGCAGGGAGTAGAACAATAGGGTGGGCCTTGCTAGAGGATCTGGTTTTGAGGGTTTTTTTTCCAGAATATCACAAATTAATAGATATTTGTCAATGAATATTTACTGAATTCCTATAAATTAGATAGCTTTCCCTTTCTCTCTTTTAAGCATTACACAGTAGTTGCGGAACAAGTTTCCAAATGTAAGCATTTATTAAGCTAGGCACATGGATTTAATCCACGTGTAGATACCCAATATTTACTTTTGGTATTTTACCTTCAAAGAATGACAGCAAATAATTATAAAAGTTGTCTCTGGGTGCCTGGAATGATTATTTAGGCACATTTGTAGATGTCTCAGAGGACCCTAGGTGTAAGAAAGACTGACCGTGGTGGGCTCATTTATTATAAATAACATCCAAAACAGTACTGTAAACCCAAAGTGCTGCTGTTAAAGATGGCTTCTTCGCTTCACTTCTTTTGGTTATTCTTAACAGTTATATAGGCTGAAATAAAGAGTCCTATGAGTTCATAGTATATGAAACCCTGTAACTGCTCTTCTGACAAATATTAGTTGAAGAAGGTAGCATTTGCCATTAAGACTTGATGTCATTCTTATGGATGACATCTCTGAATTCAGAGAAAGGGGGAGGAATATTCTTGTGGTGTGAAGCCATGAAAGTGAAACGTCTCCCTGTGTGCCAGCAGCCCTAGAGCACCAGTGTAAGCTTTAGCACTGCTGCCTGTGAGCTAAATGTTGTGAACAGAGGAGCTGCTTGGCGGAACCACGTTCCTGTGGTTGTGTTCCTGACTTTTCTGACTTTGATGGGTTTATTGTCCCATTTCAATGATTCCTGAAGATGCTAGACAGCTCAGTGCTCGAGCAGATCTTGAGTAAAACAGCAACCTTCTCTGAAAAAAAATTGATTTGAAAATACTGGCAGAGATAAAAAAGGAAATCTAGAATGGGATAAGCATGTCAGGAATGCTGCAGTGACAAGATCAATTTGTTTCGATTAGCGTAGTGCCTTATACTTTAGCAATAGCTCTTGTCTGAAGGCACACGTGCCTGGGGAATGTGGAGGAAAGGCTATTGTGGGCTGCCCGTGCTCCAAGTAGGCAGGGTTAGTTCTGCCACTGGAGTAGATGGAGACAGATGTCCAGGAAACATAATTGTACATCTGTGTATCTTTTTCAGAAGATGCTCTGCTTTGAAATTTAAAACTTCAGAGGTGGGATGTTAGCACAGAAATTAATTTTTAGACGTGAGTGCTATCTGGTTAGAGTAATTGCTTATTATCTGCTTCCCTGGGGTTTTAAGCTCTTGGAAATGACTATTTACATCTCAGTGTATGTTTAAAGGAAGGAGAAAATTGCACTCCATCGTTTCAAGGCTCTATTCTGGCTCTCTGATACACCAGGAGGAAAAAGAATTTAGAGAAATCTTCCTCCTGATGTGTCTGTTCCAGGGAGTACCCGAATTTGACACATTTGTTTGACTGCTGGGGTTGATAGCTAGTGGACTACGAGATTTGCCATTATACATAGCCTATCTTGGCTAAGCCCTGCTGACAGCCCAAAATGATCCCTATGAGCCCTTCTAATGTGTTAAAAGGGTTTTTGCTTGTTTGTTTGTTTATTTGTTTTTTAATAAAAGGCAGATCAAATCACCAGGTAGGTACTGTGGAAACTTGTCTCATCAAAAACCCCAAACAGGCAGAGAAATCTAAATTAGGAGCCAACATTAAGCTTCCAGATAGGAAGGTGATGGTTTTCTTCATGTCACCAGTAACTCAAATTTGCAGGGGGGTGTTGGAGAGGAGCATTAGATCCTGTTTGTGTACATGTCAGATCGGGTGTCAGCTGGACTTAGAAGACATCTCTACTTCCAGGAGGTGGATGGCTTCTGCTGGTTACGTGTCAAAAATAAGGTCGTTCAGACAGTTACCACCAGGGTGTCTCGACTTCAGAAAGTGAAGGGTAAGAATTGGTTACAAGGATTGTTTGCCTGTGTCCTGGTTTCAGCTGGGATAGAGTTAATTGTCTTCCTAGTAGCTGGTACAGAGCTGTGTTTTGAGTTCAGTATGCGAAGAATGTTGA